>JADLZN010010209.1:192500-257500 GCA_018155175.1 Sinocyclocheilus anophthalmus | reverse complement strand
ACACCCACACACAAACACACAAACACACAAAAAAAAAAACACACACACACACACACAACACACACCACACACACACACAACACACACACACAAACACACCCACACACACAAACACAAACACACACAAAAACAAACACACACACAAACACACACACAAACACACACCCACACCCACACACAAACACACACCCACCCACACCCACACGACACACCACACACACACACACACACACAAAAACACACACACACACACCCACACACACACAAACACACACACACACACAACACCAAACACACAACACAACACACACACACACAACACAAACACACAGACACAGACAGGACCACAAACAAAACACACACACACACACAACACAAAAACACACACACACACACAAAAACACACAGACACACACACACACACACACTGTGTGAACACACACACACACACACAAACACACACTACAAAACACACACACACACACACAAACCACAACACAACGACAGACACACAAAACCACCACACACACAACACACACCACCCACACACACAACAACCACCGACACACAGGACAGATACACACACACACACCACACAACACACACACACACACACACCACACACATCACACAAACACACACACACACCAACACACACAACCACACACACACACACAAACACCACACACACACACACAACACACACACAAACCACACAAACACACAAACACCAACACACAGAACACACAGCTCAGACAGACAGCCACAACAGACACACACCACACAAAAAACACACACACACAACACACACACAAAAACACACACACAGACACACAACACAGACACACAAACACAAACACACACACACCCACACAAACACACACACACACACACACACACACACACACACACACACACAACAAACACACAACACACACACAGACACACACAACACACACACCCCCACACACACACACAAACACACCCACAGACACCCCGACAGATAAACACCAACCACACACACACACACACACAACACCCCCAACACACAAACAACACACACACACACACACACACACACAAACACACACACAGACACACAGACAGATACACACACACACACACACACACACACAAACACACACACAGACACACAGACAGACACACACACACACACACACACACACACATCTCTCACCAGCTCGGATCCGCGAGAGTCAGCAGAGCTGCAGCCCGGTCCTGCGGCTCCTCCGGCGGCTTCCAGGCTCGAGATCAACCGCGACGCCGCCTCAGCACATTCACCTGCTGAGCGCTCACATTCTACACGCTGCTCGCGGTCAAACACGGCTAATCTGTGGCTTTAACCTGTATGTCGACATGTTTTTGCAGTCAAACACTTCTAATCTGAGGTTACTTACTTTATCTCGGTTTGTTGTTGTTTGTTAACGTACCTGCTAACTCGCTGAAGTTACACACAAACTTTAACGTTGGTTCAGTTCAACGCGAGTAAGCATAGACGGTTCGAATATAAGTCGGTTTAAGAATCCTGAGCGTTTATTCCGTGTATACCTGCCGAGTTATGATTTATTGATCGATGGTAAAAGAGCCGGTGTTTGATTGACAGCGGCAGATGGTGACGCAGGCAGAGTGTGGGCGGGGCCAGAGTATCACGCACAGAAACACGAGACGAACGTCAACGTCATGAGAAATAAACACAGCGACATCGTGAACTGGAATGCGTTTAATTAGTGTTCCGTCAAAACAAGCGTTTTCTGTATTTTCTACAAAACTGGAAATGTTGCTTTGGCAAGTACTGAAGTTGCTAAAACTAAAATTTAAATATAAATTAGGCTAAAGCTAGAAATATTAAAACAAAATACATTTTAGAAATGTTGCAATGGCAACTAACTGACGTAAGATAAGATTACTAACTGATATAAACCTAAAACAATTTTAAAAAACAAATTAAAACCATTAACAAATGTTAAATATTACAATATTATACACACACACACACACACAATATTAGGTGTATAGAATATTATAGAGAGAGAGAGAGAGAGAGAGAGTTTATAATTGTATAGTATGGTTTACATAGTATGCATGACAAAACAAGTCTTTTCTATTTTTTGTTACATTTTAGCATAATCCCTAATACAAAAAATAAGTATACCCCCCCCACACACACACATACACTCACTCATTCACAAACACACACACACAACACACACTCTCTCACACACACAAACCCACACACACACCCACACACACAACACCCACACACACACCCCACACCACTCCCACTCACTTCACACACACACACTCAACACGCACTCACTCACACTCACACCACACTCACACACACACTCACACAAACAAACACACACACACACTCACTCATACACTCACTCACACACACACACACACACACAACACACACACACATCCCTCACACACACTCACTCTCACACACACACACTCACTCACACACACACACACACACACAACACACACCCACACTCACTCACACCACCCAACACTCCACACACCACTCCCCACACACACACACAAACACCACACTCACACACACACACACACACACACAAACACACTGCTCACACTCTCACACACACTCACAATCACTCTCACACACACACCCCTCACAACTCACACACACTCACACACACACAATCTCTCTCACACACACTCACACACACACCACACAGACACACACCCACCACACACCACACACACACACACAACACACACAAAAACACACACACACAAAAACACACACACACACACACAACAACACACACACACACCCACACACAAAAACACACACACACACAAACACACAAACACACACACACAAACACAAACACAAACACACTCACACTCACACTCACACACAAACACAAACACTCACACACACACACACACACTCACACACACACACACACTCACACACTCACACACACACACACACACACTCAGACACACACACACACACACACCCTCACACACACACACACACACTCAGACACACACACACACACACACACAACAACACACACACACACACACACACCCACACTCACACACACAAACACACACAAACACAAAAACACACACAAACACACACACATCACTCACAACACACCACACAACAATACACACACTCACTCACTTCAATGTAGCTCAGTTTGTAGTGTAAGTCTCATGGTAGTCAATTGTAACAATCAAATCTCTTATTTTATTGGTTAAAATACAAAGCAGTTAATGCAAAAATAAAACTAAATCAGCTAAACTAGGAGTTCAGTAATCAAACGCTAAACAGCAGTATTGGAGATGCTGTATTGAAGTGCCCTCGATAGGGTGCCAGGTGTCCTTCACACTTAATGCAGGCAGCATCTGAAGAGTGCTTTACTCAACAGACTTTTTATACTTCTTTTTGGGGAATACCAATTACATATTAATAAATAAATAAAAAGTAATAAGAAAAAAGATTTGCACACCCGCTCCAAACTCCCGATCTATGAAGATGAAGAAAATGCTTATGGATTAAGACAGTGATATTGAAAGATCATATTTAGTCATATTTCATCAGTGTTTCTACACATAGTATTCTTTATTAGTAAGGTGTGTACAGAATGTGCTCTCAGTGTATTAAGCGTGTTCTTTATATGAGAGGAAAATGCTTAAGGTGTAAATAAACACGTTTGGCTTCACATGTGGGCTTAATGCGATCTGCACATAGTATTCCTTACAATTTAGTTTTTATCACTGTCTTGGTACATTAAGCTTTAGATAGTATCTATCCATCCATCCATCCCTTATCCTCTATCCTTCTTCTATCATCTATCCATCAATCTATCCATCGATCCATCACTCTAAATCTATTCCATCTATCCATCTATATCTATCTATCCATCCAATCATCCATATATCCATTCTATCCATCCATACCTCCCATCAATCTCTCCATCTATCCACCGATCCATCTATATCATCCACTATCATATATCCATCTATCTATTTATCTATTCCAGCAATCATCCATTCTATCCATCCATCTATCCATCTATCCATCTATCTATCTATCTATCTCATCCATCCATCTATCCATCTATCCATCATGATTCCATCTATCCATCATCCTCCAGCCCATTCTACCATCTATTCCATATATCTATCTATCCATCTATCACCATCCATCCACCATATATCATCTATCCATCTATTAATATCCATCTATCCATATATCCATCTATCTATCTATCATCTATCCATCTATCTATCCATCCATCTATCTATCCATCTATCCATCCATCCATCTATCCATCTATCTATCTATCTATCCATCCATCCATCCATAGTGTACCTATCTATCCATCCATCCATAGTCTATCTATCTATCTATCTATCTACAATCCATCTATCTATCTATCTATCTAACCATCTATCTATCCATATTATCGACTCGATCCATCCCATCCATCCATAATCCAGTCTATCCAATCCATCCATCCATCCATCCAATCAATCAATCAACTCATCCTCCATCCATCCATCCATCCATCTATCCATCTATCTATCTATCTATCTATATATATACTCTCTCCTCTCTCTAACTCTCTCTCTCTTATTATCTCTCGCTCTCTATCGATAATCTCTATCTCTCTTCTCTTCTATCTCTCTCGCTTTCTATATATATATCTCTCGCTCTCTTATCCTATCTCTTATAGCTGTCTCTCTCTCTCTCTCTCTCTATCTCTCTCTCTAGATCTCTCTCTCTCTCTTCTCTCTCTCTCTCTCTCTTATCTCTCCTCTCTCTACTCCGCTCTTCTCCGCTCTCTCTATCTGCTCTCTCTCTATCTATCTCTCTTCCTCTATCCTCTCTCTCTCTCTACTCTCTATTCTATCCTATCTTTCTGTCTGTCTATCTATCTCTCTCTATCTATCTCTCTCTATCTCTCTCTCTCGATCTCTCTCTCTCTCTCTCTCTCTCTATCTCTCTCTCTCTCTCTCTCTCTCTCCATCAGTGTAACTGCATTATTCTGTGTCTGTGATGTTGTGAATTGAACTCATGGAGTCTGTTGGCTTGTTGACTGGTTTCCATAGCAGCTCAGCACAACATGGAGTTCCTGCGCTGGAGCGGTGAGGATGTGGCGCTCTGGATCGAGTCTGTCGGATTCCCCCAGTACAAGGTGAACGATCACCAGTCATTTTAAGACTAAGCCGGCATACAGTGATCCTATTTCAAGACATCGTTTAAATACAGTTATTAAAGGAGGAGAAATGATTCACAATGCAGAAGCAACAAGCAGACGATTCAGACGCTTGTGTGATTTAGTTCATGTGTTTGAGGATCAGAGCGTCACACAGCCTGTCCGTGTTTCATCATCAGATCTGACTAGATGCCACAGATGAATACTGTAGAGTTTGACTGGACACACGACCTTTGACCTCTACAGCTATAGGAAGCATTTCTCCTGCCTGTTAGAAGATGATCTGCTCGTTTCGCAGGGTTCTGTGATGAACTGCTGTTCAGTTGTGCTTTGTTAGCATGCCTGCTTTCCTTCATCAGCAATATCTGCTGCCTTCATGCCAGACCCCACCCAGAATAAGACTCCGTCTGAGTGAAATCACAGCGATGCGGTCTGTGATCTCAGATCACTGATCTTTAGATTGCATCACAATCATCATACTGGCATCAGCTGAAACATAGCACAGATTCTCCTGGAAAGCCGTGTTGAGCAGCAGGGTTGGGAAGGTTCCTGTGGAAATGTAACAGGTTACAGATCAAATCTAAAATGTAACAAGGAGTGTACTTCGGTTACTTTATTAAAGTAATGTAACTGATTACATTTGATTACTTTTTGATTACTCAATTTAAATTATTACATTTTTAAACATTTAAAGCAGGCAGGGTTAACCTTACAGTAGTATCAACACTGATTACTGTCACACCTTCTTCACTTGAATTAAGATGATAATAATTTAATTTTAAAGCACAGCCGCCACAAAATCAGTCTTTAGCAGCTCTTTTTACTTTGAGATGGTTCTGAGGTTAAATACAGATTTAAAAAATCATAAGAAATAGTTTAATAGCTGTGATACTGCAACAGAATCCGAAAATAAAGCATATACACGAACGCAAACAGGAAATAAAACAGTTATTGAATAAGCATGTGTCCTAAACTCCTGAAACATTGCTGTCTCATATTTTAGAGCAGTCGATGCATTTTGGGAAAGAAATCAATCAAATCTGTTTGTGTGTGAAAATATTCAGATGTTCCCCAACTTTGTAATCGTTAACATTTTCATAAGTAACTAATTTAATTACACATTTCTTCTCAGTAAATGAAATCCAAAGAGTGTCTTGTAACATGTTGCATGTACTACTCAGTATAATACCAATTAATATGCATAATTACATGCAAGTAACCTTAAGCCAAACCCTAATCCTAACCATACAGTAAGTATATGTTGTTAATTAATATTACTCAGTGTTTATTTGTGTAATTACACTGTAACAAGGCCACCTTAAAATAAAGTGTAATTTATTTGGTAACTCCTATGTAACGCCGTCCATGTAAGAGTTATTCCCCAAAAATGTTGAGCGCTGTTCAAAGACACTGAGAATGTGTTCAGGACTAATTACAGATCGGTTTCTTCTCAGGAGTGTTTACGTAAATTATATCACGGGCAGGAAAACTACTTCATGTAACTGCTTCACCTGCACGACTGGGAATCACCTACTTCAGCATATGAAGTAAAGCAACACACACATAACAGATGCAACAGACTTAGTTAGTATTTGATTTTGCCATTTTTAATTAAGTGAACGTTCTTCGCCACATAATCACATACACTACTGGAAATGCATTCCTAGTAAGGCAATTCAGTTTATCAAACGAGAACACATTAGAAACATACGTCGAAACACATAGCAGACACTCAAAACACACTAAAAACACACATTAGCCAAAGCACCCTAACAACACACAGAAGTTCATCTAGCATCATGGCGTTGAGTTACATGCTCTGTAGTAAGTGCCCAGGGAATCAGTGTTTATATACACACACACAGACACACACTCACTCACTCACACACACACACACACACACACACAAACACACACACACAGACACACACACACACACACACACACACACACACACAAACACAAACACACACACACACACACACAAACACAGACACACACTCACTCACACACCCAACACACCACACACACACACAGACACTACTCCTCACTCACACACAGCCACAGGACACACAGCAACACTCCACACAACACATGCACACTCACTACAACACACCGACACTCAAACACACACACACGCACGGACACGCAACACACACACACAAGCACACACTCACTCACACACCCCACCAAAACTCACTCAGACACACACACACTCAGACAGACACACACTCAGACAGACACACACTCACACATACACACACACAGACACAAACTCACTCACTCACTCACACACACACACACACACACACACACACACACTAACCTCAAGCACTAACAAACACAAACACACCAACGCCACACACTCATCACAAACACACACACACACGCACACAAAACACACACACTCAATCACTCACCACCACGCACACACTCACCACACACACACACACACAATGACCTCACACACACACTCACACACACACAAACACACACACACTCACTCACAAACACACACAAACACACACACAACACACACACACACCACACACACACAACATCTATACTGTTTATCAGCTGATCTCGGCTCAGGTCAGACAGCTGCTGGGTGTCTCAGAGCCGCTCTGGAACCGGAGCGTCGCGGATCCTCTTCATGATGACAGGACAGTTTTCCTGCAGATGAAGAGCAGCAGCGGCCAGCAGGCAGATTCCCTCACATATGAGCAATTCCTCATGAACAAGAGCGAATAAAGCAGACTCAACCCATCCATGTGATTTAGAAGAATGTGATTCCTGCATTAAACATGCTTAAAATATCTCTGTAGGCCTCATTTCTGACATGTATTTCAGTCTTCAGACACTGTTCCTTCAGAATCTACTACACTGCAGAAAATGATTCTCTCAGTATTTCTGTCTTGTTTTCTAGAATAAATATCTAAACATTCTTGAAGCAAGATGCATTTACTGTACAAGTGAAATGAACTAAGATATTGTCTTTTTTCTGTAAAAAAATATCAAAATGTTGTTAGTTTTTCTGTAAAACAAGCAAAAATATCTGCCAGTGGAGCAAGAAAAATATTCTTGTTTAGCTTTGAATTATGACAAGTCTCAGTTAGCCTAATGCAGTACACTAAGCTTTTCTAATTATCTAATAAATCAAAAGAAAACAGACAGAAGATAAAAAGAGTAGAGCAAGCTTCTTCTTTTATTTATTTATTTTTTTTGCTTTTTTGTTAATTGTTTAATAAATAAAAAGAAAACAAATAGAATCAATCTGTAAAACAACTATGAAACAATAATGAAAGAAATCGCAATAAATAACTTTTATAAATGTACAACATTTAAAACATAATGTGAACACTCTTGCATTATGTTATTTACTTTTTTTGTACAACGTTCTTAGAACATATTTTTGTGAGCTGGAGTCGAATCCTTCAGGTCAGGGTTTCAGATCTCCTTTCATTTAGTGACTGTTGTCTTAATGTATGTGTGTTCTTTATTTGAAAATGATTATAATTGTAGAGTTTTGAACTGTTTGCTAGAGACAACATGCATTTATGACTCAAAACACACAAAGCGTGTGACAACTAACCCCGGTCTCCATTTACATATAGCCTACTCGAATGCAAACCTTCTGCAAACCGCTGTTTTAAGCCAAATAAAGCATATATTAGTCTTCTTCATCTTCTGCTGTACTGCTGACTTTAATATGAGGATGCAAGTGCGCTGACAGAAAATGCCACATTTGCACAGATTGTGCATGCATGTTTCATTGCATTAGAGACAGACTGCTCTCAGACCTGCTCCATCACAATCACAGCCATCCGTCTCCACAAAGGCGTTTTCTCTGATGAACCACTGGCGAATTTACCAACCCTACTACGACGAAGGCTTGCTACTTAATATTCACGAGGCCAGACCTCCCATTGGAGGGTTTGAGCTCAACGTCAGCGAGCTCGATTAATATTCTAGAGGCGCGTGTTCCCATTAGACAACAACAACATTACGTCAACCATTTCAAATTAATGTTATATAACAATATAATAATGTTACAGTATTATACAATAAAATACATAAAAACCAAACGTTTGAAAAGAATATATAGCCTACTTCGCCATTGGAACACAAAGAGGTAGTGTTAAAATTATAGACTATTAAATACATATACAATACAATATCTGATATACCATAAGAATCATTTTTTTAAATGCTTTATTAATTAAATGCCACAAGAACAAGCGGTATTACAAATTCACATGAGCAAATTAAGATTAGCTGCCAGAGAAAAAAGAAAGGAAGAAAATTACTTTCAGAGCATTACATGTTTTCAGTGCTTTTTTGTTTGTTGCAAAAGATTTACATATAATTTAAAGTCATTTCAAATGTGAAAAATTTGGTCTACATTGAGCCCACTTCTTCTTATGTATATGGTATTTTCCTAATAAAATAAACAAATATATATGTTGTTCTTTACAATTCAAATTTTCGTTTTCTGTATAAAAAAGCACATCATATATAAACATACACTCGATTTTTCTGTTAATATAGAATTCCAAATCCTTCCAAAATAATCTTGAGTAAATAGAAAAAAAAGATGCAAAATCATTTATTTTCCTTGACCACAAAATTCACAGGTAGGCTGTATGAAATATTAAGCTTAAATCTGTCCAAAACATGCTTAGCAGGATCAATTCCATGAAGTCACTTCCTTAATTTTGTTATTGAAACAAAACTTACTTGGCAGTTTCCAAGCTTTAACCCAAGAGATGCGTGACCCTGCAGCACAAACCAGTCATGAGCATCAGTTTAGTGAAACTGAGATGTATGCATCATCTGAAAGCCGAATAAACGAGCTCTCCATTGATGTGTGGTTTGTTAGGAGAGGACAATATTAGAAAATCTGGAATCTGAGGGTGCAAAAAAATCTAAATATTGAGAAAAACATCTTTAAATTGTCCAAAGGAAGTTCTTAGCAATGCATGTTACTAATAAAAAATTAAGTTTTGATATTTATTGTAGTTGAAATTTACAAAATATCTTCATGGAAGGATCTTTACTTAATATCCTAATGATTTTGGCATAAAAGAGAAATCAATAATTGTGACCCATACAATGTATTGTTGGCTATTGCTACAAATATCCCCCAGCGACTTAACACTGCTTCTGTGCTCCAGGCTCACATATTACCAAATAAAGAAGACCAAAAAATCTTATACCAGAACAATCCATCGCCATAGGAGGGTTACGTCTCAACGTCAGCGTGTTTGATTAATATTCCAAAGCGCGCCGTTCAATTGGAAGGCTGTAGCGTGATCTAATTAATATTCATGAGCCCAGCCCTCGCCGTGCTAGGATTGGAGATTTGGGTGCATGCAGGCGTAATGCGGAGAGGCGATCCCGGCTCGAGCTTCTGTCTGAGGTTTCATTAAAGCAGAATCCTAATGAGCAGATCATACATTACAGAACGGCGTTTAATTAGCTGCTCGTCTGCGCGTCGGTCATGGGCATCTGGAAGCGCATCGGAGGTCCTGATGAGGGAGGATCTGATGCCCACTGATCTATCTGGGTCACCAGAAGGAAGGAGCTGCTGAAAATGCGGTGATTTGGGTGGAAACACGGCTGATATCTTCTACAGGTAAATGCGACGCTTCTCCATCCTCAGATGCGCTCGAGACACACACGGCGTCTTGATCTCTGAGATCTCGAGGACAGCTTTGAGAAAGAAACGCAGAATAACACATTTAGATCAGAACATCTGCAAGGTCACAAACTGCCTTCACCTGCTGCGAGTGCGCTCGAAATGAAGCATGCATGTAATGTGTCGGGATCAATAAATCGTGTGCAATGCATTACAGACTCGGGACGCAGCATCAGGGTCCCTCGTGCACAGAGGACCGGCCTTCAGACAGACTGGCTTTATGCTCGTTTCATTAACACAGATCGAGCTTGTGCGTTATTCGCTCGGGATATTTAGCTTTTGTCAGAAAATGCACGAGTGTTCACTAGGATTGTGCATGCTTTAGGCAGTAACTGGTTGATTTTGGCACGAGCCCTTCAGCATGTTGGTGTTGTTTCAGATGCTGTAGAGATGCGCTCAGATAACCTTTGATCTGATGCATGGGTGTTCAAATCAAAGCATCAATTTTTGAATTTTTTTTTATGAATGTCTAAATATACACTCTCTGTTTCCAGGCATTCAGTGTGGACCACTCAGCTAACAGGGACAGTTCAGTACTGCTTTTTAAAGGTTATGTAAATAAGATTGACTGTTTATGGAATGTTCTTGTAACATTATTAATATTTGATATACAAAGGAAAGGAAATGTTCTCGGAATGTCCTCACGATGTTATTTATGTTCTCAGAACTTGTTCACATAAAACATCCTTAATATATAGTATATAGTGGTGTGTGTGTGTGTGTGTGTGTGAGTGTGAGAGTGTGTGTGCTCCTCACCTCCGTGTGTCTCTGCTGGAGTCTTGTGTGTGTGTGTGTGTGTGTGTGTGCGAAGTGGAGAGGGGGTGTGATACTCACTCCGTGTTGTCTCGGCTGGGGTCTTGTGTGTGTGTGCGTGGTGGTGTGTGTGTCGTGGGTTGTGTGTGGGTGGTGTGTGTGGTGCCTGATAATCAACTAAGTGTGTTCTCCAGCTGGAGTTGTGGGTTTGCGTGTGTGTGGGGCTCCTCACCTCGTTTGGTCTCAAGATGGAGTCTTGTGTGTGTTATTGGGTTGTGTGTGTGTGTGTGTGTGTGTGCTCCTCACCTCCGTGTGTCTCAGCTGGAGTCTTGTGTGTGTGTGTGTGTGTGTGTGTGTGTGTGTGTGTGTGTTGTTGTGTGTTTGTGTGTGCTCACTCAACTCCGTGGGTCTCAGTGAGTGTGTGTGTGTGTAGGGTGTTGTGTGGTGCTCCTAACCTCGTGTGTCTCAGCGGGTCTTGTGTGTGCGTGGTGTGGTGTGGGGGTGTGGTGGGTGTGTGTGTGTGTGTGTGTGTGTGTGTGTGTGTTTGTTTTGAATGTTTAACGTTTTTCTTAAAGGCTTTTCAAATCTAATATTCCTTTAACGTTTGCTTAGCCAAGAAGGAATGGTCTTTAAATATAAAACATGGGTGTTTGAAATGTTGCGAGAACGTTCAAATGTAACGTTTTACTGTCAAAAACAATAGAATGGAATCTTGCTTTAATGTTCATAGAAGAAAAAAAATCTTAATACATTTAAAATAACTGGATGTTTTGAACACATTCAAGAATAATGCTTTCATAACTTGGTGGGAATTTTAACAAAACGTTCTTAAAACACGTGATTGATAGTTGGGTAGCTATGGCTGCTTTGTAATATTTTGTAAGGGAAAGTGGTTGAAATATATTCTCTGAGCAGATTCGCTGATTTCTAGCATTAATATGGACAACATTTGTTTCTGTCCTGGTCTGATGTTCAATTGCATTCTATAGGTTTGGTTTTTTAATCACTCACAGATTAAAGCCTAAAAAGATCTTAAATCAGAGCAGAAAGTCTTAAAGTCGTGGCAATAAATGTTGCATGCGCTGCAAAAAATGAATATTTCCTCAAGTCTTTAAGTATTGTTTTCCAGTGCAAACTAGAATCCATAAAAACCAAGACACAGTTACTGAAGATGCAGAATGAAGATATGAAGCCTTGTTTTCTGAGAAATGTAACATAATGAAGTGAGTTTATGATTAAATCGCCGTTATTTATATAGTGCTTTTTACAATGCAGATTGTGTCAAAGCAGCTGTACAGTATTAAACAGAGAAATAGTGTGCTGTTGTCCTCTGGACAGACCAGACCAGCAGTTTAATTCCAGGTTGGTTAAAACAAGAACAAATATCTGCTAATGGAGGCAGAATACTAACCGTCTTTTCTGACCCTGTTGGCAGTATTCTTGGTTGTAAGTCATAAAACTCACTTCATTTTGATAACACTTGTGCCCCTTCCATTTTCCTTCAGATTTCCTTAATTGGTCTTAAAAAAAGTTTAAATGTACCTTTACAACACCTGCAGAAAACCCTGGGCTCCATTTTACTTTGAGGACCCAAAAACTGTAAA
The DNA here is from genome assembly GCA_018155175.1 of Sinocyclocheilus anophthalmus. Classification (NCBI taxonomy): domain Eukaryota; kingdom Metazoa; phylum Chordata; class Actinopteri; order Cypriniformes; family Cyprinidae; genus Sinocyclocheilus; species Sinocyclocheilus anophthalmus. The sequence continues at coordinate 244,214 of JADLZN010010209.1, read as the reverse complement.
ATGAGTTCCCTCCCACCTAAAGTTTTTTTCTGTTGATATTCACTCAAACACACATCAATTCCCAAAGTCAAGCAGTCAAGACGTGTCTGATTAAAGCCACACTCGCAGTCATTCCATCAATGACGCGTTTGTGTGTGTGTGAGTGTGTGTGTGGTATTTGTGTGTGTGTGTGTGTGTGAGTGAGTGAGTGTGTGTGGCCGAGGATTGTTTAGTGTGTGTGTGTTTGGAGTGTGTTGTGGTGAGTGGCGTATTGAGAGTGAGTGTGTGAGAGTTGAGTGTGCTCTTCGTGTGTGTGGTGTTAGGGGCGTGGTGTGTGTGTGAGATGTGAGGTAGTGTGTGGAGTGGGTGTGTGAGTGTGTGTGTGTGTGTGAGGTGTGAGTGTGTGTGTGTGTGTAGGTGTGTGAGGCGTGAGTGGTGTGTGTGTGTGTGCTGTGTTGGTGAGTGGGGGAGAGGTGAGTGTGTGTGTGTGTGAGTGTTCGAGTGGTGGAGAGTGAGGTGTGGTGGGGTGAGTGAGTTGGTGAGAGTGGGTGTGTGTGGGTGTTGTGTGTGAGTGAGTGTGTGGAGTGCGTGTGTGTGGTGTGGGTGTGTGTTGGGTGGGTGTGTGGGTGTGTGTGTGCGTGCGTGAGTGTGTCTGTGTGTGAGTGTGTGAGAGAGAGAGGGTGTGAGATGTGAGTTGTGTTGGGTGTGTGGTGTGGTGGAGTGAGTGTGTGAAGAGTGAGTGTGTGTGTGTGTGTGTGTGTGTGTGAGTGAGTGTGAGGGTCGAGAGTGAGTGGGTGTGTGTGTGTATGTGGTGTTTGTGTGTGTGTGTTTGAGTGTGTGAGAGTGAGTGTGTGTGTGGGTGTGTGTGAGAGAGAGATAGTGTGTGTGTGTGTGAGAGTGAGTGGTGTGTGTGTGTGTGTGTGTGTGTGAGTGAGTGTTTGAGAGTTGAGTTGTGTGTGTGTGGTGGGTGTGTGTGTGATGATGAGTGTGTGAGAGTGAGGTGTGTGTGTGGTGTGTGTGGAGGTGAGTGTGTGAGCTGGGGAGGTGTGTGTGTGTGTGTGTGTGGGGTAGTGAGTGTTGCGAGTGCTGTGAGTCTGTTGAGTGAGTGTGTGATGTAGCCTGCGTGTGTGAGAGTGAGTGTGTGTGTGTGTGTGTGTGTGGGAGAGGGGGTGTGTGTGTGTGTGTGTGTGTGAGTGAGGTGTGAGAGTTGTGTGTGGTTTTGTGTGTGTGTGTGTGGTGGTGTTGTGTGTGAGAGTGTGGTGTGAGTGTGTGTGTGGTGAGAGAGAGTGTGTGTGTGTGTGAAAGAGTGTGTGTGTGAGTGAGTGAGAGTGTGTGTGTGTGAGTGTGTGTGCGTAAGTGTGTGTGTGTGTGTGTGTGTGTGAGCGTGTGTGTGTGTGGGTGTGTGTGTGTGTGTGTGTGGGTGTGTATGGGTGTAGAGAGTGTGTGTGTGTGGTGTGTGTTGTGGTGAGGAGAGAGGAGTGTGTGGGTGTGTGTTGTGTGTGGTGTGTGTGTGTGAGAGATGGTGTGTGAGGTGTGTGTGTGTGTGTGTGTGTGTGTGTGAGGAGAGCAGTGAGTTGCAGTTCGCTATTTACAAATTCATTGATGTTCTCATCTACAGTCCAGACGGGCGACTGGCAGCCAATGCAAAGAAATAAGAGAATGCACTCAGCTTACTGTCTTTAGCAGTGAGGAACTGCAGAAAACATCTGTTATAGTCTGATAATCGCTGCAGTGTCAGATCTGATCTCACAGATCACACATGAGTTTAAATTATAATTAATTAATTATCCAAATAATCAAGCACAAATGGAAACTCATCCTCATGCTGTTGCACACACCTGCAGTGCACTGTTAACCAATAGCGCTCGCCGTTTTCAAACCAGCCGTTTATGAATCTGAACACACACACTACAGTGGAGAAGAACACTCCCAGATAATAGATTCAGGTTATAAAGTTACGGTGGAGGTCAAAAGTTTCAAAATCTGCAAAGTGTTAATTATGTTAGCCAAAATAAGAGGGATCATACAAAACGCATGTTACTGTTTATGTAGTACTGACCTGAATAAGATATTTCACATAAAAGAGTAAAGAAAATAAGAGTTGAATTTATAAAAATGACCCGTTCAAAAAGTTTTTCACAACTAACTGTTGTGTTATCTGACTGATCCGAGATGTTTGTGTTTACGTGATAGATGTTCACGCCGTCTCCTTGTTTGGCCCTGAACAGTAACTTTCTGGTCTTAGAAAAACCATCAGCTCACAAATTCTTTGGTTTTCCAGCATCTTTGTGCATTTGAACTCTTTCCAACAATGACTGCATGATTCTGAGATGCATCTGTTCACTCTGAGGACAACTGAGGGACTCAAATGCAACTATTACAGAAGCTTCAGACGCTCGCTGATGCTCCAGAAGGAGAAACCATGCATTAAGAGCCGGGCGTGAAAACTTTTGAACAGAATGGAGCATGGGTTAACGACCCAATTTTCTTAGTTTTTGAGCTAAATATATATTTTTTCAGTGAGTACCGTACAGAAGATAGTTACATGTTTCCCAGAAGACAAAATAAGTCAAATTTACCCTGATCTTCACATTGAAAAAGTTTTAATGCATGGCTTTTCTTTCTGGAGCATCAGTGAGAAAAATTATTAACATTTTGCAGATTCTACTTTTGACCTCAACTGTATTTAAAAGGTGTTTCTTGCAACATTGTACTAAGTTTATTTTCAGCCAAAACAGAATGCTTTTTGAATGTATATTTTTTATATTGTTATAATAGCATTATATTGTTAAAATGTCCAGGTTGCTTGTGATTGTGATTATAACATAAGGCTACAAAACGTTTCTTAGAGCATTCATCAAGTACAAATAACATCATGAGGACGTTCAGAGAATGCTGATCCTTGAATAATTTCTCTCGACATTCAGAACATGAATCAAATTTTAAGTTATGAATTTATAAGAAATTCATAAACATTACTTTAAGTTGTGAGAATTTAACAGCTCAAACATAGCTTACAAGGAACATTCGCACAACATTTTGGCAAGGTTCTCTCAACGTTATGAACAAACGTTCATAGAATGTGTTAATAGAGCATTTGTTTAAAGTTATGTGGTGTTTAAATGTTAGCACAAAACATTATTTATATATTGTTCATTAAATGTTTTATTTCTGAAACGCTTCATTTGGATGTTCATCTGTTTTATGAAATGTTACTACTTGTTTCTTAAAATCTTCCGAGAACATTCAAAAATAGCATTCCCATAATGTTTGCATGTTATCGTAACATTAGTATAACCAGGAAAAAATATATTTTAAAAAATGGATCTTTTGAACATTCTTAAACATTCTTTTTGTTAGCTGGGGAGTTTAATAATGTTTTCAAATGTTATTTATACATCACACAAGGAACGTTTTATTTCTAAGACATTTTAGTTGGATGTTCATCTAACGTTTTTTATTAAACGTTGCTACTTGTTTCAGATCATTCCGAGAACATTCAAAAAGTAACGTTCCCATAATGTTTGCACAATGATACAATGAAAGGTTCCCTTTACATTTGCAAAACCAAGAAAAAGCATTTGCAAAAGATTTAAAAAAAATCTCGAGCATTCAGAAATACAATTTTATAATGTTAGCGATCTTTTTGTTTTGTAGCTGGGTAGTTATCTTTTTTTTTTTTGCACAACGCTAGCACAAAAACTATAATTTACTGTATATATCATAGAACGTTTTATTTCTGAAACATTTCAGTTGCTAATGTTTCTAAAATGTTACTTGTTTCAGAACGTTCAGGGAACATTCAAAAGTAACGTTCCCATAATGTTTGCACAATGATACAATGTAATGTTCCCTTAACGTTCTCATAAAAAGCATTTCTGAACCATTTCAAAAGCTGGACGTTTTTGATATTCAGAACTAATGTTTTCATTACTTAATGGGAATGTTAGCAAAATATATTTTTCTTGTCAGCAGGGAATTAGTGTACAGCCAATCATATAACGGCAAACGGGTTTGGAGCGACATGAGAATGACTGAGCGCACTGAATGTTTGCCGGGTTGAAAGGCAGAGGTTTCGAGTCGTGCCAGCGTGATCAGCTTTGGTTTGAATGTGTTCGGCGGAGCAGCTGTAGATGTGTGGAAACAGACACGTTCTACAGCCTCTCTTCCACAACACACATGCTTCCAGATCACGGGAGAGCCGTCGTGCTGCTTTATTTGTGGTTCAGTGAGTGTTGGCTGGGAAAAATGGGATGCAAAATAACAGAAATATGGCTCGCTCTGAGCCACTCAATAGCACATTCACAGCGGTGTTTCGGAGGGGAAGTAGCGACTGCGGCGCGGCCCGCTCAAAATACACACGCTTTGCCAACTAATGCAGCCAGCTGGTTGGCAAACAACACCAGCGACACAGACTCAATAAAGAGGCTGATGGGAAGGTCATTTGATATGCAGAGAGTGTTCAATTAAACACCAACAAGACGGGTCATTTGTCCTTGACCCGTGAGCTTTAGTGCGTTATGATTATATGAATACATTCAATGCATTATATTAGACCAGCTAGCAGGGAATGTTCTCAGAACGTTCTGGCAATGTTGCTTTATCGCTATTGAAGTAATTTGGTCTTTAATGTTTGCGAAACGTTAGCACAAAACCATTATTAACCCATTTCCTTCTAAAACATTTTAGTTGGATGCTCGCCTAATGTTTTTTAAATGTTACTAAAAACTGGACATTTTTATCATTCAGAAATAACATTTTGAAACATTAGAAAAACATACTTAGAACATATTTTGTTAGCCGGGAAGTTATCTAATGCTCTCAAATGTTAGCACAATAACGTTATTTTCACATCGTTCGTGGAATGTTTTATTTCTTAAATATTTTAGTTAGACGTCCATCTAATGTTTTTTTTAATGTTGCTCGTTTTTTAAATGTTACTAATTGTTACAGAGAACATTCAAAAGGAACTTTCCCATAATGTTTGCAGATTATACAATGAACATTTTGAGGATTCAGAAAACATTCAGAAATAAAATTTTACAATGTTAGCGATACGTTCTTAGAACATATTTTTGTGAGCTGGGGTTTTTTTTAAGTTAGCACAACGTTAGCACAGAAACGTTATTTATACATCATTAATGAAACACATTTTCCTGAAGCGTTTTAGTTGGACGTTCATGTAACGTTTAAATGTTACTTGTTTCAGAACATTCAGACAACATTCAAAAGTAACATTCCCGCAATGTTTGCGAAATGATACAATGTTCCCTTAACATCTGCATTAAAAACAATTCTAAAACATTTTTAAAAAAACACTCAGAAATAGCACGGGAAACGCTTTTAGAACATATTTTAGCGGGGACGAGGCATTGTGTCATTTTTGCGAACACTGTCAGGTGCGTTTGCTCACTCAGTGGCAGCATGTCATTATTTAAAGCTGTGGCCTTTATATTTGACAAAGATGAATCGGCACGCATGTTCCTGTTGTTTATTTCATGCATTTTATAGTTTAGCACGCTCTCTTTTTCATTGCTCTTCCATACAGTCAGATGTCAGGTGTCACCCTCATCCTTCACTTTTATTGCCTGTTTTTACACGAGGTTTCTCTCCAGCCGGCTCCTCTATTGTCTGCATGACAGTCTAATGATGCCGACTCTCTCATGATCACAGGCCTGATGCACGGCAGGTTATTATCGCATGCATTCTCAGCGCACTGCTTTGAAAGGCTCATCACCTGTGACGACGTTCAGAAGAGACGTGCATTTCCAAGGTTACAAATGACAGAAGCGACAAGAACCAATCTGCTGATATTTGAGTGCATGTTAGGAACAACCCTGTAAAGCGGAGCAACAGAAGCCACGAGCCAACACTCCGATTTCTCTGTAAACGCACACATAATTAAACATCCTCAATCAAACATCTTTGCAAAGAAGCATTCTAATGAAAACTGTAGCTGGTATGAAATGTTATATCTCGTCAAGGACTTAAGAGTCATTCAGAGAATACGTTTCTCATCCGAGTGTCTCTCCTGGTGTGGCGTCTGTCTGTGTTGATGCTCTTTGTCTCTGCTCGGTCTTTGGAGACATCAGACTAATTCTGATGAGTATCTGGACGGCCAGAGGAGTCTTTCATCTCGCCAAACACACAGATGAAAGGATCAACATTATCATATCAAAAACAGTGTGCAGTGGAGCCGGAGCTTTAAGACATGTCCCCGGAAAGCTTCTGGAGCTGTCAGATTCTCTGATGTGATGGTTGAAAAATGGTTATTTGCACAAGATTATTTGGTTTGTACATGTAGTAAAGATAGCAGAAAAATATATAATTAGGGTTTTGTAGCTTTTAGCCCATGTGTGTTCTGACTTCATCTGTTGTGCTCCTAAACATTAAAGCTTCTAGCATTTATTTAAGCACTATTAATAAATATCAATGACTCATCTTGCATGCAAGGTCATGCACACATTTTTGTCGTAGTCTGTACACTGCCATTTAGAAGTTTGGTGTCGGTAAGATTTTTAAATGTTTTTAAAAGTCTCTTCTGTCCACAAGGCTGCATTTATTTGATAAAAACTGTGAAATATTATTAGAATGTAAAACCGCTGTTTTCTCTGTGAATCTCTGTTAAACTGTAATGTATTTCTGTGATGCGCACTCCTGTATTTTCAGCATCATTCCTCCAGTCTTCAGTGTCTCATGATCTTCAGAAATCAGTATAATATGCTGATCTGCTGCTCAACAAACCTTTCTGATTATTATCAATGTTTGAACACAGTCGCGCTGCCGATATTTCTGTGTAACTGTCGATCACAGATTAATAGAATGTTCAAAGAACAGCATTTCTTTTATCTTTTGTAACATTATAAATGTCAATTCTGATCAATTTAATGCGCCCTAAAAGTGCTAATTTCTTTCACCGCTCTTGACCTGCTATCGATAATGAGAATCGCCTGTTTGCTTTCTCCGCAGGTTGTTTAACCAATACCCGGAACCCAGATGGAGACGCTACTGGTTTATTTGATGGTTGTTGTATTGGCGTTAAAGGCCCAGAAGATCCAAGTATGTCCCAAGCGCTGCATTTGCCAGGTTTTGTCCCCCAATCTGGCCACCTTGTGTGATAAAAAGGGGCTGCTGTTTGTCCCTCCAAACATCGACAGACGCACCGTCGAGCTCCGACTGGGGGACAACTTCATCACAGGCATCAAGCGGAAGGATTTCGCCAACATGACCAAACTGGTGGACCTGACGCTCTCTAGGAACACGATAGGATCGGTCACGCCTCACGCTTTCAACGATTTGGAGAACCTCCGCGCCCTTCATCTGGACAGCAACCGCTTGACCCACATAACGAACGATACGTTTAGTGGCATGTCCAAGCTGCACCATCTCATTCTCAACAACAACCAGCTCACGCACATCCACATAGGAGCGTTCAATGACCTTCTCGCGCTGGAAGAGCTGGATTTATCCTACAACAACCTGGAGAGCGTGCCGTGGATCGCCATCCAGCTCATGAGCAACCTACACACCTTAAACCTGGACCACAACATGATCAACTACATTCCCGAAGGGACCTTCTCCGGGCTTCAGAAGCTCAAGCGTCTGGATGTAACGTCCAATAAGCTCCACAAGCTTCCACCCGATCCGGTCTTCCAGCGCGCCGGAGTTTTAGCCACGTCTGGCGTTTTGGGTCCTTCGTCGTTCGCGTTGAGTTTCGGAGGAAACCCGCTGCATTGTAACTGCGAGTTGCTGTGGCTTCGACGGCTGCGGCGCGAGGATGATCTGGAGACCTGTGCGGCTCCACAGCATCTCGCCGGACGCTATTTCTGGACCGTATCCGAGGAGGAGTTCCTGTGCGAGCCGCCGCTCATCACTAGACACTCGCAAGAGACTCGCGCTCTCGAAGGCCAGCAGGTTTCCTTGCGCTGCAAAGCCCGCGGTGACCCGGATCCCGTCATGCATTGGATCGCTCCGGACGGGAAGCTGGTGTTCAACTCCAGTCGCACCGTCCTCCACTCGGACGGGACACTGGACATCCTGATCAGCACGGTCAAGGACTCTGGGACTTTCACTTGCGTCGCGTCCAACCCGTCTGGAGAGGCGCAGCAGACGGTGGATCTGCTCATCACCAAACTTCCACATTTCACCAACGACACCAGTATGGTCCGAGAGCCGGACCCGGGGTCATCTGACATCGCCACTTCTGCCAAGACAGGTGGAGACGGAGGCTCCTCGATGGGCAACAAGGGTGGACAGGAGAAGAGGGTCCTGATCTCGGAGATCACCGCAGCCACGGCTCTGGTGAAGTTCAACTTTCAGAGGAATATTCCAGGGATTCGGATGTTCCAGGTCCAATACAATGGCACTTACGACGACTCGTTAGTGTACAGGTGAGCCTGTTTGGTTTTAAACACCTTTAAATATTCCAGCATTTCAGAGAGCAGTGCACAGATCGATGAATAAAACACTGAAATAAATTACACATTTAAAAAAAAAAATATTTAATTTATCAATTATGAAGCAGCGTTCAACTGTAAAGTAGCTCTACAGAAGACAATAGTGTCGTTAATCAGCTCAACTCAGTTAACAGGGAATGTTCTGAGAAGTTCTGGCAACACTCTTGCTGTAGCATTAATAGAACGTCTGTTCAATATTATCTGGTCTTTCATTTTAAAATGTAAATGTATCGTTAATGTATCATTCATGGAACGTTATAGTTGGATGTCCGTCTAACATTTTTTAAATGTTACTACTTATTTCAGAACATTCTAAGAACATTCGAAAGTAACGTTCCCATAATGTTTGCAACATGATACAGTGGAATGTTCCCTTAATGTTCATTTAACGGGAAAAAAACCCATATATTTTCTAAACATTCAACATTTAATTGAACACTTCTAAAACATAAAAAAAAGAAACCTGGACGTTTTGAGCATTCAGAGAACCTTTAAATAATGTTTTTATAAACTTAAGCAAAGCATTCTGGCAATGTTCTCTCAAAGTTATTAACAAACGCTGTTGAAGTAACGTTAATGGAATGCTCATTTAAAATTATCTGGTTTTTAATAATGTTCTCAAAACAATTAGCACAAAAACATTACTTATACATCGTTCATGGAACGCTTTTTCCTGGACGTTCATCTAACATTTTTTAAAATGTTGCTACTTGTTTCAGAATATTTAAAAGTAACATGGTTTGTAAAATGATACAAAAGAATGATCCCTTAATGTTCACATAACCAAGAAACAACATCAGTACAGAACATCATATTCAGAACGTTTTATGGGAACATTAGCTGGGGTGCAAGTTTTGTTCTCATCCGATAGTGTCAGTGCAGTCAGATCGATAATGTTACTCTATATTAATTGTCCTACAAGACAAAAACAAGAGCAGAGTGTGTCGTGCTAAAGCTTCTTCACACACGTTTGAGTCGTGATCGGCAGGTTTGTGATGTGTACGCTCCTTCCCTCTTCCCGAGCTGCTCAGCTGACCCTACAGACTATAAAAATGATGGTGGAGGACAGAAGAAAGTGTCATCTAAACGGTCTGGAGGGGTTCAGTGGCTCATGAAGAGAGATTTGGCTGCGGCTCTGAGTCTCATTTACAGCAGCTGGGAACCAGAGGCTTTACGGCTGTGCGACAACTGCAGATGAGCTTCACAAAATCCCCATCCAGATGATGAGTAGGGCTGGGAATACTTTTTAAATAATGAAGCCATATAAAGTTTGGTTCCGTTAGTGTTCCTTGCACATGCATTTTTCTGTCTGCGTGAACAGAAAACCATACTAAAATGTACACTGTACACTGTACACTGGCGCGCAATCACAGTATTGAATGACTTTTTAGTGAATCAAACCCATACAGAGCAACCAGTGCAATCTGATTCCCAAACGAATGAGTCTTATGAGCCGGTTCTTTTTAGTGAATCAAACCGTGCTGCGCAATCAGTGTAGTCTGATTGCCGAATGATTCTTATGACTCGATTTGTTTTAGTCTTTCAAAACAATAATGCACGTCAATTGTAGTCTGATTCCTGAATGAATGAGTCTTATGAGCCGGTTATTTTTGGTGAATCAAAACAATACAGTGCAAACATTGCAGTCTAATTCCAAAAAATAAAAAAGACTCTGAGTGGATGTGTTTTAGTGACTCAGAACAATATAATGTGGCCACTGTAGCCAGTTATTTTTGGTGAATAAAACAAGTTAGTGTTATCCTGTGAGACTTAGTTATTGATTGGTTGTTCATAATAGCATGAAAAGACAAATGGAAGGGAACACAAATAAATTCATCGTAGTTAATCTTCCCTTTAAAGAGAAAACAAGCTGACGGATGTTTGTTCTTGTTTTAAGCGTAAACTCACTTCCTATTAACAAATTTATCAGAAAACAAGACTTCATATCGCAAGACATTTTGCTTCATAAGTAATACAGTATATCTTATTTTAAGAGTGTTAAGATTTTTTTGTACTGGTAAATACAAAAAGTAAGATACCACATTATAAAATGTTTTTATAAATTTCACATTTTAGTGTTTAATACTGTTAAAAATAAAGGTTCAAACATGTTATATTTTGGAAAACAATACAGTTAGTAGAATGTTGTAAGAAACATTTTTGTAACCTTTAAATAATCTTTCCATTGATGTATGGTTTGTTAGGATCGCACAATATTAGAAAATCTGGAATCTGAGGGTGCAAAAAAATCTAAATATTGAGAAAATCATCTTTAAAGTTGTTCAAATGAAGTTCTTAGCAATGCATATTACTAATCAAACATTAAGTTTTGATATATTTACGGTAGGACATTTACAAAATATCTTCATGGAACATGATCTTTACTTAATATCCTAATGATTTTTGGCATAAAAGAGAAATGTATAATTGTGACCCATACAATGTATTGTTGGCTGTTGCTACAAATATCCCCCAGCGACTTAACACTGCTTTTGTGCTGCAGGGACACATATGATGAATAACAGCTCATTAATTATGTTCTGAATGATGCACGTTGACTGCATGTTTGCTGATGGCTGTTTCTTGCAGAATGATTCCTCCGACCAGTAAAAGCATCACGGTCAACAACCTGGCAGCAGGAACCACGTACGATCTGTGTGTTCTGGCCATTTACGACGACGCCATGACCGCGCTCACGGCCACACGCGTGGTGGGCTGCGTTCACTTCTCCACCGAGCCGCAGTATCTGCGCTGCCACTTCATGCAGTCACAGTTCCTCGGCGGCACCATCGTGGTCATCATCGGCGGCGTGATCGTGGCGTCCGTCCTGGCCTTCATCATCTTCCTCATCGTGCGCTACCGGCTGTGCCAGCAGGAGGGCGCGGATAAAGGCCTGGAGCTGGGAGACGTGCGCTCACTGTCCGAGCATCAGGTCTGTGCAATTATCAACATTTCCAACAAAATGCATAGCTTTTAGTAAGGGAATGAAACTTTTTTTTGCTGTGTTACAACCCTCAAAATACACATTTATTATTCAGAGATTTCTCACGAGATATAACCAGGCCCGGCTCCAGAATCAAATCAATCAGGGTATCACCCTCGAAGCGTCCTAGGTGTATGTGACTTTCTTCTTTCAGACGATTCCAATCGGAGTTATATTAAAAATGATCCTTGCTCTTCGGTCCTTTAAATGGACAGTGGAAGGGTGTTTCTGTTAACCATCAGGGGGGATGTAACAAATTCACTCACGTTTTTTTTTTATTTTAACAAAATGAGATTTAAGACTAGTTATAAATTAAATGTGTCCTTTTATTATTGCTTGGACAAAATGCTGCACATTTCTTAGTGAAATTGATTTATAACACTATAATAATATACTAATAAAGCACTTGCATATTATTGCTCTTTTGATTGCTTCTATTGTCCTCATTTGTAAGTCGCTTTGGATAAAAGCTTCTGCTAAATAACTAAATGTAAATATAATGTAAATGTAAAAAAACAAACATTGATATTTTAAAAAAAGCCCCAAATCAAATAAATAAATAACACAAATAAAATAAATCTCTTCATATAAACAAACTAAGGCTTTGTCTGTGCTCTTTACATTTAAAATTAGAGACAACCGCTGCATTTTAATCACGATCCAAACAAAGCTGCAGCATACATGCAACACCAGCAGTTTTTAAACTAAATTAAGATTGTATCATTTCGAAATTTGAAACAAAAACAGAATGGTCTGACTTCAGTTTTGTGAAACTATACATAAAAATATCTGCATGAAACCGAAACAGCAGACGAGCTGAACGAGACTCAGATTCACTCTCTGCCAGCAGGTGGCGCTTAAAGCCTTTCCTTGCTTTCCGCTGTAAACAAAACAGCGCTGCACTTATGAACAGCAATGATAAAGTGTTTCCTTGGTTACCGCTGTAAACAAAGCAGCGCTGCGCTTATGAACAGCAATGATACAGTGTTTCCTTGGTTACCGCTGTAAACAAAACAGAGCTGCTGCTTATGAACAGCAATGATACAGTGTTTCCTTGGTTACCGCTGTAAACAAAGCAGAGCTGCGCTTATGAACAGCAATGATACAGTGTTTCCTTGGTTACCGCTGTAAACAAAGCAGCGCTGCACTTATGAACAGCAATGATACAGTGTTTCCTTGGTTACCGCTGTAAACAAAGCAGCGCTGCGCTTATGAACAGCTATGATACAGTGTTTCCTTGGTTACCGTTGTAAACAAAGCAGCGCTGCACTTATGAAACGCAATGATACAGTGTTTCCTTGGTTACCGCTGTAAACAAAGCAGAGCTGCTGCGCTTATGAACAGCAGTGATACAGTGTTTCCTTGGTTACCGCTGTAAACAAAGCAGAGCTGCGCTTATGAACAGCAATGATACAGCGTTTCCTTGGTTACCGCTGGAAACAAAGCAGAGCGTTGCACTTATGAACAGCAATGATACAGTGTTCCTTGGTTACCACTGTAAACAAAGCAGCGCTGCACTTATGAACAGCAGTGATACAGTGTTCCTTGGTTCCCTGTAAACAAAGCAGAGCTGACACTTATGAACGGCAATGATAGTGTTTCATTGGTTACCGCTGTAAACAAAGCAGCGGTGCGCTTATGAACAGCAATGATACAGTGTTTCCTGGGTTACTGCTTTAAATAAAGCAGAGCTGCACTTATGAACAGCAAGATACAGTGTTTCCTTGGTTACCGCCATAAACAAAGCAGCGCTGCGCTTATGAAAAGCAATGATACAGTGTTTCCTGGTTACCGCTGTAAACAAAGCAGCGGCCTTGCTTATGAACAGCAATGATACAGTGTGTCCTTGGTTACCGCTGTAAACAAAGCAAAGCCGCTATGAACAGCAATGATACAGTGTTTCATTGGTTACCGCTGTAAACAAAGCAGAACTGCACTTATGAACAGCAATGATACAGTGTTCCTTGGTTACCGCTGTAAACAAAGCAGCGCTGGCTTATGAACAGCAATGATACAGTGTTTCCTTGGTTAACGCTGTAAACAAAGCAGTGCTACGCTTATGAACAGCATTGATACAGTGTTTCCTTGGTTACCGCTGTAAACAAAGCATCGCTGCGCTTATGAACAGCAATGATACGGCGTTTCCTTGGTTACTGCTGTAAACAAAGCAGAGCTGCGCATATGAACAGCAATGATAGCGTTTCCTTGGTTACCGTTGTAAACAAAGCAGAGCTGCGCTTATGAACAGCAATGATAGCGTTTCCTTGGTTACCGCTGTAAAAAAAGCAGAGCTGCACTTATGAACAGCAATGATACAAAGCAGAGCTGCGTTATGAACAGCATGCTGAGTGTCCTTGGTTACCGCTTAACCAAAGCGAGCTGCGCTTTATGAACAGCAATGATAGCAAAGCAGCGCTGCACTATGAACAGCAATGATACAGTGTTTCCTGGGTTACCGCTGTAAACAAAGCAGAGCTGCGCTTGTGAACAGCAATGATACAGTGTTTCCTAGCTTACTGCTGTAAACAAAGCAGAGCTGCACTTACGAACAGCAATGATACAGTGTTTCCTTAGTTACCACTGTAAACAAAGCAGAGCTACGCTTATGAACAGCAATGATACAGTGTTCCTTGGTTACCGCTGTAAACAAAGCAGCGCTGCACTTATGAACAGCAATGATACAGTGTTGCCTTGGTTACCGCTGTAAACACAGCAGAGCCGCACTTATGAACAGCAATGATACAGCATTTCCTTGGTTACCGCTGTAAACACAAAGCAGCGCTGCGCTTATGAACGGCAATGATAGTGTTTCCTTGGTTACCTCTGTAAACAAAGCAGCGCTGCACTTATGAACAGCAGTGATAGTGTTTCCTTGGTTACCGCTGAAAACAAAGCAGCGCTGCGCTTATGAATAGCAATGATACAGCGTTTCCTCGGTTACCACTGTAAACAAAGCAGAGCTGCGCTTGTGAACAGCAATGATACAGTGTTTCCTCGGTTACCGCTGTAAACAAAGCAGCGCTGAACTTATGAACAGCAATGATACAGTGTTCCTTGGTTACCGCTGTAAACAAAGCAGCGCTGCCTTATGAACAGCAATGATACAGTGTTACCTTGGTTACCGCTGTAAACAAAGCAAAGCCGCTATGAACAGCAATGATACAGTGTTTCCTTGATTACCGCTGTAAACAAGGCAGAGCGCGCTTTGAACAGAATGATAGCGGTTCCTTGGTTACCGCTGTAAAACGAAAGCAGCGCTGCGCGTGAACAGCAGCGATACAGCGGTTTTTTGGTTACCGCTGTAAACAAAGCAGCGGTGCGCTTATGAACAGCAATGATACAGAGTTTCCTTGTTTACCGCTGTAAACAAAGCAGAGCCGCACTTATGAACAGCAATGATACAGTGTTTCTTTGGTTACCGCTGTAAACAAAGCAGTGGTGCGCTTATGAACAGCAATGATGCAGTGTTTCCTTGGTTACCGCTGTAAACATAGCAGCGCTGCGCTTATGAACGGCAATGATAGTGTTTCCTTGGTTACCGCTGTAACCAAAGCAGAGCTGCTTATGAACAGCAATGATACAGCGTTCCTTGGTTACCGCTGTAAACAAAGCAGAGCTGAGCTTATGAACAGCAATGATACAAAGCAGAGCTGCGCTTATGGAACAGCAGATAAAGTGTTTCCTTGGTTAACGCTGTAAACAAAGCAGCACTGAGCTTATGAACAGCAATGATACAGTGTATCCTTGGTTACCGCTGTAAACAAAGCAAAGCCGCTATGAACAGCAATGATACAGTGTTTCCCTGGTTACCGCTGTAAACAAAGCAGAGCTGCGCTTATGAAAAGCAATGATACAGTGTTTCCTTGGTTACCGCTGTAAACAAAGCAGAGATGCGCTTATGAACAGCAATGATGCGTTCCTTGGTTAACGCTGTAAACAAAGCAGCACTGCGCTTATGAACAAGGCATGGATAGCAAAGCAGAGCTGCGCTTATGAACAGCAATGAAACAGCGTTTCCTTGGTTACCGCTGTAAACAAAGCAGAGCTGCGCTTATGAACAGCAATGATAGCGTTTCCTTGGTTACCGCTGTAAACAAAAGCAGAGCTGCGCCCCCTTATTGAAAGCAAGTGATAGCGTTTACTGGTTACCGCTGTAACAAAGCAGCGCTGCGCTCGTGAACAGCAGGGTACAGCAGTTTCCTTGGTACCTCTGTAAACAAAGCAGCGGTCGCTTATGAACAGAATGATACAGGTTTCCTTGTGTTACCGGCTGTAAACATAAGCAGAGCTGCAATTAGGAACGGCATGATACAGTGTTTATTGGTTACCGTGTAAACAAAGCAGTGTGCGCATATGAACAGCAAGATACAGTTTCCTGGTTCGCTGTAAACAAAGCAGAGGTGCTTATGAACAGCAATGATATAGTGTTTCCTGGTTACCGCTGTAAACAAAGCAGAGCTGCGCATATGAACAGCAATGATAGCATTGCATTGGTTACCGCTGTAAACAACGCAGAGCAGCGCTTATGAACGCAATGAAGCAAAGAGAGCTGCGACTTATGGAAAAGCAGCAGTGTAGAGTTTCCTTGGTTACTGCTGTAAACAAAGCAGAGCTGCGCTTGTGAACAGCAATGATAGTGTTTCCTTGGTTACCGCTGTAAACAAAGCAGAGCTGCACTTATGAACAGCAATGATACAGTGTTTCCTTGGTTACCACTGTAAACAAAGCAGAGCTGCGCTTATGAACAGCAATGATAGCAAAGCAGGTGCGCTTAGAACGCAATGATTCGCGTTTCCTGGTTACCGCTGTAAACAAAGAGAGCTGCGCTTATGAACAGCATGATAGCGTTTCCTTGGGTACCGCGTAACAAGCAGAGCTGCGCTTAGGAACGCAATGATAGCGGTTCCTTGGTACCGACTGTAAACAAAGCAGCGCTGCCTCGTGAACCAGCAGTGATACAGCGTTTCCTTGCGTTACCGCTGTCAACAAAGCAGCGGTGCGCTAATGAACAGCAAGGATACAGTGTTTCTTGGTTACCGCTGTACAAAGCAGAGCTGCAATATGAAGGCAATGATACAGTGTTCCGTGGGTACCGCTGATAACAAAGCAGGGGTGGCGCTTATGAACAGCAATGATGTAGTGTTGCCTAGATTATTGCTGTAAACAAAGCAGAGCTGCGCTTGTGAACAGCAATGATAGTGTTTCCTTGGGTACCGCTGTAAACAAAGCAGAGCTGCGCATATGAACAGCAATGATAGCGTTTCCTTGGTTACCGCTGTAAAAAAAGCAGAGCGGATTAGAACAGCAATGATAGCGTTTCCTGGTTACCGCTGTAAAACAAAGAAGAGCTGCGCTTATGAATCAGCAATGATAGCGTTTCCTTGGGTACGCTGCTAAAACAAGCAGCGCTGCGGCTCGTGAACAGCAGTGAGACAGCGGTTTCCTGGTTACCGCGTAAACAAAGCAGCGTTGCGCTATGAACAGCAGTGAGACAGTGTCCTTGGTTACGCTGAAAACAAGGCAGCGCTTCCAATTAGGAACCAGCAATGAACAGAGTTTACTTGGTTACCGCTGTAAAAAAGCAGCGCTGCGCTCGTAAAAGCAATGAGACAGCGTTTCCTTGGTTTACGCTGTAAACAAAGCAGCGCTGCACTTATGAACAGCAACGATACAGTGTTTCCTTGGTTACCACTTTAAACAAAGCAGAGCTGCACTTATGAACAACAATGATACAGTGTTTCCTCGGTTACCGCCGTAAACAAAGCAGCTGTTGCGCTTATGAACAGCAATGATACAGTGTTTCCTTGGTTACCGCTGTAAGCAAAGCAGAGCTGCGCTTATGAACAGTAGTGATACAGTGTTTCCTTGGTTACCACTTTAAACAAAGCAGAGCTGCACTTATGAACAGCAATGATACATGTTTCCTGGTTACCGCTGTAAACAAAGCAGCGCTGCGCTTATGAACAGCAATGATACAGCGTTTCATTGGTTACGCGTAAAACAAAGCAGCAGCTGCACTTATGAACAGCAATGATACAGGGTTTCCTTGGTTACCGCTGTAAACAAGCAGCGCTGCGCTTATGAACCGCAATGATACAGTGATTCCTTGGTTACCGCTGTAAACAAAGCAGCGCTGCACTTATGAACGGCAATGATACAGTGTTTCCTTGGTTAACGCTGTAAACAAAGCAGCGCTGCACTATGAACAGCAATGATACAGAGTTTCCTTGTTTACCGCTGTAAACAAAGCAGAGCCGCACTTATGAACAGCAATGATACAGCGTTCCTTGGTGACCGATGTAAACAAAGCAGAGCTGCGCTTATGAACGGCAATGATACAGTGTTTTCTTGGTTACTGCTGTAAACAAAGCAGAGCCGTTATGAACAGCAATGATACAGTGTTTCCTTGGTTAACTCTGTAAACAAAGCAGAGCTGCGCTTAAGAACAGCAATGATACAGCGTTTCCTTAGTTACCGCTGTAAACAAAGCAACGCTGCGCTTATGAACAGCAATGATACACTGTTTCCTGGGTTACCGCTGTAAACAAAGCAGAGCTGCACATGACAGCAATGATACACTGTTCCTTGGTTACCGTTGTAAAACAAAGACAGCGATGGCAATATGCCAGCATGATACAGCGTTTCCTTGGTTACGTTGTAAACAAAAGCAGCGTTGCGCTTATGAATTCGAGCATGAACCTGTTCCTGGTTACCGTTGAACACAAGCAGACTAATATGAACAGCTATGATACAGTGTTTCCTTGGTTACCGTTGTAAACAAAGCAGAGCTGCTTATGAACAGCAATGATACAGCGTTTCCGTGGTGACCGCTGTAAACAAAGCAGCGCTGCACTTAATATGCGTTATACAGAGGCAAGAGGAAAAGAAAAAAATACCATCTAAACTTTTCTAAAACAGTAAGTTCCCCTCAGACATACATATAAACTCCTACCCCTAACTGAACCGCGATTTGTTTAGCATCTCAACCGAATAGTCACATATTTGAATCGATTTTCAAACGGCTCGCGGTTAATCATTACATCCCTAGACATCAGTGGCTCAACTTCAGTTTTACGAAGCTACGAGAATACTTTCTGTACGCAAAGAAAACAATAATAACAATTTCCACCATTCTGGAGAGTAGCACGACGCATGCACGCGCTTTTCCCAGAACGTAATCAACGTAATCAGCATTGTTTACGTTCAGGAGAAAGTGCACGTATGCGTCGTGGTACTCTCCAAAATGGCGGAAGACGTTAACTTGGGGAGAAGAATTGTTGAATAAATTGGTATTTTTGTTTTCTTTGTGCTCAAAAAATATTCTCGCAGCTTCGCAAAACTGAAGTTGAGCCACATGGACTGTTTTATCGATGTCCTACTACGTTTCTGTGTCTGGGAACATTGCAGTTGTATTGTTGTCAATGGAGGGTCAGAGAGATTGTGTCACGCAGCACAAAAGCAGCTGTTGAGCGCGGGGGATATTGTAGCAATAGCCACAAGTACATTGTATGGGTCAAAATTATCATTTTTTCTTTTATGCAAAAAATCATTAGGATATTAAGTAAAATCATGTTCCATAAAGATATTTTATAAATTTCCTACCGTAAATATATCAAAACTTAATTTTTGATTAGTGATATGCATTGCTAAGAACTTCATTTGAACAACTTTAAAGATGATTTTCTCAATATTTAGATTTTTTTGCACCCTCAGATTCCAGATTTTCTAATATTGTGCTTTCCTAACAAACCATACATCAATGAAAAGATTATTTATTCAGCTTTATTATAAAGTTGAGCCTTATGACCTGGTTTTGTGGTCCAGGGTCACAAAGATATCTTAATTTGTGTTCGAAGGTGAACGCGAGTCTACGGTGGAACGACATGAGTAATTAATGGCGTAATTTTAATTTTTGGGTGAAATAACCCTTTAATCTTGTGTTAAAATGTTTTAATATGTTTTAATCCATTCATTCATCAGGTCTGCGGAATTATCAAGTCCATGTCCAAGCAGGTTCTGGGTCCGGACGCGTGTCGGAAGGTGTCGCCGCAGAGCGAATCCGTCGCGTCCCGAGCGTCCAAGCCGGTTCTTCCGGACTGCACCGTCACCACATCCGCAGCCAGCCACAACTGGCATCCGGCGTCTCCAAGTCCGGTCCGTCCAGTACGCACGGACACGCAAGTCGACGTAGAACCGGACAACACCAACAGGAACAACTCGGCCAAGGTGCGTCCCGCCGTACGCGCCTATTCCACAACAGTGACGCCGTCGTCGCGCAGAGCGCAGCTCCAGAGCCTCCACAACTATCAGACGATCCCGGCGGGGTGCGTGCGTGCCAGTCGACGTCACTCGCTCAATGTAAACTCGTGCAAACAGCCGGCGTACGCGCAACCGCTGCGCTCCAAACGCAGCTTATCCATGAGCGGCGACGATATTGCCCAGATGGACTCGGGCCAGATTCGCAATGGGAGACCCTCGCTGTCCCAGTCCGAGTGGGTTCTGGAAAGCACATTATAATGGAGGATTTTGCACTTCACTTCTGTGGTTTTTAATAGCGTTTCAGGCCACCGTACGTGTGCTATAATCTCGGACTGTCAAGTGTCAAGATTTACGAAGAGGACAATGTTTTTTTAAGCACAAATTAAATACTGTTTCCTGCATATAGTAAAACAATATTACGACTTGTATATTGCTTTGTTTTATGGAATAGTACACAGACACTGCATACAAACATGTTATGTTGTGTAAAATAAAATGTGAAAATGATACGCGTGTTCTTGTTCAGTATGCCTCACAATGCGTTGTGTGTTTGACAATAAAAGACGGAAAAGGCAGCGAAACGTCTGCGGCAAAAATTTAAGAATTGTGTAAATGGAATATACTTTGGTGCGTACGCTTGAAAAATTATACAGGTTTTATGAAGGTATATTTGAGACTTTAACACCTTTTTACAACCAAGAAAGGAAGATTTAAAGAATAAATTGAAGGGCCAGTATTTCTGTCATTTTCCAGTGCAAATGCCTACAAGCTTCTTAAATCAAGATACATTTACTGGAGAGGCAAAATGAACATAAGAAGTCTTGTTTTCTGAGAAATTTCATGATCACAACAAGAACTAATATCTGTTAATGAGCTCAGAAAATCTACTTAAATTAAAGGGAAAATCAAGTTTTCATTCCCCATTGGCAGATATGTGTTCGTTTTAATAATAAAATAAACTCATAAAACAAGACTTCATGTGTTTATTCTGCATCTCCAGTAAATGCTTCTTGATTTAAGGATGTTTAGATATTTGTACTGGAAAACAAGACAGAAATACTGAGGAACATAATGGGTTTTTTCTAGTTCATGCAACATTTAATGCCACGACTTTATGAATGTAAGGCTTTCTGCTCTGATTTAAGTGCTTTTAGGCCTTAATTTGTGGAAGAGTCCATCAAGAGGAAAACTCATAATCGTAGAAATTGCTCACAAAATGCTTTTATTCAGAGGCCAAGAAGTGCAAAGACAAATCGTTTTCAAATCACATCGCCTCTTATTGGACTAGTTCATAACATAGACATAAATGTCCTTTCTAATGAGAGTTTAATCTTCTGTGAAAATGTTTTAATATGCAAATCAGTGCTGACGATGTTGAGGAATCTCAGATGAGATCTACTGTAAATGCTCAGTTATTCCTTTGGATATTTAAGCAGAAACACAGAAGCAGCTGAGGATCGATGCGTTCCTGCAGAGATGCAGCTGACTGGCTGAAGATGACGTGTTTGATGAAGCAGAAGGTCTGCTAGTGAAAGCCCGCAGCACTGGATAATTATTTTTAGAAGTGTTAATCCTGGTGTTCCTCGAGAGCAGCGAGTTCTTGTGTTTGTTCAAAGCAATGGCATGAAGGTGATGAAAGAAGAGCAGTTTCGTGAATGAAGACAAACACAGAAGGATAAAGACTTTAAGGTCTGTTCTTAACCCTCATAATGCATTTGGGTCTGTTTTGGATGCATAAAAAAAGCTTTTAGTAAGGGAATGAAACTTTGCAAATGCTTTACCACCCTCAAAATACACAATTGATTTTTTTAAAATGATTTTTTAAGAGATATAACCATGTTTCGTGTTTAGGTCATTTCGACCAGGCTATGTATGGAGCACCATTAGTGTCAAAAATACTTTTTGTAAAATTATCTACGAAGTTATGGCAGTGTCAAAAACTTTTGCAAAATATATTTAGCCTTTTCCACGCATCTCACACACTTATCAGACTGCAAATTAATGGATGTGTACTTCTATTTACAAACCATTGCAGCATGAAAAACTGATCATTTTATCATAAAAATTTATTAAAGGGGTCATATGATGCTATTTTAAAGATCATTATTTTGTGTATTTGGTGTAACAGAATATGTTGACATGCTTTAATGTTCAAAAAACACATTATTTTTCAAATACTGTACATATTGTAGGTCCTCTATGCCCCGCCTCTCTCAAACGCTTCGTTTTCTACAAAGTCCCTCCTTCAGACAAGCACAGTCTGCTCTGATTGGCCAGCTGACCCAGTGCATTGTGATTGGCCGAACACCGCAAGCACTCGTCAGAAATGTAACGACTCTTACCATAATCGCAGCTTCGTCTTTCAAAGTACTATATCAAAGACAGTCAGTTATAATGTCGTTAGTTTACCCAGAAGTTCAAGCTGAAAGGGCAACAGGTCACGGACAGAACCAGTGATGATGCAGTACCACAAGCCCGGGTTACGCAGCTGAATGCTATGATTTCTGACAGACAGTTCACTCGCCTGTGATGTGACTAGGGCTGAACGATTAATTGCATTTGTGATAAGAAAAAATGTGATTTTTTTTCAATCGCAGAGGCTGCGATTACATTTGGTCACGTGACACGCGAGAGTGAAGAGGTGGGTTCGACTTAAAGAGCGATTGGTGTATGACATCAAAGTACGGCAAGAGAAAGCAAAAGGAGACGTCCGCTCTCTTATAGCTCTCACAGTACTTTGATCACACACCCATCGGTCTAAGCAGCGCTGCTTCAAGTCGATCCGCGCGGGGCCTAGCAGAAAGACGGAAACAGAACTAAAACAGGTAAACAGTCCACAGGACGTAACTCAGAATGGGAGATGGATCGGTTTGTGAAAGGGAAGAGAAAATCCATAGATGAAGTCGCACAGACCCAGACAGATGCTGGTCATTCAAAAGCTAAGTGCTGACAATATGACGAGGCATATCTCGCTCTCGGCTTCACTCGCCGTGTCTATACCGCACGCTACAGTTGTGCATCGCGCCGCAACAGCTCTACACTGACGCGACAAAGCTACCATTGCAAATCATTTTAACTTTGTGTCAGTACGTCATAAATAGAACAAGGCATTATTTTAATGTCGCGCCGCATCCAGTGTACAAAGCGTCACTGATTATAATGGGTTCTACCGTATTTTGCCGCTCGCGTCCGGTGTATACACGGTGTTTAATGTCATTGGTGAGGAAAGCCTGTGTGTGTGTACTATGCCTTAGCGGACAGCAAGAAACACACAAAAAATAAATAACAGAGAGAGAATAATAACAGTTATTCTCTCTATGCTATTTTTCAATGTTTCAAGTGATGCAGGTGTTTTTTTTCCCTGTAGGTTTTTTTAAATTAAAAAAGCATTAATGTTTAGTGAAATGATTTGGCAGTCTGAGGGGGGATGGGGATTCGGGAAAGGGGGGCAGATTTTTTTTATAGGTTTAAAGGGGGGCGCGACCACAAAAGTTTGAGAAGCACTGGTCTAAAGTTAACAGACAGTGTTTAGTGCAGTGCACATGTTTACATATGTTTATTACAGTGACTGAATTACCTAAAGTAGTGTGAAGCAACAGATTTGTTTTTATATTTCTGTTTTATATTATCTACTTTAGTTTGTGTGATTTGTTACTGACTTTCATATTAATGTTTACACCAGGCTTATTTAAACAATTATTACATGCTTACAAGGCTGGAAGTTCAACAAATCAGTCAATATACTGTGACTGTTGTTGTTAAATAAAAATGTAATTCATATCAATTCATGCATCATAATTTCATCGTAACATATCGGCCTGGCCTACAGAACATAACATTTATGTTTAATCTATCTAATATTGTGTTGGTCACACTATACCATGATTTATAGCTTGTCTTTGACAAGAAGTGAAGTGTTTCCGAGTCTGAAAAATCGAATTACACCAACCAAACATCATGTGTGTGAATTAATTAGGACGTTATACATGTAATTAAATACCTAGTAACAGCCGAGAACTGGCTTACGAACGATAGCAGGATTTTAAAAAGTCGATTATTTTAAGTGCGAGAGAAAGAATGACGACGCAATCGCTCATGCTGAATTATTCATGAGCCAATTAAACGACACGACAACAGAATCGTCATACAGTACCTGCGGAGAGAAATAAACAAAGGATCATAATATGCACAGAAGCTATTCCAAGCATATGCATTATTAACGGAGGGAATGAACATCCTGGTTAATATTGAATGTGATTACTCCGTCTGAGAAAGAGCGGCGTGAATGCAAAGCATGAGAAAGTGAAACGCTGCACCAGATCAATGATGTGATCGTGACCTTTGACACCGAGTCGAATACTGCACCAGAGGATGCTGGGAAATGTAGTTTCGTCAGCTGTTTCTAGTAATAGCTGCATGCGTGTTTAATGCTGTGGTGAAAGCACTCTGATGGGGTTTTCTCAGAAGCTCAGTCTCGGATCTGTTCGTAATGTCTCTGGTGTCGTGTTTCTTTGGAAAAGCACTGAAGCGCAGCTGTATTTACTCTGAATTTATGACTACATGACTCACAGAAGAGATGTTCACAGCCAACGGTTTCAAAGAAAATACGACTTTATTTAAACATGCATTTTTATTATAATAAAAGTGTATATTATTTATGTGTACATTTATCAATTATAAATTACATTAAAATAAGATTGTATTTACATACTATTAAATTTAGAATTGTATTATTTTCACATTACATATTTTATTAAATTTAATTTCATAACTAAATTATAATATTGTATTATTTCCATATTATTATACATACTTATAATGTTATATCATATAAAATTTTATATTATTTTAAATACATATAAATAATCACATTATAATATATTATTTTCATAAATTGTACATTTTAATTACAATTATAATATTCTTACTTCATATTACAAAATTATCAATTCTATATTATTTACGTTTATTCATTTAGCAGACACTTTTATCAAAAGCCACTTACAAATGAGGATTTGTAATTATATTGAATGATAAAAGTGTTTCTAATATATATATATACTGTTTTCTTTTATGCCAAAAATCTTAGGATATTAATTAAAGATCATGTTCCGTGAAGATATTTTTTAAATTTCCTACCATAAATATATAAAACTTCATTTTTGATTAGTAATATGGATTGCTAAAGACTTCATTTGAACAACTTTAAAGATGATTTTTCTCAATATTTAGATTTTTTTGCACCCTCAGATTCCAGATTTTCTCTGCCAAATATTGTCATATCATAACAAACCATAAATCAATGGAATGCTTATTTATTCAGCTTTCAGCTGATGCATAAACCTCAATTTCACAAAATTGACCCTCATGACTGGTTTTGTGCTCCAGGCTCACATATGTTATATATATATTACATCTCTGGACTCTTTGACTAATGCTGACAGTGTCTTAAGACATGCAGAGTCCAATATTTATCATTAATCACATCATATCACAAGAGACTAATATGTATTATTATGGGATATTTTCAGCGGTGTGTTAATTGTCTTGTAGTCAGATTCTAGAACATCATGTGCTCTTCTCTGTACCTCCTAAAGGACATAATCATAAGACATGTTGTTCTGCTCAGCTAGCAGTCTATATGCTTCCTTTCCTCTATTAATACTGAACAGACCGTTCTCACTTCCTATATATCGTATATATATATATATATATAATGTACCCCTAGATAATAAAGCTTTGTGCCTTGATTTGAACTGCACACATTCTGGGCTCCTGGGTATATCGGTCTCTTTTCTGTGCTACATCGCTCAACCAGAACAGATCTGATCTCAAATTCTTTATTCTAGCACTCATCAGTGGCTGAATGGATCTGATCTGCAGGTTTATTTTAGCGCTCCTGACGCCTCTGTGGGAATCCAGCCGATCTGCTGCATGTCTCCGTTACCGTGGCAACATATTTCTGCATGTAAAATCCCATCTAAAATGCAGCAGAGCTCGCAGCAAAGACACACAGAAACGATTCCACATCACAGGTGCAATGCAATACCTGCACCACTGCGAAATGTTAACATGAGAAGCGTTAATAATGCATCTGCAGGCATAAATATCCCCGTGGAGAACATCATGTCCAAACACCGAGACGGAGAACACACACCTGATCTGCACAAACACAAAGCAGACGCTCCACTGACATCAGCAGCATATCAATCAGCCAGAAAAACACCAGCACATACACAGTGAATGGGTGCCGTCAGAAAGAGAGCTGATAAAAACATCACAATAATCCCAACACAACTCCAGTCAATCAATTAACATCTGGAGAAGACAAAAGCTGAAACACATCCAGCGTTAAGACGCTTTTAATGTTTAAAATACGAGTCTATAATCCATAATAACTCTTCCTCCAGTGAAAAAGTGCTTAAAGTGTTTCGAGCTGTTTAAACGCTGCTTGATCTGTGCAGATTTCTCTCCTGATTCACACCAGAACACTGACTCACTGGAGGAAGCGTTATTATGGAGTATGGACGCCACAGAAATGGTATTTTAGTTAAAAGCGTCTTAATGCTGGATTTGTTTCAGCTTTTGTCTTCTCCAGATGTTGACTGGAGTGCTGTGGATTATTGTGATATTTTTATCAGCTGTTTGGACTCTTCATCATTCTGACCGCACCCATTCACTGCAGAGCATCCATTGCTGAGACACTGATGCAGTGCTACATTTCTCCGAACCTGATGAAGAAACAAACTCATCCTGATCTCGGATTAACTGAGGGTGAGCACATTTTCAGCGAATGTTTTAGGTGAACTATTCCTTTAAAATGCAGCTCAATTTAAAAATAGCCCCACGTTTTCAATCTTGAAAAAATAGGATGCGAGTGTGAGAGAGTGTGTGATTAGTGCGTGTGTGTGTGTGAGAGAGAGTTGAGTGAGTGAGTGATTGTGTGTGATGGTCGAGAGTGAGTGAGTTTGAGTGTGTGTGTTTGAGAGAGTGTGTGAGTGTGTGTGTGAGAGTGTGTGTGTGTGAGTTTGTGTGTGAGTTTGTGTGTGAGTGTGTGTGTGAGTTTGTGTGTGAGTGTGTGAGAGTGTGTGTGTGTGAGAGTGAGTGAGTGTGTGCGTGTAAGAGTGTGTGTGAGAGAGTGAGTGAGTGTGGGAAATAGTGTGTGTGTGTGTTAAGTGTGTGGAGTGTGTGTGTGTGTGAGAGAGAGTGAGTGAGTGAGTGTGTGGTTGTGTGAAGAGTGTAGTGTGTGTGTGAGAGAGTGGGGGAAGGAGGGGAGAGTGTGTGTGTGTGTGTGAGAGTGAGTGAGTGTGTGAGAGTGTGTGTGTTTGTGTGTGTGTGATTGTGTGTGTGTGATTGTGTGTGTGTGTATGTGTGAGAGAGTGAGTGAGTGTGTGTGTGTGTGTTTGTGTGTGTGAGAGAGTGTGTGAGTGAGTGTGTGTGAGTGTGAGAGTGTGAGTGTGTGTGTGAAGAGTGTGTGAGAGAGTGAGCGTGTGTGTGTGTGTGTTGAGAGTGAGTGAGGGTGAGAGTGTGTGTGTGTGAGAGTGAGTGAGTGTGTGCGTGTAAGAGTGTGTGTGAGAGAGTGAGTGAGAGAGTGGGTGGGTGAGGATGAGTGAGTGTGTGAGAGTGTGGTGTGTGTGAAGTGAGTGAGTGTGTGCGTGTAAGATTGTGTGTGAGTGAGTGGTGAGAGAGTGTGTGTGTGAAGTGAGTGGAGTGTGTTGAAGTGTTGTGTGAGAGAGAGTGTGATGTGTGTGTGAGAGAGTGTGTGAGAGAGTGAGAGTGTGTGTGTGTGTGTGTGAGAGTGAGTGAGTGTGTGTGTGTGAGAGAGAGTGTGAGTGTGTGAGAGTGTGTGTGTGGGTGAGAGAGTGAGTGAGTGTGTGAGAGAGTGTGGGAGTGTGTGTGAGAGAGAGAGAGAGAAATGGAGTGTGTGTGTGTGGAGAGTGGGTGAGAGAGTGATAGGTGTGGTGGGAGTGTGTGTGTGTGTGTGATGTGTGTGAGAGTGAGTGAGTGTGTGCGTGTAAGAGTGTGTGTGAGTGAGTGTGTGAGTGAGTGTGTGAGTGAGAGAGTGTGTGTGTGTGTGAGAGAGTGGGTGTGAGAGTGTGTGTGTGAGTGTGGGTGTGAGGTGTGAGCATGTGTGTGAGTGAGCGGTTGAGTGTGTGAGTGTGTGTGTTTTTTTGTGTGTGTGTGTGTGTGTGTCACTGATGTGAAGCAGCTGTTGAGTCTTCATGAAGTCAAACGATTAATCTGGGCTAATTAAAGCGCAGTAGCTGGAGGATCAGTTTCATCAACTACACTGTCATCCAGAATCAGACAAACATTAAAAAAGCATTAAGGCAGCTGATATGCAAATGATCTGTCTGGATGATGATGAATTGAACTGATGAGCGAGTCATTACCAGCCCGGCCACTAAACCAGAGACTAGCTGATCAGCTCTTTCTAGTTCCCTCCGCAATATCCAGTCCCTCTTATTAACGTCCGATCATCGTTCATCAGATCAAGCGTCTGAATCTTTTCTCACTTCTGAATCAGCTGCTGTTCTGCTGGTTTTCAGTGAATGAACCAAACCAGTTCTCACATTAACTAATAACTAACCTCAAACACACACAATACTGACTCCTGCAACGCTGCTTCTATTGGTTTGACATTTCAAAACCCATCCAGTGAACTAGACTGTAAATAACACTCATTTAAAGTTGTAAAAAATGGTAAAATAATCATTTGAGTATATTTTCTAAGAAAATACAATTTACATTTTTCTACTTTAAAATTTCACATTTAATTCAGTGCGTTTCTTTGTAATTATTTGTGAAATTTACAAGCAATTTCTGACTGAAAATAGTTACCAAAAAATAAAAATCCTACACCAAAATTTTCTATGAAAAAAAAGTATGATAAAAATGTAAAAATTTATTTAAATAAAGCTAGAATAAAATAAATTGTAAACTAACTAAAACATGTTTAAGTTGAATTACTAAAATCAAAATGTATAGTAATATTTGATAAAACAGCAAAATTAAAAACGGAAATATAAAGGTTATAAATACTAATAAACACCATAATAGCATTTAAACAACACAAACGTCTGTCAAATGTTTGGACTATAATATTTCATTCAATGTCAGTATGCTTCCAGGAAGGTAAAGTAAGTTGAGCAAAGCTGATTTTTCCCTCTTTAATTGTAGTTTGCTGAAATACAGGTGAGGTGTAAATATTAACAAAGGATAGTTCATGGTTTAGACCTTTACGATACATTCTAACAAAGAAAAAAGGAGAGTTAACACTGCGGTTGAAAAGTGTGATAGGAGAGGACTACAGCAGAGCCGCTCCGCAGCGTCCAGCAGATTATTAATGTTCCGTCACAACCGTACAAAACAACAGAGGAGAACCAAACAAGCGCACAGGAGCTAACATCATCACCCGACCGCGAAACGCTCAGCCATTACTCATGATCACAGGTCGCGCTACCAAGCTCACCCCAAAATAAGTGTACAATATGCACACTTGGAGAAATAGAAAATTAAAAGCTATATATCTATGAAGACCGGAGAGACCGAAGTAAAAGTGGAAAAGAATGAAGCGACAGTCCTGACGTTCTGGTTTGTTGTCTTTGAGTAAAAAGCATCATCCGTGGATGAAGCCTCCTGGGAGTCCGTGTAAGACGCTCGAGCACGCGCCGCAGTTCATTGGCTGGTTTTGGCTTTGGCGTGTGTCAGAATGTGTGATTTGAGGTTGGTGGACTGAGCGAACTTTTTATTGCAGCCGTCGAAGGGGCAAACGTAGGGCCGGTCCCCGGTGTGAATCCGGACGTGCGTCCGAAGGTTAAAGTCCAGAGAGAAGCGCTTCCCGCAGCCCTCGAACGTGCACTAGACGGAGAGAACGACACGCCGGTTAGAGACGCCCTCCACAAAATAACATTACACAACATCTGATCCACCACAAGCGCTAAGATCTTCACTACAACACGCCAAATACAGCTTTGGATCAACTTGGGGAGGAAAAAATAAATAAATTGTAAATAAATATTTTACCATAGTCAGAGCTGGACGATTTGGCAAAAAAATTTAATCTCGATTTTTTTTTTCCAGAACGTTTTTATGATTTTTAACTAGTTAACTACAACATTATAATAATATTAATAATATTTCTATTCAAAAACCCTAATTCCTCAATTTCTAAAAAATGTAATCAGGCAAATCATTAAATTCGAGTTAATCGATCAAATCGGGAAAAAGAATCGTCCAGCCCTGACCATAGTACAGTAGAATGCACTCCTCAATTACTAACAAACAATATTAAACAACTTGCTTTAAAAAAAAAAAAAAGAATATCACACACTTGTTTTTCTGCATTTTAATTTTAACAGTAAATCTCTGTGGTGCAGAAAAGAGAAAAAAAGGGAATTGTTACATTTATTTGATTATATTTTAATAGTTTTATGTCTTGATTAACAGTCATTGATAATAAATTTGTATTAAATCATAAATCCAGGAAAAAATAAAAACACAAATTCTGAACAAGTAAAACATTTCACAGTGCCATATTATTGCACAAATATTATTAAAACTTTTGAGTTGTTAAGGTTTTACGAAGACTATTAGGCTTTTGAATATTATAATTGAACTAAACCATTAAAATGCAACAATTGTTGTTAAATTGTATATCTTTTGTGATTTCAATTAATTAGACATGCTTTTTGATACAATTTAATTTAACCATTAAAACAGACCTATTAAAATGGAAGTTTCCCCCAAATTTGAGAACAAATGTCTTTCTATGTATGTATGAGCAGTCAGCTGTCGGAGGAACATTTCCAGATGCTCCAGCAGTACACTACAAAATGATTTTAAACGGTAAAAGACTGTACAAATGCTACAGTAAAAACTATATACGGTGGAAAACCGTATTGGACATTACATGTAATATTACTGTAGTTTGGAAGTGGAAGAAAAAGTATCATTTACAGTGAATAACCATAAATTGACATTCCCAGAATTCCTTGCGCTACATTTCACATTTGATGTTTTTGGTTGAAATAACTATGTTTCTTCTTAGTTTTTTCTCATCAGTGGTGTATATGAGGGTTGTGTGTTACACCTAATGTTGTTAAATGAATGTGTATTGCATTATTTCAGCTTCGTGTGTGTTACCGTGATGGTGTTTAGTGTCTGTGTGCATGACGCTGTGCACCTTCTATATATATGTTATTATTTAAAAGTTGCTTGTGATGGGCTTTGGTTCATCATCACCTCCTGCTTTTGGTGGTTATCAGTGTATTACAAAGCTACAACACAGATTTCAGTACTTCAGTAGGTTGGTATATTAACATTATATCAGTTGATGAAATCACGGTATTTAACTGTAAATTTAAATTAAATCTGTAAAACCTAAAATGTTGCTACCGTATATTTTTTACGGTAAAATTCTGGCAACCACAGCTGCCGGCTTTTTACTGTATATTTTACAGGATTGTTTTGACAGTGTAGTCTAGACATGTAGGCTATAATAACCCGTACCTGGAAGGGCTTCTCTCCGGTGTGAACCAGCTGATGGCGCTTGAGTTTGGAGCTCTCCACGAAGGCTTTCCCGCACTCGGCGCACACGTGGACCCGCGGGCCGTGAGTGTGCAGGTGCTTCCTCATGGCTGAATTATCCCTGAACATTTTACTGCAGCCCTGTCAGAAACACAGGAGACACGCCGGTTTAGAAAGCCATGTCAAATTAATGTAAGGTCAGCTTTTAAAAAACGTATCTCGAGACTTTATGGCGTTTTTCCCATCCCACTGCATCGCATGTTTTTAAATGAAAAAAGTACTCAGTTTGATTGACTATTGGCCCTTTGTATTAAACTATACATACATACATGATGCTGTTTTGTTTCTAATTATTTAAGCAGCTTGTGTTATGGGTTATAAACATTATTTTAAACATTATGCACTTTTTTCAAAGATAGTCGTGTTATTTTATTATGCTTTGAAGAAAATGTGCATTATTAATATTTTTGCTCGATGCGCGCCATCTTGTGGCCTCAGGAGAGAAGCCAAAACCTTTTTCCCCCCTAACTGAAATTATGCCCTTTAAATTAGAACATAATTTGAATATTGATAATATCTCGTAGGATGTAACATCACTCACTGAACGCACGATCCACACTATTTTTTTTTTTACAAATGAGATTTAGACTGATGCTTGGACAAAGTGCTGCACATTTCTTTGTGAAATTGATTTATAACACTATAATAATATACTAATAAAGTACTTGTATATTATTGCTCTTTTTTTACATACAATTTACGTTTATTACTGTCATTCATAATGTCTAAATTTAATTTAATAAATACAAAAAAATTTATATAGGGGAGTGGAAATGGCTAATAAGTACTTCTCTGCAGCCATCTACTAGTGGTAATTTAATGTATTTTTTTATTTTTAAATAAGTGTTTGCTTTCTACATTATGCAACTTTTAGTTATAAATGGGGGCATCCTATGAAGGATGAACAAATAATGTCATCGCATTAAAAATAACTTTCAGATTCGGTAATACTAAAGCTTTGAAGTGCTGGGAAATGTTGTGTCAGGCACTCGAAAACATTAGAGCATTTCTGCCGCAAGTTGTTCCTGTAGTTTTACTGTTAAAGCCACGGTGAACGGTGGTGACGTGTGCGCATCGCGTCACTCGCTCTAGATTACTCGCGGGATGTTTTCAGTCTCACTCGCACGAATAAAAACAGCACGATCAACCATGCTGGAGACAACTACAATCGCTGTTTTGTACCTGTTGTGAAAAAGTCCCAAATACGATAGAAAGCCAAACGCAGACGTGTCTGGGTTCACAGCACCATCCAGACGAGGATGAGTAACGTTAGGATCCTGTATTAATGTGTGTGTTACATTTTACTACTGTATATATACACACACTGATATTACTATTACTTTTAGTATTGATAGCAGCATCTCTGTAGCCATGCTAATAAAATACAAGTACCACTACAACGGATTTTAATTGTTTTCTATGCTCCAGACCTATAATAACAGATGGCTACATAATGCTCTCTTCTATTGTCTGATTCAACTGGACGTGTCAAGAAGCTCTGATTGGCTTGCGCGAGAACGTGTCATGCGAATTTTCCACTCGAGTTGAAATTTTTGAACTTGCGAGGAAAACGCGATTGAGGCGAATATCGTACTTTCGCGGCAAACGCGTCGCGCATTTCGCCTTTATTCGCGTTGACTTTGTATGTAATCTACTCGCGGGAATAATTACATTTGCGTCTGGTGTGAACACCATAAGTCCAAAATCTGCAGAAAATCTGCGGCAACTACGAAAATGTGTGAGCTCTTGCGAAAATTGCGGCGTTTGCTTGATTTTGCGATAAATTCCGCAGTCGCAGAACCGCAAAATCCTGGAGGGACTGAGTGGGAAGATGACATGAAGAGACGGCCAACAACAACACAGCTTAACCCTCCGCACATTTTTATATTTAGTTATATTGAAAAAGTTTCAATTCAGTCTCTCTTTTTTACCCGGTTTTAACATGGATATCTACGGAGATCGGCCGTAGCTGTCGGGAAAGATGGCGGATAGCTGCTCTGATTGGTCAGATCGCCTGTCAATCAAGCTCTTTGCGAACGGTCAATTAAGAGACTTACGTTTTAGACGCCATATTGCCTGTTTTTGCACCATTTCGACAAGAAAAATAATTCCAAACACAGCCACAGCGCTGTTTTGTGTCTCGGAGCAACATGACGGTGTTTCGTTCCTGAATTTTGTTGATACTGATTTCATTTGGTACCAGCACAATAACACACTCAGCAAAATATCGACTAATTATCATTATCGGTAAAATCCAAGGAAATAGATATTATTTTGTCAGTATCGCACACCCCTAACGCTTCCAGACACACGCACTCCCTCAATCACTCACTTTGTGCGGGCAGGCTATCGTCCGAGGCGCGTCATCCTCCTTGATCTTCCTCGGCTTCATTCTAGATCAACACAAGCACATCAGAGATCAGTTACCCAGCATGCTCTCTGCATACCAGAGGACATTCAGATCACTTCCACCCGTGACCCCAGACACTCTCCAGTGATCGATTACAAGCCCTCAGGTGTGAGATTCAGTCGAAGACTCACCGAACGGGACTGCGAACAAAACCAGCTCCGCTGTGACTGAAGGGGCTGAGAAATAAAACAACTAACACAGTAAACGTCTCGTCAAAACACCGCAGCACTGAACACATCTTACAAAGACACTGAACATGGATAAAAACAAAAGGATATTTTTACAGGAAGTACAATGAAACTAACACGGAGATCACATGATCCCAGACACACACACACACACACTCACATAACACACACACACTCACATAACACACAACATACACACACACTCACATAACACACAATACACACACACTCACATACACACACACCACATAACAACACACAACACACTCACATAACACATCACATAACACACCACCACACACACACACACCACAACACACACATCCACACACTCCCATAACACACACACACACACTCACATAACACACAACACACACACACACTCACTAACACAACACACACACACTCACTCACATAACACACAACATACACACACACTCACATAACACACAACACACACACACACACATAACACACACACACACACACAATACTCACACAACACACACACACACACTCACATAACACACAACACACACACACACAACCTCACATAACCCACAACTACACACACACCCAACACCTCACTACCACAAACACACAACATACACACTCCCATACACACAACATCACACCACTCAATAACACACACACTCACACACATAGCACACACATCACAATAACAACACACACACACCACTCACATAACACACACCATACACACCACCTCACATAACACACAACACACAACACACACACAACATACACACACTCACATAACACACACACACACACTCACCTAACACACACCACACACACACACCCACATAACCACAACCACACTCACTCACTCACATAACACACACATACACACACACTCACATAACACACAACATACACACACACTCACATAACACACAACATACACACACACTCACATAACACACACACACACACTCACATAACACACAACATACACACACACACACAACACACACAACTACACACCACTCACATAACCCACACACCCACACTCACATAACACACCCCCACACACCTCCAAACACACAAACATACACCCACACTCAAATACACACAACATCCACACAACACCACACTCACCTAACACCAACATACACACGCCATAACACGACACTACACAACACACTCACATAACACTACACCCACACCCACCACTCACACAACAAGCCACACTCACATAAACACACACACACACACACTCACATAACACACACACACACACACACACTCACATACACACACACACACACTCACATAACACACACACACACACGCACATAACAACACAACAACACACACCCACTCACATAACACACACACACACAACACTCACATAACACACACACACCACACACACACAGGGTCAGAAACCAACTTCTTTATTTGTTTTCAGTGGTGTTGTATAAAAAATACTCATTCAATTACATCATATAGATGTTGGACCATTAGTGAAAAATCTTGATTGCCTATGATTTTAATCAATTACTGAGTTGTTAAAGATTTATGAATTCAGTTAATTTGACATGCTTTTTGATTACTAACATTTAATTTAAACATTAAAACAGAAAAAAAGGATTTCAACAGCCCTAAAACATCTACTTTAACTATTTTTGCTGGCAAGATACACAACATAATACTAATAAAACCCATGAAAGAAAACGTAAGGAATAAATGGAAAACTATGTCCATATGACCGCTAAATGTACCTATCTTGTATCAGCAATGCTCGGATCTTTCGCTATAACAGTTTGCTATTAGCTATTAATAAAGAAATCTCTGATCCAAACACGGTGATATGGAAATAGCTTGTACTGCAGCTTCTGATCACACTGCAATGAGTGAAGTCTTGTTTTCCAGCGCTAACAGAAGAGGGGTCAGAAAACTCTACTTAATTCTAAGCAAATCAGGTTCTCATTGCCTATTGGCAGATATCTGTTCTTGTTTTAATCATAAACTAGCTTCATTTTGTTCAGTTTCTCGGAAAACAAGACTTCATATATATATATATATATTGTTTTTTTAAATATCTTGCCATTAATAAACATGAATGATTTCTCACAAGCATTTTAAAAATGTTTATCAATCCAGGAAAATATTCCAGATCAATTTATAAAAATGTTTTCCATTTGATTTCTTATGGATTCTGTGTTTTATGATTCAGTAAATTTATCAGAAAAAATGGTGTCTAGTGAAATAAATTAATAAAACATTAACAATTTAAAATATTTTAAAATGTAATCAAATGAAATTCAATTTACAGCAAAAGATTGCATTTTCTAATTGTATTTTATTTGATCAGACATGATGCCGCACAACAGAACTATATAAATTAACAATAACAAAAAATAGCTAGTTGTATATCCTTCCTTTTTTAAAATAATATTATTATTATTACTTTGAGAATAGCATTGTAGTATACAGTAGTAACATATCCAGTCATAATTCAAGTTAAACCGGACTTTTATTTTGACGGTTTGTCGTGCAGCTCTTTCAGTTTTAGCTTCAGCGTGTATTTTCTTCAAAGGGCACTGCATAACGCTGGTGAAGTGAGCTCTGGAGATGAAGAGCATGTGTTCGTGTCCTCATATATTGAGACGCAGACGCTAAAAACACCGCGATTAGCGACGTGCTCTGACTGGCTGCTGTAACATTCATCTCTGTTGTGTGATAGGATGTTAGATTAATCCATATCGAGTAAAGTGAAGTGCGCACCGTGGTCTGTTTCACGCGATCGACCCCGCCTTCTGAAACAATTTTTCCTCCCGTTTCAAATCTCATTTGTGTCTCTGCAGCACAAAAGCAGTGTTAAGTCGCTGGGGGTTATTTGTAGAAATAGCCAAAAATACATTGTATGGTCCAAAATTATTGATTTTTATGCCCAAAATCATTAGGATATTCCGTAAAGATCATGTTCCATGAGATATTTTGTAAATTTCCTACCGTATATATATTAAAACTTAATTTTTGATTATTTATATGCATTGCTAAGAACTTCATTTTTCAACTTTAAAGATGATTTTCTCAATATTTAGATTTTTTTGCACCCTCAGATTCCAGATTTTCTAATATTGTCCAAAAAAAATACAAAATCAAATAAAAAATAAAAAAAATTAAAAAAGAACAAGAAATCCTAACAAACCATGCATCAATGGAAAGCTTATTTATTCAGCTTTCAGATGATGCATACATCTCAATTTCACAAAATTGACCCTTATGACTGGTTTTGTGCTCCAGGGTCACATATCTGAAAAGGGAGGGAACAAAGTTTGGCGAAAGGAACAGCTGAAGAAGTTTGTGTGTAATTTCTGACCCTGAAGTACACACCTACTGAAAGCAAACACTGAGCTGGCTTTATGGGGCAGTAAAGGTGAGCGTCTCTGACCTGGCGAACTCCGCCAGCTGCTTGGGGTCCGACAGGTCGATTCCCGGGATGCCGCCGGGCGGGAGCTTCTTTCCCGTCATGTACTCGGAGAAATCCGGAGGAGAGTTCTCCCCGATGACCTGCTCCTCCACCACCGTCTCGTGATCCAGGTCCTTCTTGTCATCTGAAACACAGGCGAGTTAAAGGCATAGTTCACCCCAAAAATGAAATGTGACATCAGTGGCTCAACCTTAACTTTGTGAAGCTACGAAAATACCTTTTGTGCGCAAAGAACACAAAAATAACGACTTTATTCAACAATTCGTCTCCTCCGGGTCACCTACAGCGCCATTTTGGAAAGCATCACATATGTAAACAACGCTGTTTACGTTCAGATCAACGCTTAAACGATGTCTATGCAGGGTCAGAGCTCTCGGAATGCATCCAAAATATCTTAACTTGTGTTCCGAAGATGAACGAAGGTCTTACGGGTTTGAAACGACACGAGGGCGAGTAATTAATGACTGAATTTTCATTTTTGAGTGAACTAACTACACGCGACGCCACAAGATTCCACACTAGACGCGAAGCGACTGTCAATCAAATATCGCAGCCAATCAGAAGCGTGTGTGGGCGGGCTCTCTGGAAGCGCACTGCACTCGCAACGAACTGGAACTGATCCAATTCATAAATATTAAACATTTTAACTACATAAATGTACATATTGAGTGACTGATACTCTCTTTGTTGTGGGATACGCTTGTTGGCTCGCAGTTGTATCGTACATATGTTTTAATTTATTTTTAACATCTGAGGTAAACTATCTGCTGCTGCTTTCAGTACGGCTATAAATGTCTGGCAAAATGATACTCAAACTCACTTTTAGCATTGACACCCACATAACCAGTACCTGAGATCGTCGAGGACATAGAAACCGTTTCTAAAATAGAAATTGTGCATGTCGCGTCGCGGTTAGTTAGGACACGGTGTACCGCTTTAATAGACGACAACAGTTCCAAACGCTAAATTAAAATAAATAAGAGTCACCTTGACGGATATTTAAATCCAAAGTGGCGCGCGATAGCTTCCCGCTTTGAAGCCGAAATTCAAAACCCGCGTTTAACGGTTTTTAACGGTCGCTCTCGCCTAGCGGCCTACACGCGGCAGCGCTCTCGCGCCATCTCCAATCCGCCGCGCCGTCGCCATCTTTCCAGGGCCGCCATACTGGACTCGGGGAACATGGCGGCGCCCATAGACAGCCCAAAACATGGCCTCCGTTCAAAACATAAACACGGTGCGAAGAGCCGAGCGCGGAGCGGACAACGCCCTGAGACACTCACCCGAAGCCCACATCGTGACGGAGAACTCGCCCTCCAGAGTCTTGATCTGCACCTGCTTCTGCTCCCATTTCCTCCCGCAGGCCTCCGCCGCGCTCAGGTAGCTCTTCTTGCCCGCTTTCTTGCCCCCCGACGCCGCTCTCTTCCCCAGCCGCCCCGCGGAGCTCCTGCCCGCGACTGTCAGCAGCGTCTGCCCGATGTAGTGCTCCTCGGCGGGCACCGGGATGAGGATCCGCTCCTCGAAGTCGTCTTCCCCGCGGAGCTCCGACTCGTCGCCGCCGACCACCTCCTCGCGGGTCTGGACCAGGATCACCTCCTGGTGCTGGTGGAGCTGGCTCGGGTCGTCTGTGAGCAGCGGCTGCAGCGCGATCATGGGCTGCTGCTCGTCGTCGTCGT
This sequence comes from Sinocyclocheilus anophthalmus, assembly GCA_018155175.1. Taxonomy (NCBI): domain Eukaryota; kingdom Metazoa; phylum Chordata; class Actinopteri; order Cypriniformes; family Cyprinidae; genus Sinocyclocheilus; species Sinocyclocheilus anophthalmus. Next base: position 205,214 of record JADLZN010010209.1, on the reverse strand, counting down.
CGATCACCGTGGTCTCGATGGTCTCCACCTCGATCTCGTGCAGCTCCACGAGCTCCGCGGGCATCTCCGAGCCGTCCGCCTCGATGTACAGCGTCTCGCCGGATGCCATGTTCGCCGAGTCCGCTGCGTGCGACGCGCTCTCTCTCACACACTCCGATAACACGGATAACTCTCCACTGCAGGGTTGCCAGGTCTCCACGATAAAACCCGCCCAGCTGCTGCTCCGAGGGGGCTCCCCCAGTAAAGATCGCGTTCTGGGGGGTCAGATTCACTTGGTACGAGTCGCGTCGCGAGTGCTGTTATGTTCAACACCAAAGCTATCAAAAAAAACAACACATCTCACATTAAAGCGCTGATTCGTTTAGCCAGAGGCACGTGATCTATGACGTCCCACGCTTCGTTCGCCTGAAAACCACGCGAGTATTCATGTTACTGACCGCTAGATGGCGACAGAACAAACCGTGTTGAGAAGCTTCCTTTATCCGATGAAAGTGTTCAGAACGCTTCACTTCGCCGTCGCTAGTAAATATCGCTTCAACCAATGTTACAGTAGCCAAATCCCGCGGGAAAACCGCAGACTTGGCAACACACTGAATTCACGTCGCCACGACGCTCCGCTGCCAGATCTCGCGAGAGGAGAGCCGATGACCAGCCATGAGCTTTATTTATATTTATGCATCATCTGAAAGCTGAATAATGAGCTTTCCATTGATGCATGGGGTTTTTTTCTTTCTAATTGTGCTTAGGATATTATTTAAAATTACATTAATAATTTAAAATGTACAAATATAGTAGTATCCCATATTCTGGTAAGCATGTTGCATATTTAAAAAATAAATATAAATGGCATTTCTAAACTGAAGAACTCCTGTAATTAACATTTGCATTGTGTATTAATAATGTTAAATATCACATCAAATTAAAATATTACAGACTTGCTATTAAAATACAATCATGATGATAATAAGCTAGTCTGGGGTTTTTCTGAAAATAAATCCGCGTGTTCCTGTCGAGACATTATTCTCTGTGTGATCACACGCGTGCACATCCAACACAGCATGTATATCTTTTATTATTATTGTTGTTGTTATTTTCAAACCGGGAAGCACTTGGCAGAAATCATAAAACAGAACAATACTTCATGTCCTCGCAGCCGATAAACACTCGATTAACAACATGATCACAAATACTTCAGACGTGTTTAAACCCCTCCTTCAGATCAACACATCATGGCAAAAAGGAGAAAACTCTTAAAAAACAAGAGGAATGTGCTCATGAGGAATCTTAAGGAAAATGTGCAATGATATTATTATTATTATTATTATCAATTCCTATGTCTACCTATATGAAAACACTACAACTACACCTATAATAATAATAATAATAATAATAATGATGATGCAGACAACATAAAAGGACTCCAGATGTTTGTTCTATTTTCTTCAGTTTCTGCAAAAGACTGCCGCTAGAATCAGTGTACACCAGGAACAGTAAGATCAGTGTAAGTGTCCCTGCTTCATCAACCGCTCCTCGACGTTGCAGACGTGTTAAAACCAGCACGCCGTGAGTCCGTGTGCTTTAATACGGCGGTAACGTCCGGCTCTCGTGGCTACAGCTTGGGCTCTCGGAGGAGATGGACACTATGTGGTGCTGATTCTGCTGAGCTCATGTCTAAGGGCTGGAAATAAAGCAGAACGCAGTCATTCGAGTGCATTACCCAATACAGAACATACACTACAGACTGTCAGGTGTTATGCATTTGGCTGCTGCGTTTATCCAAAGCAACTTACACCGCATTCAAGATGCACAGCACAACATACCATCAATGATCTCGTCCTTCACCTTGTGCAGTTCACGAACCACTTCTTCCAAGATTTCCTGTCAATTAAAACATCAATTCAAGCAATTCAAACAGGGTTATTATAGTCAACTAAAACTAAAACATTACTTGAAATAAAATAAACATTAACAAATAAAATAAAATATATATTTAAACACTTAAATATGTCAGCACTTAGTGCCAGGACAACAACCTGTGCCATTTGTGTTATAGTTTAGTATATGTTGGTTATTAAACTATATTTCTCATTGTGAGCCTGGAGCACAAAATACAGTCTAAGTGTCAATTTTGTGAACATTGAGATTTAGGCATCAGCTGGTGGAAAGCGAATATAAATGAGCTTTCCATTGATGTATGGTGTGTTAGGAGAGGACAATATTTGAACTACTGGAATCTGAGGTGCAAAACAATCAAATAATTGAGGAAAATCATGTTAAAGTTGTTCAAAGTATGAAGTTCTTCGCAATTCATATTACTAATCAAAAATTACGTTTTTATTTATTTACGGTAGGAAATTTACAAAATGTTTTCATGGAACATGATCTTTACTTATATCCTAATGATTTTTGGCATAAAAGAGAAATTGGTAATTGTGACCCATACAATGTATTGTTGGCTATTGCTACAAATATCCCCCAGCGATCTAACACTGCTTTTGTGCTCCAGGGACACACACACTATAGATATATATTTTATACCAACTCTAAAATGACAAAACACACTTAAATGACTAAACCATTAACTCAAGTAAATCTAAACAATTAATGCTATTATGATAAAACCTATTAATAGTTGTTGATGGTCACTTTACCTGTTCATTCTGTCGAAGTCTAAGGGTCTGAGTGCTGATGATGTGCCCACGCTCGAACCCTGAAACACCGACACAAGCACGCATTCATCACATCATCATACTCATAAACATCACATCATCATAACGCATCATTCATAAAAGTCACATCCTCATAACATCACTCATAACAAACACCATCATAAAATCACATCATCAATAACATCACATCATAACAACATCATATAAACATCACCTTCATCACATAACACCACATATCATCATTAACACCTCTCATATAATCATCATCACATCACATCATATCACATCATCATAACATCACATCATCACATAACACCATCATCACATCACATCATCATAACATCACATCATCACATAACACCATCATCACATCACATCATCATAACACATCATCATAACATCACATCATCACATAACACCATCATCACATCATCATAACATCACATCATCACATAACACCATCATCACATCACATCATCATAACATCACATCATAACACATCATCATAACATCACATCACATAACACCATCATAACATCACACCATCATAACATCACATCATCACATAACACCATCATAACATCACATCATCATAACATCACATCATAACACATCATCATAACATCACATCATCACATAACACCATCATCACATCACAACATCATAACATCACATCATCACATAACACCATCATAACATCACACCATCATAACATCACATCATCACATAACACCATCATAACATCACACCATCATAACATCACATCATCACATAACACCATCATAACATCACACCATCATAACATCACATCATCACATAACACCATCATCACATCACATCATCATAACACATCATCACATAACACCATCATAACATCACATCATCATAACACATCATCATAACATCACATCATCACATAACACCATCATAACATCACACCATCATAACATCACATCATCATAACATCACATCATCATAACACATCATCATAACATCACATCCATACATAACACCATCATCACTTCCACAACATCATAACATCACATCACTCACCAGAACACCATCAGCCACCCTCTCACATAACACCATATCATCATAACATCACATCATAACATCACATCATCATAACGCATCATCATAACATCACATCATCATAACATCACATCATCACATAACACCATCATCACATCACATCATCATAACACATCATCATAACATCACATCACATAACACCATCATAACATCACATCATCACATAACACCATCATCACATCATCATAACATCACATCATCACATAACACCATCATCACATCACATCATCATAACACATCATCACATAACACCATCATAACATCACATCATCATAACACATCATCATAACATCACATCATCACATAACACCATCATAACATCACATCACCATAACACATCATCATAACATCACATCATCACATAACACCATCATAACATCACACCATCATAACATCACATCATCACATAACACCATCATAACATCACATCATCATAACATCACATCATCACATAACACCATCATAACATCACATCATCATAACATCACATCATCATAACATCACATCATCGTAACATCACAGATCACATGATTGAGCGATTTACAGTATGTCCTGCCACACATTTACACAAATTTAGTTTTTTGCTCATTTTTAAAATATCAAATTAAATACATTTTATAATATTACGCACACTTAAATTATCAGTAACATATGAAAGCTCGTTTCTGCCACAGGATAAAAATTAAAAAAGGTAATTCACTTTTTTGTCTGAGAATTATTTTTTCCCCTTTGCAATTCAGACTGAGTTTCCATCTGGCCATTTTTCTGTTTTGTTTTGTTTCCATCGTGGAATAAAAAGTACTAAATGATAACTGTGACGTCTTATCGCTATTCCTCAGTTTTGAGAGAAAATGAAAGTGAGATAAAAAGTCACAATTACCTTGTTATTGTTTATTTCATGGCAGAAATAGGCTTCCATACTACCTTGAATTAACATGTTTTAATGGTGAATAATACGTTCTGGTAATAAAATAAAAAGTTTGCTTATTTGCATATCAATACATAATTAATGTATGCATTAATCATTCTTATTAGCTAATAATAAACATGATTCATTGATCAGTTCTTTTTATTTTATTACAGAAGTGTGTGTTTCATTCATACTCGAAGCCGGAGGCGCTCTCGCGCAGAAAGTCGTACGAGGAAATCCCTAATATGGACAAAAGCGTCCAGCTATCGCGGTATGAAAACAGTTGTTTACGTTTCACACAAAATCAGAAACGTTTGGAAACATGAAGACATTAAACATATGACTGCGACAATATGGTTTATTTGTGTTTTTTAAGTCATCTCCGGGTAATAAATAAAGTATATGAACAATGCAGTGCTAATTGATAGCATCCATTACAGTATAGAACTTATTCTGCCTTATTATGTGATAAAAAAAGTGTTTGAAGTATATAAAGAAATCATTATTATTGGTTACTGTCCAGCAGTTATCTGATTTCTTAGCCAATTAAAAGCTAGAAATAAGAGAAATATTTAAGTTGCCTATACACTACCAGTCAACAGTTTTTGGACAGTAAGATTTTTAATGCTTGGTGAACATAAGAGACTTCTTTAAAAGCGTTAAAAAACTGTTGACTGGTAGGTTATATAGATTACAGAAATGTTATATATATAAACATTTGTCCCCCTCACTTCTGAAATGATGGCAGTATGTGTGCAGAGAACCTGGATTGCGGTGTTGTGTTTCTGACCTGGACACCAGCGAGGATCTCTCGGCTGAACTGGCTCGGTCCCACGGCTTCTTCACTGCATCTGCAGAACGACACACAGCACACCTGAGCTCACCTGAGACACACACACTTACTGCACTGCTCTCATTCAGATGCACAAGTACCTGCGGCGTTCTGTCCACGAGACGCGCGATCCTCCTGAAACACATCACAATCAGCCTTTCACACACACACACGGACTCCTACGGCAAAAATAATAAACACACCGTTAATGTATTTGAAATGCATTTATTTCATGCCAAGTATACTACAGATACACGTTTATGTACTAAATAAAATGTCCTGCAATTAGTACACTAAACTGGTATCTGCTAAATTGAAACAACTAATTTTGTACTTAATTGTTGCATCACATATACTTGTAAAATACTTAGCATACTTGATTGCGCTAAAGTGGAACTATTGCAAGTACACTTTAAATATTTTGCGTTTAAAGATCATACAATCCTCATCAAAACACATTTTAGACTTAATATTAAGAAAAGTGCATTGTGCACAAGTAATATTCCAAGTAAAGTTTAATTATAAGTCTCGAGTTATCTGTCAGTAAACATGTTAATAGTTTTGAACTATACTTAGTATAAAATGTATACTATATTAGTTTTTCACGTTATCTCTTCATTAAGTGTTTTGTGTTTATTGTGAAATTATTTATATACAGGGCATTATTATTTTAACTCTAAAATGAATATATTCCAGTTGTAAATTGCAATTGTCATGTGAAAGAATAAAATAAATTATAATTATATTATATAATATAATTATTATTTAATTAAAAACAAGTCCAATTAGTACTTGAAAATCGACCTCAGTTAGCTGCTAAACATCTCTATCAGCTCTGTACTCACGCTTGGGCTTTCTCCGTCCTTCTTCTCATCTGCTGCTTTCCGTCTGTGATCAGAAGTCAAGTGTGTGTGTTTAATCATGTGTGTTTATTATCAGTGTGTATTACGTCTGGTGTCGCTCATCGTAACCCATCGTTTAGGCAAGCACATGGTACCCACTGAATAAAAATAAAACAAGCTAATTGCGAGTTTTATCTCACAATTCTTACGCTAACTCTGCCTTCTCACAATTCAGAAATGTGAGATATCACAAACTCGAACTGCGATTACAAAGTGCAATTCCGAGGGGGAAAAGTCTATTTTCTTACAGTCGCGAGTTTATAACGCACAATTCTGACTATATAACTCGCAATTGCGAGAAAAAAGTCAGGATTTAGAATTCATATCACGAAATTCTGAGGAAAAAGTCAGAACTGCGAGACGTAAACCTGCAATTACGAGAACAAAAGTCAGAATTGTGAAATTGAAAGTCCAATTACCGAAAAATGCTTCCAGATAAAATATGTTTTACAAAACCGAACTTGTATATAACGTGATCGTAATTTAGTAAAAACATTTTAAGTTACTAATTACAACGCTTTCATGTGCATAGTTATTCAAACGGCACATAAATTATATACAAAGAACATTTGCATTATCAAAGAACGAACAGATCCCAAAAATCAAATCTCTTCCTTACATCGTATTTACAGTATATTTCCACTTTGTTGTTTATGACGCGCTCAACACAACTCATCTGGACGCCTCTGATTGGTCATCGCATTCACAAGCTCAACAGGATCGCGTGTGATTGGATATAATGCGGAACGCTGTAAAAACACATAATTTGATGCACCATCTAAATTTAGATGTGTTTTTTTTTTTTTGTTTTTTTTTTTTTTGTTTTTTTTTTTTTTTTTTTTTTTTTTTTTGTTTTTTTTTTTTTTTTTTTTTTTTTTTTTTTTTTTTTTTTTTTTTTTTTTTTTTTCCCGCAATTCGACCCACTTTTAATTTCATTTCCACTTTATCCGTGACATCCTTAATAGATTTAGTTTAATTTTGTCCAGGCATTTTTGCCTCCCGACCCTGTGGGCCCAGAGGAAGGCCACTCACCGGCCTTAAGTGCTTCTCTCATGCGTCGCAGCTTGAGTTCATCTCCTCCATCAGGCCTCCGCTTCCGCCGCTGCTCCGGTTGGCTTCGCTTTTGGCTCCGGACGCAGAGCTTTCCTCCGTCTGCGGACAAACATCAACACAAACACATTATCTGATGATCCGACTCGTTTTGTTTTGCTACGTTCATTGATATTATTGGCCTCTTTGGGAATGTTTTTTTCATGTGAGATGTGAGAGAGTGTTTTTGGATGCAATTAATCGTTTGACAGCCCTCCTAAATATAAATATTTATATATAAATCTACATTTTACCCTCAATATCTATACATGTGGTGTGTCGTATCTATATTACATAATAAATATACACAGTACACACACTATATATTTTTTGGTTAAACAAAACCTTTTTATTGTGGAGCGATTCAATTGCCGACCTAATTGTTTTGCCAGCCCTGGCTTCGTTATAATGAATCAGTCAAAAAAGAATCATCAAAACACGACTCAAGCTTTCATCTAGTGTAAATGACTCTACATTCTCAAAAAGTAAAGGCTCCAGATGTGTGTTCACAGAAATGCATAGAGGATCCGTTAAAGAACCTGTTGGGAGCAGTTATTAAAAGAACCATTTATTTCTTAGCGTAAGAACTTTAATCACTGAAGACAACGTTTTTCACTATAATGGAACCCTTAGCCCGGTTCCACGGCCATCGCTTAAAGGTCCAACTTTAATTTTTTGGTAGTAGATATATCTGACTTTTCAGTGAACTTTTGTTTTTATTAGAAACTACAATGAGGGATTTGTCAGGTTTGCAGCCCTGCAGAAAATGAATGTGAAAACACTCTGAAGATGAGATGATGTCGCACCGTTGCACAGGCGTAGTTGGCTCGGCGATCAGGCGGCCCTGAGACCGGGGGGGTGGGGCTATCGTCCTGGGCGGGGCTACGTACCCGGCCCACAGCATGAGAGGTGGGGACGGGGGGGCGGCCCCCCCGGTCCGGCGGAAGGGGGGGCGGCCCGGGCGGGGGAGGGGGACGGGACCAGCCATCGACAGACGGAGGCGGAAGCCACAATGGGAGGAGCTCACAGACAGCACCACAGGGTGGACCCTGAAACGGGGGGGGGAACCTGGGGGGAGGGAAAACCACACCAAGTGGCTTAACTGTTACGCAGCTTACAGAAGATCAGATCAGTGTTTATCGTCGTGTATGACCTGAGTTGGTAACGATCGGTTCCCCGCCGATTGCGCCTGCATCTGCTGCTGCTCATGTCATTGCATGCGGAGATTAAATCAAACATCAACAACACGATATACCCATCATGCACTGCACACCGACCTCACTCACACACTAACGGTCAAGAGGTTTAATGTTTCTGAAGGAGTCTCTTCTGCTTAACGAGGCTGCATTTATTTGATCAAAATAACAGTAAAACTGTTGAAATAGTTTTGTAATGTAAAATCAGCTGTTGTCTGTGTGAATCTTGTAACGGTAATGTATTTCTGATGATGCGCAGCTGTATTCTCAGAATAATTAATCAAGTCTTATTATACTGATCTTCAGAAATCAGTATAATATGATTTGCTGCTCAAGAAACAATTCTTATTATTATTATCAATGCTGAAAACAGTCGTGCTGCACAATACACAGATGAATAGAAAGTTCAAAAGAACAGCGTTTATTTGAAATAGAAATGTTCTGTAACATTGTAAATGTCACAAATGTGTTGGGAAGGTTACTGTGGAAATGTAACAGGTTACAGATTAAAAGTTCAAATGTAACAAGTAGTGTAACTATTTCAATTACTTAAAGTAATGTAACTGATTACATTTGATTACTTTTTATTACTTTTCTAAATTTCTAAATTTTGCCCTTTGAAAATGTTAACGCCAGGCACTGATGACTGTCCGCATTTAATCCTGTGGTACTTTAATTAAGATTGCACTAGTGTACGTTAACGCACAGGCGCCACCATCTCATCTTAGCAGTCTGTTACTTGCGATGGTTCTGAGGTTAAACACAGATTTAAAACTAGCACAAGATATAGTTTAATAGCTATGATGCTGCTTCTGAAATCAAAACTTCGCAGTTATGACAGAAAACTCTTGGCATCTAATCCAACCGGACCTTGGAAAAAAACGGTCATCTTTAAAAAATAAAAGCATAAACATAAACCCTATTCTGTGTCCTACACTCCTGAAGCATGTGGGTCTATCTATATATTAAAGCAGTCAGTGCAATTTATGAAACAATTCAATTAAATCTGTTTGTGTGTGAAAATATTCAGATGTAACCTTCTTCATAATCGCTAACATTTTCATAAGTAACTGTAATTTAATTACTGTAACTTTTTTTCTCAGTAACTGTAACTGATTACAATATTTGTAATAAATTATGTAAACTGTGTTTAATCCCAACCAATGCTTGATCAGTTTAATGCATCCTTGATGGATAGAAGTATTAATGTATCTTTTTGGGAACATGGTGCCGTGTTTCATATCTGATCTAATAATGAGTCTGACAGCGATATGATGAGAATCGATCAGATGCTCTTGAGTTTCCTGATGCGGGAAGCTGCACAGTGAGAGATGTGGAATTTTCCAGATGCATGATGGGACAGCAGAACAGCTGACGCTTCCTGTGACCAGCAGGACTGTGTGTGTGTTTCACTGACCGCATCAGCTGTGCTGATTCATTAATCAGTGGAAATTAACACTTCTATTCATCTGTGATGCATTAAATTGATCTAAAGAGTCAGTAAAGACATTTGTAATGTTACAAAAGATTCTATTTCAAATAAATGCTGTTCTTTTGAACTTTCTGTTCTCTGTGAATCCTGAAAAAATAAAATGCATCATGGTTTCCAACAAAAAAAATAGTTTTCAACATTGACAAGACAGTGTCCATATATCAGGATATGCTGTTCTGAACAACACCCTGCTCTTTTATTGGGATCTAGTTAAAGACTTGTGTGTGAATGTGATTTATACAGTACGGTTCATTTCTAGTGAGGTATCACAGCAGTGTGTGTGTGTTTGTGTGGCTCACCGTCTCTGGACCTCCAGCTCTTCTGAACTCGGCCCGTTCTGGACTGGACGCTGAACAGCTGGACCTGAAAGAGACCATGAACAGTTTGAGGAACATGACAGCATCATCATGTGTGTCACAGGATCATGTCTGTGTGTGTGTGTGTGTGTGTGTGTGTGTGTGGCGTGTCCGTGTGTGGTTGTGTGTGTGTGTGTGTGTGTGTGTGTGTGGTGTCAGTGTGAGTGTGTGTGTCTGGATGTCATGTGAGTTGTGTGGGTGTCTGTGTGGAGTTTGTTTGTTTGTGTTTGTGTTTGTGTTTGTGTCTGTGTCTGTGTCTGTGTGTGTCAGTGTGAGTGTGTGTGTGTGTGTGTGAGTGTTTGTGTGTGTGTGTGATATTCTGCAAATCTGTATTCATGTTTATTCAAAAATCCACAAATAATCTTTGTCAATGTTTGAAACTTTTAACTAATTATATATACTATATATAAGATATTATTAGATATATATATATATATAATTACAGTATCTGTTGACAACTCTGGGCGGGATTGGCATGGTAATGTACATGACAATGTTAATGTATTTGGTCTTGGCGGAATAGATCTGCTACGCTGCTGCGGCACTTGCTACTGCCAAGACATCCACGACATGCTGCTGTGAGCATGTAAGAAATATTGCTGCTGCAAATATAACATACATTGAAATAACCCCCCACAAAGCAGGAGACATAGAAGGGACAATACAAGCCAAAACAAGAACAAAACACCCCCAACAAGCAGATCTATCGCCAAGACATATGTACTGCTGCTGCTCCGAAGAGCCATGTGAACTGCATGTATTACTCTCTGTGTGTGCCTGGGCTACCGACCCGACCAGCACACGTCACACGAGCACATTTCTCCGAACTACACTACCCATAATGCATTTCACTCGGAACTAACTGTTACAGCCGTAGATAGTGATCTTCAGCGTCTCCGCAACACCGTCACTGATATGACTGCGATAAGCGTGTGCTTCTGACGCTGCGTGCAGCTGAAATCAACCACACACTCATCACAGTGAAACATCGACCTTAGAAATAACGAACTTGAACACTGGGATAATCGCGATGTATATGGCGAACCCCTGTTGAAATGCATACACAAGAATGCTTATTTCATTAACCTGTTTCATGTCAATTACTATCAGCGTGTCCTCAGAGCGATTACATTTGCTCTAAACTGTATTTTGCTCCAGCTGTATAAACACAGATGCTAAATGCTGCTGCTAATATGCTTAAAGGTGCAATAGGTGATTGTCTTCAGAAAAACATTTTGTTATGCTTGTTGAAAGTCTCTTCACATCCCGATAGCGAGCATTAAGTTAAGTGGTCTAAATGTATCTATCTCTATTTATATATTCTGTGGAAGGCATATGACCAAGAAATGTTCGTCCAATCAAATGCTCGGTCAGAGCGTTTTAATATGCTTTCCTACCTGCCTGTCAACTTATGTATTAGCATACCTCTGCACACCCGGTTCGCACAGACAGGATACGTCATCAGCGCGTTCACGCACGCTGTGCAGACAGAGCGAGAATAGCAGACAAACATCAACAAGCCAATATTCCTTCCTGGTCTTGTAGTACTTTTAAAGTTTTCTCACCAGTGAATGACACATGATGTAGCCCAGCGGTTCCCAATTCCTGTCCTCGCGCATGTATTTTGCATGTCTCAGTTAGTTAACACACCTGATTCAGATAACCAGCTTGTTAGACGAGAGCTACGTGCATGAACTGTGTTCCGATCAATATGATAACACAGTGTTCATTGCTCCCTACTCCCTAGGGGAAATCCGTTGAAGTTTACTTCACTTCGGAACATGGCTGGAATTGGGAACCGCTGATGTAGCCTATTGTAGTAACGTTGTCTCTGGTATTCTGGTCTGTGAGCGTATATGCGTTCAGGGGACATGGCTTTGGACGGCGATTGCAGGGAGGGTGGGACGTTCACTTTCAGGGCTATCAGACTAAAGTTAGCATTTTCCAAGATCTCCTACTGCACCTTGATATTCGCTTGCATACAATGCAAACTGCTAACATGACACTTAGTTTGAACTTGATTATGGTTGCTCATTTTTTTATTCAATTAGGCAGACCACGCAATACACACAGTGATAATGACTAGAAGAGCATTCACTTATCTTAGATATTGATTTAGGCTGCTCTGAAGTGCGCAGCCAACTGCTACTCAAGACTAGTTCATATTTTGCAAGGT
>JADLZN010010209.1:77500-187500 GCA_018155175.1 Sinocyclocheilus anophthalmus | reverse complement strand
ACTAAGTAGGATAAATGTCTTATCCGGTAAGAAAACATGCGCATAAACTACGATGGAAAGACTTTTACCGATTAAATTCCTTAATGCGTATCAAAAAAGACATTTTGCAATGGGACAGCATAAAACTGGACCAACCACTGGAGCGATCTCTTCACACAGCATCTGAAAAGCTCGAGCAAAGTCTCGTTGAAGTGCTTCGTTATAATGAACTCCCAGAACTGTGTTCCCAAACAGCAGACTCTGAAAATAAGATAACATGACCGCGTTTCATCCGCGCGCCCTGAAGCTCGTAATTTATCATATACACAAATTATTACATACAGTGCCTTCTACAACTGCAGCGAGTTTAGTTGTCTTCGTGTATTTGAAAAAGTTAATCAGGAAGTGATGATTTGGTTCTCTTCAACTCGAAGATGGAAACGGTGCTTTATTCGCAAATGTTTTATGCGATATTCCAGTTTTGCGCGTAGGTGAATTCATAACTTTGGATGGAAGCATAGCTAATGAATGAGTGAAATTTGTGCTGATTATGAATGTAAGGAATATGTTCCCCTCACTGTACGAGTGTTTTATATTGATAACGAGTGTTTATTATTGAGTAGGTGTCTTATAAGTCTTTAAAGATTGAAATCTACAGATGCAAACAGATAAAGTGCGATGTGTATTTTGGATGATTTGTTTCCACTAGTCTGAAAGAAGAGACATGATATGGTAGCAAAACAAAGCAGCGCATGAAAAAACAAACGTTTTGCATCTTGCCGCAACACTGGACTATTTTAATACTTTAAAAATACACAATATCTGTGCTTTTAAGCTTATTAGAAGCAGAGATGTTTTTCAAAATATCTTCTTTTGTTCAGATGAGAACAAAACTTGAACTAAATTGATCTGAATAATGACAGTTGTTTTCTGTAGTTAGTTTCATAACAGATTAATTATGCATCATTAACACCGTTATTTTCCTGTTTATTACTGTGAAGCTGCTTTGAAATAAAAATGCTATAGAAAGGATTGTGACTTGACTTGCGCAGAAGTCAGTCTTGAAGTAAATGTGAAACAGCTGCATAAACTGCTTAGACTAGTCTTCAAAAGTTAGTCATCTAAATAGTTTTCCGTTAAAGAACTAGTCCTAACTGATTCAGATGTTACCAAAAAGACAGAAGGCCATTTGTCGTTGAGAAAAAGTAAGAATGATTACTTAATGATGGTTGGTCAAACCTGTTCTTAAGGCACCGTTTAACATTAGAGGGCTCTGGTTAGCAAGGCCCTGGGATTTGGTGTGAAGGATGAGAGATCTGGATAGTTGTGTTATGTAGAGTTAGACGCAGCAGACGGGCCCATGTGGCCTGCATTTGACTACCACCACGCGGGAAGGGTTGCCTGCTCGTGTGGTGGTAGATGTTGATCGATCTGAAGCCCTGCTGCTGGTTGAGCGGCACCCATTTTTTTCTGGTGTCGCGTCTTAGACCTGACAAGGCGCGGGACTGACAGATGCTCTGCTCACGAAAAAACCAAAACACAACCAGCGGGTCAATCTGATGCAAAAACACACTGCGCGCAGATATCACCCGTTCAAACAACCGCCTGATACCAGACAAACAATGCCTGGAAAAACCATCCCAGGGTCGACAAATGGCGTTAATTGTACATTAAAAAACACAACTTGGACCACAAAGGTCTATGTTAAACTACAGGACCGATTCTCGAATCTCCCTTTCTGTCAGATACTAGAAAAGATAGTAGCTAAACAATTATATTCCTTCTTAGATTAAAAAAGGTATCTGTCAGGATTTGCCAGTTCAGGGATTAGACGTGTATAGTACCTGAGAATGCTCTATTAGAGGTACAAATGAACTGCTCGTCATATGATCGAGGTTGTATTCTTATAGTGGTTTAACTGCTTCTTAGCGGCTGAGTTTGAAACATTGACCAAAGATTCTTTGAATCGGACTAAAAAACTTTGTGGGCATTCGATGCCGTGCATTAGCATGGTTTGTCAAATCACATATAGCCGTCATCATCAATTCGTAGAGCAGTGAATGAGAGGATAAATATCGATCACAGTGCCGTAGGAGTGCTCAAGGCCGTACTAGGGCTGTACTCTTCAGCTTTACATGGTACCCTGGGAGATATCCTCAGTAAACACGGTGTTGCTTTCACGGTTATGCTGATTGATATCAGCTCTATATTTTCTTCGCGGACCGGCGAAACATACCATTTGAAAACCGAACGGAATGCATCTTAGATATAAAAAAAAGGATGACGAGTAATTCTTAATTGCTAAATTATGAAAAAAAAACAGAAGGTGTTATTGGACCAAAAACCTCTGCATTAACCTATAACACTGTCTAACACTTGATGGCTGTTCTGTTAATTCTTCGTCATCAGTTAGGAACTAGGTAGTGCTATTTGATTAGCATCTTCCTTCGAAAGCCACGTTTCTGCATTTGTAAAACTGCACTTTTCCATAATCAAACAAAATATATCCAAAATACGACCTTATGCTCTCAATTGTTCAAATGCCAGAAATGTTATCATGATTAGACCTCAAGGTTAGATTATTGTAAACGATTGAGTGGCGTGGTTTTTCGCAAGATTAAAAACAAATCCGCGGGTCAGAATGAAGCCAGATAGAGTTCTTACTAGTAACCAGGAAGTATGACCATATTAGCCGGTTCTGTCAACACTGCACTGGCTACCTATTAAACATCCTATAGATTTTAAAATCTTGCTTATTAATTATAAAGCCCTGAATGGTTTAGCACCTCAGTATTTGAATGCGCTCTTATTGCTGCACGTCTCAAAACTCTTATATTTTTTTTTTTTTTTTTTTTTTCTTTCACACATAGAATATCAAAAATTCAAATGCGAGGCAGGCAGATCCTGTTCCTATTTAGTGCCAAAACTCTGGAATAACCTACCTAACATTGTTGCAACACTCAACACTCTGTCAGTTTAAATCTAGATTAAAGACCCTTCTCTTTAACCTGGTTTACACATAACACATTAATACGCTTCTAATATTCAAATCCGGTAAAGGATTGTTAGGCTGCATTAATTAACTGTCAACCGGAACTGGGAACACTTCCAATAACACACAATGTACTTGCTACATCGTTAGAAGAATGGCATCTACGCTAATATTAGTCTGTTTCTCTCTTATTCCGAGGTCACCGTAGCCACCAGATCCAGTCTGTAACCAGATCAGATGGTGGATCAGCAACCTAGAGAGGAACCTCTACAGCCTGAAAGACAGCGGAGCCAGGACAAATACTGAGCCAGATACAGATCCAGGTAAAGACATAGTCCAGCGACCAACGGGGGACCAAGGACAACAGGGAACAAGCTGCGTCCTCTGCACAATCGACTTATGCTGCAGCTGGCAATGAACTGCTGTGGTTGTCTGGTTCAGAGGAGAAAACTGGACCACCCACTGAGCCTGTGTCTCAAAGGTTTTTTTCTCATTCTGTCAAGCGATGGAGTTTTGGTTCCTCTGGCTTGCTTAGTTGGGGACACTTAATTTCCAATATTGTTGACTTGATTGCACAGACACTATTCCAACTGAACTGAGCTGGACGATGACATCACTTAATTCACTGATGAACTGTCTTTAACTGAAAAATTTGTGTTTACTATTGTCATTTTGTATTATTGACACTATTTTCCTATTTAATGTTGTACAGTTGCTTTGACACAATCTGTATTGTGAAAAGCGCTATATAAATAAAGGTGACTTGACATACAGATGAGAACTGAGGTTTATTTGTGAATGCATTTTGCATCTTTATGCATGCACAGTTTATGCATGTGTAACATGTTTTAGACTCCAGTGTTGTCACATGATTTCATCATAATGCATGTTTAATTCAGCGAGTGCTATATTTTGGATTTTTAAACCAGCGTCCAGCAGTCATGTAGATCACGCTGCAGTGAAACTGGTATACACTCCAGATGCTGAGAGGACGACAATAATGTGCCTTCAGAATGAGAGAAGAAACCAGGAATTTTTTTTCAATGTCAGAATCACACAGAGCATCACTGCAGTGGCTCATACAGTTTATTTGTGAATGCATCATTCATCACGTTTATGCATGCAGCCAGTGTGCAATAATAAATGTTTCAGACTGCAGTGCATGTTTAATTCAGCAACTGTCATGCAGTTATCATCTCACAAATATCATTAATTTGCACTTTTATTATAACCCTAACCCTTGTATCTATATATACTATTATCTAGATAGATATCTATAACACGACACCCGATGCACTCTCACACATACACACACACACACTCAAACACACGCGCACATTAAATGAAATCTAAAGAAAAGTGTCATTTTCACCGGTTTTATCCTCCTCCAGGTGAAAATCACAGCACATAAACAGAAATTATCTGAATAATGATGACTCTACTGTCTCTTGTAGAGCTGTTTTACAGCTGAAATTGAGTTTGATACATAATTGATGAATTTAAAACATAACCACTGTTATTGTCCTTTGATACTTGTGAAGCTGTACTTTTTGAAAACAAAACTATTGAGATTGTGACCATCGCCAGACATTCAAATAAATACAACTTTTTATCTCACAATTCTGTCTTTTTTTCTCGCAATTCTGAGATATAAAGTCAGAATACAGGTGGCAAATCAGAATTGTGAGAAATAAAGGCAAAATTGTGAGATAAAAGTTGCAATTACCCTTTTTTTATTATTATTCCAAGGTGGAAACGAAACAAAACAAAAACAGAATTGTGAGATGTAATAATTAGTTTATACCTCCCAATTTAGAATTTTTGAGGCGAAAAAGCTTTTAAATGTGAGACAAAACATTGTTAATTATGAACTTATTATAGAATAACTATTAATATTTTTATCCATGGTGGAAAACAAAGTTCATAATAATCTGATAAGCGTTTACAGAATACAAAAGTGACTTAACTGACCAATGAAATCCGGACCAGATAAACCACAGACCCAAACCAGAACTCACTGCTGGTTTACTGCTAGTTATTTCACAGGATTGCGCCTCATTCATTCTCCATAAGAATGAAACAGAATCTGGTTTAAAGTAAATCTGCCCTGGCTCTGTCATAATTCTAGGAATGATCTAAACAGAAATGATTTATACCTAACGTAGTGGCTTACCTCTGTTACATCTGTTATAAATGCAATTCTATGACTTTATATCTCAAAAAACGTCTGAATTGAGAGATTAAAAGTCAGAATTACCCTTTTAGTTTTTTTATTCCATGGCAGAAATGGTCTTTCACATTAACACACTGGAATCTGCAAAGAAAGCAGGTCAAATGAATGATAGACTGATTCTCCAGTGACGTCTGAGCACCTGCTTTCTGCTGTGGATTAAATCATGGAATAGCAGGAATTACCCTGTCAGTTCCACACATATGTGCATCTGCAGCATCAAACACGCACACACACACAAACACACACAAACAAATTCCACACTCTCATCCACGCTCTCACACTCCGTATACCACACACTCACACTCCACTCTCCACTCACAAAACACTCTCCACACTCACACTACCTACTCACTCATCACACTCATCACTCTCTCACACTCTCTCACTCAACGCACTCACCTTCACACTCACTCTCTTATAATACCTCTCTCATAACGTATACACACACTCCACTCACAATCAATCACATCTCCTCACACTCACGCTCTCGCACCCACTCTCTCACACCTCACGTATACACACTCATACTCACACTCTCTCACCACTCAATCACAATCTCGTATACACACGACACTCGCACTATCACGCACACCACATACTACTCACTCACTCTCTGCACATCAACGTCTCTCTCAATCACACACACACACACTCTCTCTCACTCACTCTCTCACACTCACGTATACACACTCATACTCACACTCTCTCACTCACTCACTCACTCAAACTCCGTTATGTATACACTCAACTCTCTTCACTCACCACACTAACCACTACATACCACGCACTCCACCATCACGCACTCTTCCACTCCACGTCGCTTACAAACACTCTTCACACACACTCGTCTCACACACTCTCACTCACTCTATCTCACACTCACGCAGTACACACTCACACTCCTCACTCAAACCACTCTCACACTCACAAACTTCACAATCAGTCACATCATTTGTATACACACTCACCTACACACTCTCACCCACTCACACTCACTCACAAAAACTCACGTATACACAATCACACTAAAATAGACACACTCACACTCAGTATACCACAATCAAGTAGACCATCACACTAACACCTTTCACAACTACACACCTCACGTATACAAACACTCACACTATCTCCACTCACAACTCACTCAACACGTATAACACACTCACACCCGTATACACACCAAGTGATACCCCTCCAAACACTCCGTATACACACTCACACTCTCTCCAAACGTAAACACTCACACGTATAAACACACATCACACTCTCTCACCACTCACTCAAACGTATACACAAGCACACTTAACTCACTCCACTCTCTCACACTCACACTCACATACTCACTCACTCACACTCAGTCACACTCATGTATACAACCCTCCACTCACAAATCACATTCACGCCAAATACACACTCACACCTCAACATATACACACCACATCACGTATACCACAACTCACGTCACCACATCCACACTCAAACAACCACGGATACACACACTCACACTCTCTCAGCTCACACTCATCAAAGTATACCACTCCAATACACACTCACATCACGTATACACACCCCACTCCGTATACACACTCGCCCCACACTCTATAACAAGTAAACACTCTCTCACTCACATCACTAACATGTATAACACAATCACACTCACGTATACACACTCACAGTCACGTATACACACTCACACTCACGTATACACACTCACACTCACACACTCACGTATACACACTCACACTCACACTCTCTCACACTTACACACTCACACGTATACACACACTCACACTCTCTCACACACAATCACACTCTCACACACAATCACACTCTCACTCACACACACACTCTCTCACACTCACACACACACTCACACATTACGTTTGTTGAGTCTGTCACTCTATATCAGAGGAGACACGGGCTGTGCTGTGGTTGCCATGGTGACCTGGCTAGTGTGTCTATGGGATGCTGGGCAGCCTCATGTCTCCATGGTACCCAGAAGCCTTTGGTATGCAGCACAATGCCTGCAGCATCACTGCTTGTGTCTCTCTTCTGACTGTATCTACTCTCTCAATTCACTGACCTACATTTTTATCAATGAATATCTTGAAATATGGCAAATTATGGAATGAATATGAAATGTGTTTATTAGGAGTTTGTTTCTTCATCAGGTTTGAAGAAATGTAGCACTGCATCAGTGGGTCTAGCCAATGGATCCTATTCAGTGAATGGGTGCCGTCAGAATGTGCTGTCAAACAGCTGATAAAAACATCACAATAATCCACAAGTAATCCACAGCACTCCAGTCCATCAGTTAACATCTGGAGAAGACAAAAGCTGAAACACATCCAGCATTAAGACCTTTTAACCATTGCTTCTGGCTAAAATACGTTCATCATCTATAATTCCAGTTAGCAAAAAATATTTTCCAAGAATGTTTTGCTAACATTGCCAGTAAGTTATGAACATGCTATTTCTGACTGTTCAAAACATTAAATGTTTTTTTTTGTTTAAATCTTGGTTGTGTTAACATTAAGGGAAGATTCACTTTAATCATTTTGCAAACATTATGGGAACGTTACTTTTTCTCTCTGAACATTCTGAAACAAGTAGCAACATTTTAAAAACGTTGGACGTATTTCAGAAAAAGTTTTTGTCTTCTCCAGATGTTAACTGATGGATTGGAGTGCTGTGGATTATTGTGATGTTTTTATCAGCTGTTTGGACTCTCATTTTGACGGCACCCATTTACTGCTGAGAGACTGATGCAATGCTATGAAACTGGGTACCTTTTCAGGTAATTCTCATTTTTGGCTGCACTGTTTCTTTAAGAACAGTCATCGCACTGGATGCTTTCAACTTCGGGACACTATGTCAGTGTCCCGAAGCGCTGCAGTGCTAAAGCATCATCTGTCTGTCCTACTGTACTAATAACCTCGTTATTGATCACAGCAGCATCAGCATCACATCTAAACCACAGCATCTCCTACATGAGGACATTTGGACGTCTACCTTTGTCTCTGGAATATGTGCTACTGGAATATGTGTAACCAAAACAAACCTCAGTCTGATATGGAAGACTGCTTCTGCCACAGAATATAAATACTAAAAAGGTCATTGTGGCTTCATTTCACAATTTATAGACATTTTCTCACAGCTGTAAGTCGTGAAATGTAAACTCAGAATTGTGAGACATAAACATGACACTATGACATGTCCCTACCAATATCACCGACTACTAAACTGTCCCTAGCAACAATTTTGATCAAACGATTAAATATAAGTGTATGTAACTACTGTTATTGTAATTTCGGCTGGATCTGAAATATGTCACAACATAGATATTACCTGAGAAGTTAAAGAAATATGCTAGAAAACTGCACACATTGAGTACATGTGTGGCGTAAGAACATACAAGAGCCGAAGTGTTTGAAACGTACGAGCAGCATTCAGCTGAATTATCAAGTTTATCCTCTTTAACTTTATTGTTCTGCTGTTTTGTGTTCATCTGCTCTTTTCACATTGACTATCACTCTATATAGACTCATACAATCACATACACCAATCATTTCTCAAAGATTTATTACAGCATATACTGATAAACTGAACATTCGCATCAATGTTATGAGAGACTGGATGCTTTCAACTGATTTCCTATGGAACTGCAGCTCAAACTATTTCAAATATAGTGAATTAAGCTACAAACTCCATCATAATGAACAATGTTTCCATCGAACATGTGTTTTGAGCTGCAGCTCGTCATATTAATGGAGTGTTTCACTAGTTAGCAGTAAACCGGTTACCTCGCCTGAATATGAATATGTAAATTTTTTATGCCCTTCACTCGCAAACTTCCCTCCGTCTCATTGACTCGGATGTACATCATTGATTACGTTGCATGAGTGCCCACTACTGGCCGAACCCTTGCAATGGGCTGAACTGGAACGTCCTAACCCCTTGATCACTTAGAATCTGCTGTGGAGTTGGATTATTGTTTACATTTTTCTCTTGTTTGGTGCAGCATCCTATATTTATAAAGGCTTGGGCCGTTATAAATGTTAAAACAAAATCATTTATATATTATAGAGTTGTTTGGGGTGGGCATAAACTAAACGCGATCTGCGATGATGTCGTAATCGTGCTGCATTGTGGTCTGTGACGGTGAGGAAATGTTCCCACCGGTTAATGGACGTGTGACAACACCGGTATCACCGTTGGGGTGGGGTGTTAGTTCGTTTGAGTTTCCCTCTTTTCTTCACTTTTAAATGGCTTGTAAAAAAGTGCCGTACGCATTTTACTTTCACTTTCAAATTAGCAGCAATTGAATTGCCGCAATTCGGCGTTAAGCAATTGTTCGTTTGAGTTTTCACTCTTTTTCTCAGATTTCTTGGCTTTCAAATAGCGTGAGAAAGCGCCGTGCGCGTTTTACTTTCACTTTCAAATTAGCAGCAATTCGCCGTTGATTAAATTCAACAACGCCAAACTCATAACTTTTTTTAACAAAACGAATAAAAATACACCATGTATGCCTAATAAAATAACAAATTACTTCGGCTGCACAAAGTTTAAATAGGTATATAAAATTGAAAATCAGCAAACACTGTGGAACCATATAAATAAGAAACATAGAACGTTTATTTGCAAAACGAATAAGAAAGCTTGGATGCATGGCATATACACCTTGATGTAAAATAAAAATAAATAAAATACACAAAGTTGAAATAAAGTAATCAGCAAACACTGTGAAACCAAATAAATGGACTCCTGCTCCGTGGTGCACTGTCGTTCACGCACAGTTCGGCACGCTGCGTTGAGCGTTTAGTTTTTAAAAGTGTCTGTCCTCTAACTGAACTAGGCTAAATTATGTTTGTTACTATAAAAAATCTAAACGATGGTGGGGGGCGGTGCTGCGGTAGGCAAATGATGTAACCGGTGTTGGGGCTTAACATCGGTATAACCGAAAACACCGTCTATCGCAGCTAGCCTAGTGTGGAGCAGTCTGAAGTGTGCATATGAATCAGACTCACTCCCTCAGTCAAAATCGAGGAGTCGAGGGTCTGTCCATATAAACTTCCCTCGTCCACTTCACGAAGAGGAACACACTTCAGAATGGCAGCGGGGGTTCCCCCGAGGGGACGTGCTTAGGGAAGTTCACGAGTGCGTGTCTAAAAGTGGAGAGGAAACCAGCCCTGATCTGAATGTGGAATCATTTGATTCAGATTGGAACTTCGGAGCAGGTTTGCAAATCTTGTTTTTTTCTTTCTTTTTTTATTAAACAGTAGAAAACTTAAAGCCATTAAGGCAGTAGGCAGACAGTTATAAAAACAAGAAAGAAAGAAAGAAAGACTACTGTTGTTTGTTAGGCTTAACCACAATTTTACTACAAATACCATGGTTAAACTATGGTTAGTGTAGCAAAACTATGGTTAATTTGTCATTACCATGTCTTAACTATAGTAACCATATCTTCTTCTTTTTTTTTATTTTTATTTTTTTAAGTAAACCCAGGTACATTTTCAAAAGGGATGTGTTGCCAGCTTAAGCAGAAAAAAGTAATAAAATTTCACCTTAAAAGACACAGGATGAATATAGAGATGCAGTTTTCACTGCTTTAGGATTGACAGAAGTTTAGATAGCTTCCATATACTCGTCTAGATCAACTCTGAATAAATGTATGTGACATTTAGCTAGCAGGAAACACAAATGAATTGTTATATTTTCCTATATTCTCTTTTGTTTAGTCAAACTGAGTCAAACTTCTCAAAAGGAGATCAGATGATCATAATGTCTCTGTGTGGTTCACTGACAAACAAGTGAATGAATCTTCCTCAGAAGAGACAAAAACAGCAGCTCACTTCAGTGTCTGACTTATATTAGAATCACGTCCAGAAGCTTTTGGTGAAATTTGGAGAATCTCATGAATCTGTTGTTTTAGCTCTTCATATTTAAGGAGAGAACCAGCGCTTAACTCTCTGAACCAGAGCGAAGGAAAGCCGCATGTGTTAGACAGTAAACTGATGCTAAACTCTCATCAAGCAGCAGGTGCAAGTGAAGACAGACTTTGTAAAGGACACTTAACTTAACACACGGTTAAGACACTCACGTGAAGAGATGTGACCGATTCAGATCAAACTTTTCTCATCATATGTTCATCTCTGGTAGTTTATCTGGCATATTTCTCACACTAAACCAACAAAATGAAATTATGAGGAACGAAACCAAATGTTGTTGTTTAATCTCTGTGTCGATTGATCAGCTGGGGTTTAAAGACATTACGCCGGTTCCTGAGCAGTGGAGGTCAAACCTGATTAGCAGACCAAACCACAGGAACGGTGTGTAAGATTGCTCCATCCATCCATGAGTTCTCACACACACACACACACACACACACACACACATCAGCACTAAACTGCTTCCATGGTAACAGCGCGTCTCCTCCAGAGATCACGAGAACAAAAGAGGATCCGTGTGAAGCTGTAAATCAGGCCTTCATCTGTATGTTTTCCGGCTTCACTGCTCCGTTAGGGTTCACGTCTCGGAGACGAGGAGGAACGTACCTGATCTTGATGTCGGTGAGCGGCACGCCGGGCTCGCAGTAGATCTGCGGGAAGTAGAAGCGTTGAGATGGGACATTAATATCCATGATCATAGCAGAGGAACAGGTGCTTCTGGAATCCTGCTTCTCTCCCTCTCTGCGGCTCGGCTCCCCTCCCCCTCTTCCTCGTCCTCTTCCTCCTCTCTCGCCGCTAACGCTTCAGAAAGAGCATCTCAGTCGCCTCGCACGCGTGTGAGACGTTCACCGGTGCATTTCCTGAGCGCTCTTCTTCTGATAAAATCACAACAAAGCCGGGAGGAGCTCTGCATGTGAATATGAATATGAGTGTTTGTCAATGAAGCTGCGCTGATGTCATGCTTTGTCCGTGACAGCAGCAGAGACGGAGCGCTGGAGCTCAATGAAGGGATGCTGTGTGATGCAGAGGCCGCCTGACTCCGCCTCGCCACCGCGCCATTGGCTCAGAGCATTACAAGGCTCCTCCCACTGCTCTCCAGTGAGTATCCTCTCATCAGCCCCTCCCCACTCACACTGATGCTCTCTCTCTCTCTCTCTCTCTCTCTCTAGCGGGATGGAAATCATAATTACAATGAAAAGGCTGCAAACTGAATATTAAAGGGGAAATTAAGCTTTATCTGAACGCTCTGAAACACTAACGAGTGTTCTGTTAAACATCCACACAACATCTTACAGAGGACTAGTTTAGAGAGAGAGAGAGAGACTGCGGTGCACCAGATGAAACTGACACAATTACTGTAATGGATATAGATTGATGCATTGAAAACAGCTGACTGAACAGCATACAAAGAACCCAAATTCATAGACAGACTGATAGAAAAACAAATATATAATGTATAATAATCAGCTCGACAGACATGTAGACAGATCAATAGATAGACAGACAGACGATAGATAGTTAGATAGATAGATAGATCGATAGATAGCTAGATAGATAGATAGATAGATGCAAATTCATTCTCTGCCAGCAGGAGGCGTGTTTGCAGCAGCAGAGATAGAGGTCTCCCCAGTAAAGGCAGTACACACAGCAGAGCTCCGCTCACACACGCTGCTTTATCAGGCATAACAGGCAAGATTAAACGAAAATAACATTGAAACTTTTCTGAAGACAGTCGGTTCCCTTCAAAGATACATTCATATAAAACACCCACGCTGCATTTTGATTTTAAAGTGTGCAGTGCTCATGTTTATTCAACGAAATCAAAGCCTTTTGCAAAATCAATTTGTGGTGGTCAGTTTTGATATTGTGACGGGCCGCCCGAAGAATCAATGTAGGGAACCCTGTATCTATCCTGTACACAATAATTAAATAATGAGGTCTACAATCGCTCTCTATACCACACACTTAAACAAAACCAAACACACACACACACAGATAGGCCTGGGCGATAAAGACGGTATCAATATTTATCGACGGTACACCTTCTTCGATATCAATATAAACAATTTTCAATATAGTGCACGATATAGGCACGTACTATGAGTGCGCAGACAGGCACACACAAACAACAACACATGCTGAGTGACGTGTTGCCTGTGATGAGGGAGATTGTGAATTAAAGATGAATAGACGGGCGAATTAAAAACACACCTGGCCAATGTTAGGAGGCGGGGGGGGGGGGGGGGGGTCAGGGACGCGTCCCCCCACTGAGTGACCAGACCGTGCGAGATGTGGTGATGATGTAAGTGACGTTGTGGCATTTTAATGTTTGAGTTAAGGTCCTGATGACGGGCCCCACAAGATGCGCAGCTGCTGCGGTTTTCATTCAAAATATTAGAGAAATATAGTAGCTCAGTGCGGAGAAGATCTTGATTAGGTTAAAGCAGAAACCAAGCCATTCACACACATATTCAGCACACTTTTTAGACGGACAAATACGACTGCTGCACACACGTCTCACAGAAGAGATGTAGCGTATGCCAAAGCTTTTAAAACAGTTTAAACTTTTTTCGTTTTCTTCAAAAACACGTCGCAAATGTGTGGAGTTTATTCCTGTTCACTGGTCTCTTATTGTTTTTTAAGGCAAGTCTGTTTGTCGGCGAATTCGGCTCCTTTTGTATTACACCAAATGAATAATACATGATGACTTGTTTTGTTCCATAAGCATTTATGCAATTTAACGAAAATTATATTGAGTTACTTTAGACATAATCACGTTTTTTTAATAGAGTTACTTATGCTAAATCCACTGAATTATTTTGCTCATGGAGTCCCCTGTGGCATCGGGAGACAATTAGAAATAGTATTTGTTTAATTTTTAATTGTGTTTGAGTGTTAAAACAAAAAAATATTGGTGTTGGTCCTCAAATGTTTCCTTATACATACTTAGTCGTGTTTAAACAACAAAATCTTAAATAAATGTCTATTGCGTTTGTTTTTAACAAACAAGGTTTAAGTCAATTTCATAATTACATGTACCGAACGATATGAAACAGTATGGTTGATCCATTGGGTAGGCGCAGTGCTAACAACTCACAATCACACCCACTCAGACACACACTCAAGCAATCCATCACACACACACAACATCAAGCACGCAAGCAAACACCACACCACACACTCACAACACACTCATCACCCAACACATCACACCCACCAAATCACAACACACTCCATCAGACACACACACGCACAACACACTCCATCAGACACACACAACACACTCCATCACACACACACAACACACAACATCACAACAATCCAAGAACACACACACACACACACACACACCACGCACCCACACACCCAACACACACACATCACACAACCATCAATCACCACACCACAACACCACACAATCAATAACACACACTCAAATCACACACATCAAATCACACACACACACTCCACACACGCAATCACACACACCACACCGCACACACAAGCAACACACACCAGACCAGCAACACACCCCACAAGCCACTCACACACACTCAATCCACCACACAACACACACCACACACACTCAATCACTCAATCTCACACACACACACACACACTCACACACACGCAGCACACACACACAATCACACACCCACACACACACACACAAAAAAAAAAACAAACACACACACACACACACTCACACACACTCCATCTCACACCACTCAATCACACCCCACACACACACACCACACTACACACCCCAAGCACACATCACACACACACACACAACACGCACCACACTCACAAACACACAATCACACACACACTTAATCACACTCACTCACACACTTAATCACACACACACACACACACAATCACACCACCACACACACACACACACTCACACACTATAACACTCACACAATATAACACACACACTATAACACACACACAATCACACACACACACGCACCCACCCACTCCCACACACTCACTCACACACACACACACTCACACAACACTCCACACACACACTCAAAACACACACACACACACACACTCCCCCACACCCACACACACACACACCCAACACCTTTTTTCCCACACACCCACTCTATCACTCAATCCATCCCACACACACACACACTCACACACACTCAATCACACACACACACACACCACCCGAACAAACACCAACCTCATCGACCTCATTACCCCCACCACATCCTCAGCACCACACACGCCTCACTCAAATCACTCCTCCACACGCACACACAACATCGCCCACACACCCACACACAACATCCACTACACAACACACTCCATCCTCATTCACCCACACAGACACCCCCTCACACACCTCAACACACCCACACCCCAACCACATCACAACCCCACACACTCCCTCACCCCCCCCACTCCCCCCCACCCTTCACTCACTCCCCCCTCCCTCACTCAATCCTCACTCACCACACCCCCACACACCCCACACCTACACCACTCACTCACACAACACAATCCCTCACTCACCACCCTCACTCCTCATATCATTCACTCCCACACCACACACCCACCACCAACACACACACTCACTCACACCCCACACTCAATCATCCAATCCACTCAATCACACACCACTCCCCCCCCAACCACAATCATCATCCACCTCACCTCACTCAATCCCTCACTTCACACACACAACACACTCACCCACCACAATCATCACTCACTCACTCATGGCACCACTCACTCACACACACACACTCACTCACTCACACACACACACACACAATCACTCACACACACACACACACAATCACACACTCACACACTCACTCACACACACACACACACACACACACTCACTCAAATACTCACTCACTCACTAAGTCACTCACTCACACACACACACTCCAGCTTCAGGTGGATCAGTTCTGTGTCTGACTCTGTTATATAACTATTACTAAGCTGAGAGTCTCCAGACTCTATTATTAGCAGCAGAGTGTGTGCTGAAGCCAGAGATGATTTCATGCTGCGTAACGAACATCAAGCGCAGGAATCTGAGTCACACCAAACTAACCAGAAACCAGAAACAGCAGCTTGATGGCGTCCCGCTCACCTGAATCCTAAAGAGTTTAACACCGTTTCCAATTCTAAACGGCCTCTGATAAAGAAAACGCCCTTAACAACACTGATTTCTTAGAACTAAATGGATTGTTCACCTAAAAATCATCATTTACTCTAACTAATGTCGTTCAAACCTGAATGGCTCTGGACCCCATTGACTCCAAACTTCATCTTTTGTGATTCACAGAATAAAGTCCTTCAGGTTTCTGAGTGAACGAGCTCTTTAGCACAGTAATGCTCTCAGTTCATCCGCAGTCAGACTGGAGGAGAGCATAACTGATTCTGATTCACTCTCACACTGTAGATTCAGTTCAGGAACCCAGACGGACGAGCTGCGACCTCCACACACCCCACACTGCTGTCCCAAAACAGCTCCGACACCGAGCATTCATACAGATATGAGTTATAGATCAGCGGATCCCATCTCAAAACCACTGAACAAGATTCAAACAAGACACAACAAGCATGAAATTAAGCCAAAACAGCTCATATCAATACAGCTCTTATTAGAACCCAGATACACTTGGAAAACTAGGATTATTAATTTTATTTTAAAGTGTTATTCCTATATTTGGAAAAGTAAATATATACAAATCCTAAAAGCCAAGCTCTAAAATATTATTATGGGAAGAAATTGTGAGTAAAATTATACATATACTATTATAAATTAATGAGTAATAAAAAAAATTATATATATATATTATATATAATATAATAAATAACCTGTTAAAGAAAATGATAAACACCAATCAAAGCCAGCTCTACAATATGATGGAAGAAATTGATAAAAAAATATAAGAACATAATTAAAAATATATAGACATAGATATCCTTCAAATATTGTTGAATTTTACTCAATTGCTTTTTTTCTTCAGTTTTAGTAGTTCAATTAAATTTTACTAATCAGATTCTAATGTAATCTAAAATCAAGCATGCCTAGTAAACTGAAACCATAAACTTATATAATTTGACAAAAACGTATTAAAAGTTTAACAAAAATTACATTTTTAGGGCCCAACGCGATTTGTTTTCTTTTTTCTCAAACTCTGCATCGTTCCCAAATTCAATCCAAAGCATGTCTAATCGACGAAACTCATTTAAAAACAAATGTAATCAAAGCAAAAATGTCATATTTATTATGATGATGCTAACTAATGTCATGAGTGTTTTCTGCGTCTGAGTGGCTCGCGTGCTTACATTTAACAACAATAACTGCGTCGATCACCTTCACCAATCAGCAGGCGCACAGCTGCGGTTACCATGACAACAGCCGCGCCGACCACGCCCTCCGTGACGCCTCAGAGCGCGGCAGAGACGCGCGATCATCGCGCCGGGACGCGTCCCTGTGAGCCGCGACGCTCATCACTACACGACGCGGTGGATGCGTTGCGTCGCCGCTGACGGGAGCGACGCGTCAAAACCGTTTTCACCAATAGCTCGCATAAATGGCGCGTAAATCCCCAAACCGCGCGGATAATCGCAGCGCATCTTCCCGCCTCAGCTTCCCGCCGTTACTAACAATAACAACGGGTAATAATAACGGTGGCGCTTACCTCATATTTCCTCCGTCGTCTTCGTGATCAGCACAGATGGAATAACGTCAGTGTTTCGGTACAGCTGGATCCCCGGTGATGATCGTTAAACCGCCGCCGCTCGCGACGCGACAGACCCGAACGCGCCGCTTCTGCGCGGAGTGCGAGGCGTTGTCTCGTGTGTTGAGCTCTTCTCTTCGCGTCATCTCACAAGAGCGCTGGGGGGGGGGCCGTCCTCCCTCACCTGCACGCGCTTTTCGGTTGCCATCTTCCGCCCGCCGCGCCGCGCGCTGACTCACCGCTGCTATGGCAACCGTCACACCGGAAACACGCGTCATCATCATCATCATCATCATCATCAGCGGAGGGTTTGTGTATCGTTCTAAACCACACAATACATACCTGCGTGAATGCGGTGTATACAG
Organism: Sinocyclocheilus anophthalmus; assembly: GCA_018155175.1. Classification (NCBI taxonomy): domain Eukaryota; kingdom Metazoa; phylum Chordata; class Actinopteri; order Cypriniformes; family Cyprinidae; genus Sinocyclocheilus; species Sinocyclocheilus anophthalmus. The sequence goes on along the minus strand of JADLZN010010209.1, from coordinate 169,255 downwards.
TGCTGTGCGCAGCGTGTACTCCTGTGCTCCACTGCAGACGCACAAAGCATTGCGTGCACATTCTTCACATCTGTGTGTATGTGGATAATTATGTTATGTTTGTGTGTAGAGTTACTACACACATATACCCCCTTGTAGAAAAGAAGGTGAAAGCTAGTTCTGAAGAAGTGTGTGCTTTTGCAAGATGTGTGTGAGGATCGGATGAATTCCCTGTTATATTTTAATGATAAGTTTAGGTAATCATTTATAGGGATTGGGCTGCCTGGATCCTGGAGGACGGAAATACGAGGAATTAATTAAAATACCGTATAAGGCCATTCTTTATTTATATCCAAAATGCCTTACTGCTATTATCACAGTGCTACCAAAAATATATTTCATATATATATATTAGAAAGTTTAATAGCGTTAACTAGATGCTGTATAAGCCAAAGTGACTTGCAAAAGAAAAACAGAGCATTTGTCAAAGAGCCAACAATATTTAAAAAATTATAATAATAATTGTTAGTTTAGTTTCAACAGGTACATCTAGTGTTTTCACAGAAACTCGTGTTAAACCGGTGTTATTTTAGTATCACTGACATGGTCATTTTTTAATTAATAAGATTTTATATTTTTCATGTCGTGTGTTAGCAATTTATTGGTGTTTTCATTGAAATGTAAATGTGTTGTAGGGGTTCACGCTATTCCATTTGTTTTATCTAATTCAATACATGAGGGTGCTGATTATAATCACTTTAATCTTCATCTCGCATTTTTTTTTTATATGTTATATATAGATTGCTATATCTCACTGCTTTTTAACTCACATCTCCAACGCTTTCCCTGCAGCCAGCTGATGCCGTTCCTCACTGTATTGCCCCGAGGAACCCAGAACACAAACACACACACACACACACACAATCCTCACACACACACACACACACACAAAAAACACACACACACACACACACAATCACTCACACAAACACACAATCACTCACACAAACACACAATCACTCACACACACTCACAATACACTTACACATACACACACACACACACATAGAGACACAGACAGACACTCTCTCACAACACACACACACACACACACACTCTCTCTCACTCACGCACACACACACACACTCAATCACTCACACACACTCAATCACTCACACACACACACACACCCACACTCAATCACGGTCACTCAACACACAAACACACACCACTCAACACACACCACACACGCACACACCACAATCCCTCACTCTCACACACACACACACAACACACACTCACTCACACTCACACTCTCACACACACACTATCACTCACTCTCACACACACACTATCACAACCCTCATCACTCACTCACTCACACACACACTCAATCACTCACTCACACACCACAACACACACACACACACACACTCAATCACTCACACACACACACTCTCTCACACTCACTCACACCCACACACACTCACACACACAAACACAAACACAAACAAAAACACAAACACAAACACACTCCTCCTCACTCAGACCACACACACCACACTCAATCACTCAGTCACAACAACACACCACACACACACACTCAATCATCACTCACCTCACACACCCAACTCAATCACCTCCTCACACACAACACATCATCCCTCCTCCACACACACACTCAATCACTTCACTCACCACACACTCAATCACTCACTCACACCCACACTCAATCATCACTCCACACACCACTCAATCAACTCACACACCACACACATTCACTCAGACACACCACACAACACACTCCCTCAGACACCACCCACACACACACAACACACTCAATCACTCCTCACACACAACAACACTCAATCCACTCACTCACAACACACACGCAATCACTCACTCACAACCACACACACACACTCAAGCACTCACACACACACGCACACTCACACACAAGCGCGCACACAGCTCCTTCACTCCGCAGACCACACACACACATTCACACACACACATTCTCACACACACAAACACACTCACTCACATACACGCATTCTCACACACACACAGACACACACACAATCACTCACTCAGACCACACAACAACACGCCTCACCTGACTCTCACTCAGACCCAACCACACATCACTCACTCACTCACTCTCACACACAAACTCACTCACTCACTCACCTCACACACACACACACACACCATCAATCAAATCACTCTCAACACCCACACACACACACCACCACCACACGCATCACTCACTCCTCCCCAACACACACACACAGACAACACACACACATCACTCACTCTCTCACACACACACCACACACACACACCCTCACTCAACTCACCACACACACTCAATCACTTCACCCACACAACACCCGCCGCGACCACACACGCAACACACCACTCACTCGAGACACACACACACCACAAACCCCACCACCTCACCTCACTCACTCAGACACACAACACACTCCCTCACTCCTCCGTACACACACAACACTCAATCACTACTCACACACACACACACACACCACACTCATCACTCACTCTCTCACACACACAACAGCACCCCAAGCACTCCCTCTCTCACACACACACACAACCACTCAATCACACTTTCTCACACACAACACACACCACCACACACACAACTCCATCACTCACTCTCACACCCACACAACTGCAATCACTCACTCCTCGTCACACCAACACACACAACACACACCGCACTCACCGCATCACAAAATCCCCGCTCACACACACACACACACAACACACATCACCTCACTCACACACACACTCATACACTCACTCACTCACTCATACACACACACACACACACACACCACCACACACTCACACACAACACACACACTCCTCAACACAACACCACACCACCACACACAACCCGCAATCACCCTATCACACACCACACACTCAATCACCTCACCTAACACAACACACTCATCACTCACTCCTCAACACACACACACACTCAATCACTCACGCGCCCACCACCACACACACGCAATAGCTCACCAACACAGCTCAACTCATCACACAAACACACACCACACACTCACTGCAAACCACACTCCTCAACACAACACACACGCACTCGACCACACAACACACTCCCACTCAGACACACACACACGCACGAGCACCTCACTCAGACACACACACACACACGCACTCAACACAAACACACACACACACACAACTCACTCTCCACAACAACACACGCAATCACTCACTCGCTCACCACCCACCCACAACAAACCCCAAATCACGCACTCTCTCACAACCACCCACACCACTCACTCACTCACCTCGCACACACACACCCTCACTCAGACACACCCCACTCACCAGACCACACACCACTCCGACACACCACACACACACACCTCAACACTCATCTCACCACACACACTCGACACCCCTCGACACACCACACCACACACACACACTTCAATCACGTCACTCTCACACACCACACGCCATCACACACAACACACACACACTCACTCACACAACCTGCACTCAGACACACACCCACACACACAACCACGTTGCAGACACCCACACCACACCCTCCTTCCGCGACAAACACACACTACACTCACTCAACCCACACACCCCTCACCTTCAGACACCCACACACAACAACACACTCCACTCAGACACAACAGACCTCCACTCGATACACACACCAGCACACTCACTCAGACCCAGCAACACACTCCTCAAGACCACACATTCACCCACACGACTCAGACCTCACTCAGACAACACACACTGCCGACACTCACCTCAGAAACACACACACAACACCACACTCATCAACACCACACACACATCACCACTCAGACACAACACAACCACACACCCCCACAGACCTCACTCAGAACAACACACACTCAACACTCCACTCAGACACACCCCACACACACACACTCCTCAGACACACACACTCAGGCACCACTCAGACCACACCACACAACACACTACTCACTCAGAACTCACACACACACACACCACACACACACTCAGACACACACACACACACACACCCACCACAGACACTCACATCATACACAAACAACACACACACACACACTCACTCAGACACACACACACACACACCACTCACCTCAGACCCACACACAAACAAACACACACCCCTCAGAACACCTTCAACTCAGACACACACACATCCCTCCAGACACACACCACACACACCTCACTCACTCAGACACACACACACACACACACTCGACACACACACACACACACACACTCAAACCACACCACACACACAAAACACACACCTCACTCACTCAACACACACTCACTCACTCACTCACTCTCACACACACCCACACACTCACTCACTCACTCTAGACACACTCACTCAGACCCACCACACCCACACACAACTCACTCAACACACACACACCACCATACACACTCACTCAACACACACACACACACACACACTCACACACTCACACACACAAACACTCACACACACCCCTCACTCAACCACCACGCTCATCAACACACACACAACACACACACTCACTCAGACACACACACACACACACAACACACACTCACCTCACTCAGACACACACACACACACACACACCTCACTCAGACAACACACACACACAACACCCCACTCACTCAACACACACACACCTCACCGACAACACACCACACGCTCAGACACCACACACACACACTCCTACACACAACACACTCAGACACACACCACACACCCACTCAAGAACACACACACACACACACACACATCTTCATCATCATCATCATCATCACACACACACACACACACACATCACACACACACACACACACACACTCAGACACACACACACACTCACTCAGACACACACACACACTCAGACACACACACACACACACTCAGACACACACAATTCATAATTAGATGAAGAGCTGCTGATGTATCAGTAATATTCATCAGAGCTCATTATCTCATTCAGTCAATGCTGCACATTCATAATCATAGTTACATATTCGTGCATCTCATAACAGGTTAATTTCTTCTCCATGTATGAGATGACTGCATCATAAAATCATAAACTTGGCCTATGGTTATATTATCAACATATATACACTAAATATTATTAAGATCTGTTGATATTAAAAATAATTGCATTACCATTAATGTTATTTAATTGGCATTTTATTAACGTTAAAAATAATAACAATAAAAAGGCCGTAAAAATGTAAAAGTCATGGCTTTGATTCCCAGGGAATGAATAAAAGCATACGCCAATGCATAAATAAATAATTATCATGTTCACATTTTTAAATGATATATTTTTTGAATGGTTCAAAAAATAATAAGAAAAAACATTCATTTTTATTAAATCTTCACTGAATGCATGTATTGGCGCATGTATGAAATGTTGTTCTGGTTTATTCTGTCTAACGGAGCAATAAATGACAGGATTCTCATCAGTAATCCATATTAATAAAAGTTGATGTTTTTGTACTGTGAGCTGCAGATTTTGAATGGTTTATGATGACAATCAAGTTTTTCTTTCCAGGAAACAGCAGGAATATGAAAGACATTGGTGTGAATGTGGAGCAGCTCTGATTAATCCATATTCAACAGCAATCCTGTCTGTCTGCTTCCATCCTTAAAGAGGATCAGAGCTCAATCACGTGTGTGAGGACACGAGACGCCTGAGTCCATACACACTGTGATTCTACTCACTGAGTACTGACCTGCAGCAGAGCACAGTCACGCCATCAGAGAGCACACACACAGACAGACACACACACACACACTCACTCAACCCCCCCCCCCCAAAAAATCCACTCACTCCTCCAGACACACACACACACCACACCGTCACGCATACCACACACACACACACAACACCACACTCCAGGACCACACACACACACACACTCACTCAGACACACACACACACTCAGACACACACACACACACACACGCACTCAGACACACACACACACTCCTCAACCCACACAACACTCCCAGACACACACACACAACCCGACACCACTCACACAGACACAACGCATTCACTCACAGACACACACACACTGTCAGCTCACACACACCACACCTCACAGACACACACACACTCACAACACACACACACCTCACACACACACAGACATACGCCCCAGACCACCACTCATATTCACTCACACAAGACACACACACTCACAAGACACACACTCAACACACACACACTCAACACACACACACACACACACAGACACACACACTCGACACACACACACACACTCAGACACACACACTCAGACCACTCACTCAGACACACACACACACTCACAACACACTCACTCACTCACAGACACACCACACACACTCAGACACCACACTCAGACACTCAACCGACACACACACACGCCTCCCAAGACCCACTCTTTCACTCACGACCCACACAAACACTGTCACCACAACACACACACTCCCGGACACCCCACCACACGTCCCGACACAACAGCTACGCACATAACAGACACACACACACACACTCATCACTCCACACACACAACACACACACACGGTCCCACTCACATCACCCACCACAACACACTCACACAGACCCACTCACATACACACCACACCTCACTCACAGACAGCACGCACTCACTCACAACCACACACACTGTCACTCACTCACACACACACACTCACACACACACACACACTCACAGACACACACACACACACACACACAAACAAAAACACACACACACACACACACTCACACTCTCTCACAGACACACACACAACACACACTCAACAGACCACACACACACCTCCAACGACACATCACAACACCAACACCACACTCACGACCCCACACACACTCACAACACACACACACATACACACACACACCACTCACAACACACACCCCTTCAACAGACACAACAACCCACACACTCACACACACACACCACACACACACACCCCCACACCTCCTCACACAGACACACACACACACACACCAAAGACACACACACACACACACTCACTTCACATGACACACACACACACACACTCACAGACACACACACAGACACACACAAACACACACCCACACACACTCTCACACACGCACACAGACACACACACTCACACACACACAAGCGTGTCACTGAAAACTGACATCTGCTGGACACACAGAGCAAAGCAGGACTGAAGCAGCAGAAGTAATGAACAAGTTTCAACATGAAGGTCAGAGATTAAACTTGACATCAATCACTAAATTAAGCATTAAATATGCTGTCCTTCCATAAAAGCAATAAACCACTTGAGTTCATACATTAACTAAAATCTTTTTTTTTTAAATGTGATGCATGAAAAAAAATGAACATTTACTGAAATGAGTGCCGTCAAATGAATTATCGCGATTCATTTCATCCAAAACAAAAGATTGTTCTACGGCTGTGTATATTTATTTTGTATATATAAATACAAGCACATGCATGTATGTATTTAAGAAAAATATGTTACGTTTATATTATATCATATATTTATATATAATTAAATTTACGTGCAAATACATGTTAATATTTTCAAAAGATATGCTGTATGTGTGTATCTATTTGCATAATACACAGTACACACACATTATGCAAACAAACACTTGATAGCTTTTGACAGCACTAACTGAAATAAAATCAAATATGACTTCAACTAGTAAGCAATATTGCTCATTTTCATGTAGTTTAACTTGATGTAGTAAAATAACTAAAACTGAAGTAAAAATGAATAAGAACTATATAGACACATTGAGAAAATAAAAAGATCAAACTACAAAATGAAAAACACAACTAATAACTTTTAAATTAAAATGTAAAGGGTAAATCTAACAAAAACTAAATCAAAACAATTAAAGAAAAATAGTATCTCAATTATTTAAAAACAAAATGCTGTTACACATGGCTTATTGCTTTAAAACACGTGTTTTATAACATCAGGAGAATCAGCAAACAGAGGACTCACAAAAGACTTCAGTTGATATGTTATAAATACTCTTTCATTGAACAATAATCAGCCATCAACAAACAAACAAACAAACAAACAAATGAAAAAGAGGGACAAAATAAAGACATCAGATAACAAATATTCACACCTTCTCTTTGAACTTCTGAAACTCTCCATTTAACCTCGTCTGAATGAAGCGCTCGTTAAGACTTCAGGATGTGATGATACTCATAATTAAACAAAACCGAGATGATAATAAATCTACTGCACTTAATATTGCAGCAGCACTTCAAAACACTGTTAAACCATGAGGACTTGAAATATAGATATACGCTTATACTCCGTTTTAAATACTTTCTTTAAATACAATTACAAGTCTCCAAAGTATGCTAGATGCACTGTGCAAGGCTTCATAAGCTCGTCTACCGCGGCCTGCCGTTCCTCGTTCATTACGAGATGTATCAGTAACTCGGATCATAAATCAGAGAAAATAACAGCAATTTAAATAGATTTGATTTAGATCTAAAAATATATTGCATATTCCAGCTGTAGAAACAGGGTTAATAAAATATCTAGTAATAACTAGTATCTCGTAGAAATAACTCAGCCGCCGTCAAACCGTCTGTTCACTGAAAATAACAGGTTTCTACTGGTCCGACTTCATCAGAGGAGCTTCTAGACTGGATTTCAGACTCAGAAGCCACTGTAATACATATATTTAGCATCTAATATTTCAATCTAAACACATTTATGTTACAGTGCTACTAAACAGCTGCGTCTCTCATGAAGAGCAGGTGAAGAAAAACTATATTAAACACTAATAATGAGATGCAACTAACCATATAACGCCGTCTAGATGAAGAAAATGAAACTGATTTGATCCAATTAAAGCTCTGCATCTAAAAAATCGTAGGAAGTTAAATTCGTAGGAAAAGACAAAAACGACGGGGAATGTAATAGTGCAATTTCTCTAGGGGCGTAGGTTCGTCAAATGAATATTAAAATATATCTGTGCATTCTAGAGATGTTAATTTCATGCATATAAAACATAGATCTCCTTACAAATCAGGCGAGACACTTCAGCTGATGAATGTTTTGTCCTTTGGTTCGTTTGGTCAGATTTCAGAGAAAGAGGCTAAATGAATTCTTTACAAAAGCTCCAAGACACTTTGAGCGTGAGCTTCAATCTGACGACTGATAATCAGAGCCCAATGAAGAACATCAGCTGAGCATCACACAAACACGCCCTTAAAGAGACAGCTCACCCAAAAATCACACGACAGGGTAGAAAAACACTATGGAAGTCAATGGCTGCCGTCAAGTGTTTGTTTCCAACATTCTTCAAAGTATCTTCTTTTGTGCTTAACAGAGGCCAGACACTCTTAAGGCCCGCTCACACCACGATAACTATACACTGAAAACTAATTCATCTGAAACCAATTTCACTCAGAAATTGCTAATACATTTTACAAGTAATTACACAGAAACGGCAAGTGACACACTGAATTAAATGTGACATTTAGAAGTAAAAAGACTGAACGTGTATTTTCTCGTAAAAAGCGTGCTACAATAATCGGTTTCATTTATAACTTCGAAAAATCATTAAATAATCCAGCAGACGTTACTGTTTTGTTTATTATAAGCACGTGCTGCAGTTTTGTCGTCTGTCGCTTTAAATGCTCAAACTCTTTAAAGTCTGCATTTTTTTATAGTGTTTTTTAATTATTAGACTAGGTGACCCTGCAGCACAAAAACCAAGGCAGAGGGTCAGTTTTGTGAAACTGAGATGTATGCATCAGCTGAAAGCTGAATAAATAATCTTCCACTGATGTATGGTTTGTTAGGATCGGACAATATTTGAAAATCTGGAATCTGAGGGTCCAAAAAATTTTAAATATTGAGAAAATTGCCTTTAAAGCTGTCCAAATGTTGTTCTTAGCAATGCATATTACTAATCCAACATTAAGTTTTGATATATTTACGGTAGGAGATTTACAAAATCTCTTCATGGAACATGATCTTTACTTAAAGGGATGATTTTTTAGCTTAAAAGAAAAATCGATAATTTTGACTCCTACAATGTATTGTTGGCTATTGCTACAAATATCCCCCAGCGACTTAACACTGCTTTTGTGCTGCAGGGACACAAATAGATCATCTGTGCTGTCATAGTTGTAGTTGTGTTGTAGTAGTTATTATAGTTATGGTTATATCGTCATTAGTGTGAACGGACCTTTAATCTGGATCTGCGGAGATCTAGTCTTGATCTTGTGAGATATTTTCTGAAAGCATTCTGGATCCTCTGGAGCTTCTTCATCGTCTCTCAGCAGTGTGACAGTCCAGTGTGCGTGACAAAGCTTCAGCGAGGAGGAGGAGGAGAAAGCTTCACTGTGTGCGGGTTCTTGAGGCTGCGTCCGGAATCGAATCGTAGACGTGTCTGCACAGATACACCAGCCGCGGATCCACGCCGTCGGGAACCAGGTGGTGGGCGGGGCCAGCGCTGTCGGAGGGGCGGGGCATCAGCGGGGCGTGGTCGGACACGCCCTCCGAGCACCGCCTTCGCAGGCACAAATCTGTGACATCAAGTCACCTTTATTTTATATAGCGCTTTATACAACAAGATTGTAGTTAATGCTGTTAAATGTAGAAAAATGGAAGTTCATTGAAACCAAACCTTGGTCATTCCCATTAGCTTCAATCAAACTGCAGTTGGGTTATTTTGATTAGGTTAAAAAATACAGCTAACTAATACAATAAAAACATGATTACATAATAAAAAAAACGTGATTTTTGAAAATTTCAAAAAACGGAGTTATCTGTTTTTGCAAATAAACTCTTCATATAAACTTTTATATGACTTTTTCCATCAACATACTGCTAATTACTTTACTTACGTGCTTCCCATTGCGCTGAACCGCTTCAAGGAACGAAAACAAAACCGGAAGCGAACGAAATTTGGACAGGAACAGAAAAAAAATACACTGTTATAGTTCCGATCGAAAATTTGAAATGGCCATTAACAAGTTAATAACGTTATTTTATCGTTCCATTTAATATTTGTACAATGCAATTTTATACGAGTAGCATTTTGTTTAATAGTGCAGCAAACATTTTTAAATATCTTAAAAAATTAGTGAAAAAAAAAAATAGTGAGAATTGGACACTAAAGTGCTACCAATATTCTTATTAACTCACCAAAGAATTTCAAGTGAGAAGGGTACTAAGAAGGCCGCCTTTTAAGGGTAGACTTTACAGTTTATGTTAAGAATCCACTGCTGTATTGTATATTTGCATCTTCTACAGTCTGTACACAGATTGAGTTCAATTACTTAAGAAGTAACTGTTATTAAATGACAGAAAACATAAGAGTAATCAAGGGAAAACTACTGCTTAGTAACCAGTTAGACCCAACACGGATTCTGTCCCTTATTTTCTTATAAAGAATCACAATTGTTCTTTATTTTCCATTTCTGAAGTTAATTGGCAACCCTAATGATGACGTAGTTATATTGTGACACCCCGACAGCGGCGCCCTCATAAAAAACTAAAACACAGCAGTTGCGTGTGTAGACACAAGTTGACCCTGCAGTACTGTGCCATTCGGCAGAACGTAGCGCGTCCTCTCGATCATGCCACGCTGTTCTCACCTGATGACCGAGAGGCGAAGATCTCGTTCTGAAGCGAACGGATTTCCTCCATCAACCTGCATGATGCAGTCTGTGGCTGCTACAGTAAACAACACACGTTACTCAATACTCGCTCAACTAACTAAAGTAACACATTATCTTTCAATCTAGAAGAATCCGAGTTACTTAGTTTTTCCCGTGTTTTGGTGCAGCTTCCTGGTGTTGTCCATGGATAAGAACCAGAGTGATGCAGAGCGTTGTGTGTGAACATGATCTTACTGTACTCTAGACTCCTATCAACATGTTTTTTTACTCATCTCACTGCACACAGACACATTCAGTGCTCCTCACAATCAATACAAACTCACAATATGATGCAAACCTGCAATAATTAAATATGTTAAATAATACAAATATCCTTTGTGTATTTAATCCCATTTTATCAACCAGTGTCTTTCCCGCTGATTCAATTCAAGCTAACTAATAAGACTTCAGATTTACATTTCCTTCAGCCTGAGGCTCATTCACTTCACTTTTGATGTGAAAGGGCTTTACATTTGCCAACTTCTTATAATAAAAGCAAGCAGGCAAACACAGGCCAGATGAGAAAATGTGACACAATGCATGAAAAGTAATTAAGTAATGCAATTAGTTACTTTTTAATGGAGTAACGCAATATTGTCATGCGTTACTTGTTTAAAGTGACTCTCTCATCTCTCACTAAAACCCTGCGCAGACAGCAGTACAAATCTTTTTTATATTTATTATTATTAATTGATATATAAAATGATTGCTCTTTTGTTAGTTTTGATTGCTTTTATTGTCATGATTTGTAAGCTGCTTTGGATAAAGGCATCTGCTGAATGACTAAATTTAATAAGAGCAGACCTCGCAGTGCATGCTGGGATCTCTGCCGCCCTGCGTGTGCTCAGGACGATAATACCAGAACAGACTCATCATCAGCTCTCCTGAAACAACACAGATCAGGCCACACAACTCAGGATCTCATTCATTCAAATTAAACACTTACGTCATTCCACCCCCAAAAAAACACTAAAAATAACACTTCATGTCATAAGATTCATGCAAAGCATGCTGGGAGCAGCACAAATTCGCTGTCTAGTTTCTGTTAACGCAACAAAAATGATTGATTGCATTTACACAAACAACAAGAGCAGGTTAAACATCGAGCAAAGAACTGCACGAAGGTGTTCATGAACACATGACAGAAACGAACACATCTGTATTTAAGAGAACGCTTCTTTTCTTTTCTTAGTGTGCAGACAAAACAAGCCATCACTTAAATGACGATTCTTCATCTTTTTCACCTGTTCTGGGGTCTTCCCACAGAGCGGAGATCTTGGCCACGTACGGCAGGGATTTCTTGCGGGGTCCGGACCGTACGAGCACCGTGTCTCGCACCCTGATCACCTCTCCTTCACGCTCCACTCCTTCATAACACTGACGGAGAACCGTCTCGTCATCGCCCTGCAGAAGCACATCCATCACAGCGGAGACTGACACTGCATCCACTTTACGTTTCTAGATTAGATTCTACTTTATTGTCGTTGTGCAGAGTTCAGAGCCAATGAAAGGCAGTTAGCATCTAACCAGAAGTGCACTTAAAGTATATAAATATAAAATATGTGTAGAAGGGCAGAGACCAGCTAAATGCAAATGACTGTAAATACAACAAAAGGTGCGACGGAAGTATAAACAGAAGGTGCATTATACAGTGTGGTGTGTAAAGCAGTGTTAAGTCGCTGGGGGATATTTGTAGCAATAGCCAACAATACATTGTATGGGTCACATATACGCTGTTCTCTTTATATGCAAAAATCATATATCTTAAAGGTGTCATATGATGCGATTAAAATTTTTCTTTGGAGTGTTACAAGCTCTTGGTGCATAAAGAAGATCTGTAAAGTTGCAAAGACTAAAGTCTCAAAACCAAAGATATATTCTTTATAAAAGTTAAGAGTCAGCATAAAACGGGTCGTTCTAACACGCCCCCACACGTCTACCTCACTATGTGGGAAGATTTGCATAACGCCGCCCAAATGTTCACGCAAAGAAAGGCGGAATAACTTTTATTCTCGCTTTAATTATTTGATTTTTTTTCACCGTGGACGAAGCGGAGTCCAGCCTGGGGTCGATCACATGTGGTTGCCGCTCATTCGTCGCATCCGCCGGGCGCCGTTCTCGACTCCGCCGCCTCTGCTCACTCTACCCCGGCCTCAGCTCACTCTAGCCCGGCCTCAGCTCACTCTCGCCCGGCCTCAGCTCACTCTAGCCCCGTCCTCAGCTCACTCTAGCCCCGGCCTCAGCTCACTCTAGCCCGGCCTCGGCTCACTCTAGCCCGGCCTCAGGCCTCAGCTCACTCTATCCCGGCCTCAGGTCACTCTATTTAACTAGCCCGGCTCTAGCCCGGCCCGGCCTCAGCTCACTCGAGCCCGGCCTCAGCTCACTCTAGCCCAGCCTCAGCTCACTCTATCCCGGCCTCAGCACACTCTAGGCCGCCTCTGCTCACTCTAGCCCGGCCTCAGCTCTCTCTATCCCGGCCTCAGCTCACTCTAGCCCTGCCTCAGCTCACGCACACTCTACCCGGCCCTCATGCCTCTGCTCATTCTAGCCCGGCCTCAGCTCACTCTATCCAGGCCTCAGCTCACTCTATCCCGGCCTCAGCACACTCTAGGCCGGCCTCAGTTCACTCTTGCCCGGCCTCAGTTCACTCTAGCCCGGCCTCAGCTCACTCGAGCCCGGCCTCAGCTCACTCTAGCCCAGCCTCAGCACACTCCATCCCGGCCTCAGCTCACTCTATCCCAGCCTCAGCCCGGCCTCAGCTCCTCTAGCCCTTCCTCAGCTCACTCTATCCCGGCCTCAGCACACGCTAGCCCGTGCCTCTGCTCACTCTAGCCCGGCCTCGGCTCACTCTACCCTGGCCTCGGCTCACTCTAGCCCGGCCTCAGGCCTCAGCACACTCTAGCCCGGCCTCAGCTCCCTCTAGCCCCGGCCTCAGCTCACTCTACCCCGGCCTCAGCTCACTCTATCCCGGCCTCATCTCACTCTATCCCGGCCTAACCTGCCTCCGCTCACTCTAGCCTGCCTCAGCTCACTCTATCCCCGGCCTCAGCGCACTCAATCCCCCCTCACAACTCTAGCCCTCCTCAGCTCCTCAAGCCCGCCTCAGCTCTCTCTAGCCCGGCCTCAGCTCACTCTAGCCTGGCCTCAGCTCTCTCTATCCCGGCCTCAGCTCACTCTAGCCCCGCCTCAGCTCACTCAGCCCCCTCAGCTCACTCAAGCCAGGCCCCGAGCGTCACGGAGTGCCCGAGCAAGCCCTCCACTCCCAGAGAACTCAACTCAAGAGCAGCCGTCAGCAGAATAGCGAGAAGTCAAAGCCAAGCGAAGCAGGCAAGCCCAAGCCCAGCCGGCCAGAAGCATGCCTAGAGACAAATAGCAGCCAACAAGAAAGCCACGCAGAGCCGGGCTTCAAGCCCCAAGCCGCCAGCCGAATAGCGCAATCAACTGCAATCAAGCACCATCATCCTATCAACAATGCATTCATAGATGCAACGCAGCATAAGACCCCCTCATCCAAGCCGTCAATAGCTCAATCACGTAAATCCAAAGAATCAACTCAATCCGCCAAGCATCAAACTCATCAATGCCCTAAAGCAATCTCAATCAAAGATCCCAAGAAAGCCCAGCCCCAGACCCCCTCAAGCAGCCAGAGCCAGCCTCCCGTTAAGACCAGTGAGCCAGCTTCGTATCTCCAGCGCCAAGAGGCAATATCAATAATCAATAGAGCGCCATTCAGCATAAGCCCCCAGCTAAAGAACGCAAGAGAGCCGCCCCACAGTCCCAGCAGCCACGTTAAGCAATCACCCATCAGCCAAGACAAGAGCCCAATCAGCCCGTCAAAGAAAGAGCCCAGAGAATCCACTCAAGCATACTGAAAGCCTGCACCAAAGTCAGCCATCAAAATCCCACTGCCAGAAGCCACCAAGCCAGACCTCAATCAGCCTAAGATCAAAGCGCAATCAAGCAACCTGCCAGCACCAGCCCCCTCAGGAAGATAAGAAGAGCAAGAAGTGATGCCAGATCTACATCCAGCAGCAAACCAAAGCAATGCGCTCAAGAACCCCGAAAAGCGCCAGCGCAGGCCATCGCAATCACTCTTCACCTATTCCACCACCTAAGGCAATAGCCATATACTCGAAGGCAATCATCCAAGAGTCTCCAATCCCCAGCAGCCATCCATCCATCCCTTAGAATCCCGCCCCCCCAACAATCCCAATCCCAGTCCCTCTCACCTCACAAGCATCATCACACTTCACCCGGGCCTCAGCTTACCTAAACTTAGAATCATGATCTCTACTAAAAAAAAAAAAAAAAAAAAAAAAAAAACTCTACTAAAACTAATCTACTAAAAATCTATCTAAACTATAAAATCTAACTCTAATACTGGAAAATAAAAAAAAAAAAATCTCTATAGCATAATCCTAGAGATGAATCCAAATCCCCTACAGAGCTATATGCACTCTAATCCTCAATCCTCTAGCCAGATATCTATCCGCAGCGCCCGTCTGATCTTCCTAGCGCCACGTCACACTCTAATATCTGCCAAAAATCAAGCTCTATCTCTAGCTCAGGGCCCGATCTCAAGATAAGCCGGGCTCAGTCCCATAAAAGATCAAAAAAAGAAAAAAAAAAAAATAGCTATCATCCTATCTATACCGAGCAACAGCACTATCCTAGCTAAATAGAAAAGCCCCCTAGACATCCCTTTCGCAGCATCCTCACTAGATAACCATCGAGCCAATAGCAGCCCCCACTAATTCATCCATTCAGGCCATATCGCTATGAAATCCTAATGCCCCCAATATATCAGTACTAGAATGCAAGATGTCCGAGCATCCAGGTAGTCAATCAAGAAGCTACATCCCAGCCCGCCAAGCCCTAGAGTCCCCTCTATCACGACAGAAATGAGCAGCAAATATAAATAATAAATACCGCCCTCTATCCCCCAGCTATGCTCTAAGAGCCACCCTAGAAGCAATGCCAGAGGCATATTCCCAACTACCATCCTAAGTACTATCGCCAGCCAAGGGCTGGGAGTAATCAGGCTAGCCTAGGAGCCGCCCTAGCATCAGCGCCCAGCAGCTGCAAACAAACCCAGGCGATCTAGCAACCAAGCAGCCGTAAGCCCCCTATGATCTCAATATAACCCACCAGCAAGCCCCTACTAGCCAGCAAGGTGCCCAGCAGTGCCATCAGCTAGCTCCAAATAGCTAGAGCAGCCCGCTAGAGTCCCCTGAGCAGCTCGCATAAGTATATCTAGGCATCATAGAGGTAAGAAGCCAGCAGCATCCTACACTCTCGCAGTGCCAGCATCGGCGCCACTCTAATAAGCCCTACCAGCTTCCAAAGTCCTAAGAGAGCATGCCCACCTATAGAGTAAGCGCCTAGCCTAAGCCGCAGCCACTCTACTAGCAGAAGGCAACTTCTATCCCCTAGGTAAAGAGCAGGAAAGCATCTACCAAAAAGCCTAGAGCCCCAGTTAAGCCATAGCATAGCGATCCGCCCCAATCCAGCTCTAGCACTCTAATAGCCCTAATCCTCTAGTACGAAAAGCAAGACACTCTAGGCAGAGCTCTGCAAGACTAAGCAGTAGTAAGCTCACTCTAGCAGACGTAGCCTAGAGCCTAGAGCAGCCAGCGCCAAGACTCTAAAGTTCACAAGAGCGCCGCATAAGTAGCCCTAGCAGCAGCGGCCCTATCATAGTCTAGCCAAAATAGAAACACTCTAGCCTAAGAATAGCCATCAGCAGAAGCAGCAGCAGGCTATCCTAAGCAGAGATACAGGCTAGGAGCCTCTAAGCCAAGCCCTCTAGCGCGAAAGCCAAGCCGAGCGAGCTACAGCAGAAGCTACGTATAATCGTACAGCAACCCGAGACGCTAGCCTAAAGCCTAGCAGCAAAGGCTAGTAGTAAGCAAAAGCCTAGCAGAATCCCGAGCCCAAAGGCCCGAATCCCCCCAGAGCAGAGATCTAAGAGGCCCACTCTAGCGCGCCTCTAAGCCTATCCCAATCTAGCAAGCTCACTCTACCTACTAGCAGCAGGCAGGCGGATCAGGCGCCTAGCGAAAGCTCGACACTAGCGCATCAAGAATGCCGAAGCAGAGCAGACGAGGCCTAGCATCTCTCCAAAATAGCCTACTAGCACTCTAGCAGGCAGCCCTCTGCGCAATCATAATAAGCAATAAAGCGGCCATCCCCAGCTCCCCCCCTAGCAGCATAGCCAAATCCCATGCTAGATAGCCTCTAGGAGCATAGCATGCAATGCCCATTTAGAAGCGCAATCCTCGGCAGCGCCATCTTCAAAGAAATCCCACCCTCGAGCAATCTCAGCCTCTAGGCCAGAAGGCCGGCTGAGTCAGCAGCTCTATAGCCTAGCATAGCTAGCCAGCAAGCCATGTATTAAGCAGCCAATAATCGCAGCTAAAAAGCCTATAGCAGATAAGAGACAGCTCATCCTCTAGCAGCAGCTAGACCCTCTATCCTCTATGCTGCGGCCATCATCAATCTCTATAAGAGCAGAGCTATCAAGTAGCATCCTCTAACTCGTAGCATCTAGCTCAGTAGCACCATAGCAGGGACTAGATCAAGCTAAAATGCCATGCAAGCTATACAGCGTCTCATAGAGCCGAAAATATGCCATAAAGCCCAGAGCATATAAAAAAAAGGCCATAGATCGAAAATAGAAAAGCCGAGCATCTCAGAAGAGTAAGCCAGCAGCCAGCGGATCTCGTTAAAAGCTAGAGCAGCTAGCAGTGAGAACTCTAGCCTGCAGCCCCCAGCCGAGCCCCTCTAGCACAGTCACTCTAGCCAGCTAAGCAGAAGAGCTAATCTATCTGCTCTAGTTAGAGGCCCCTCTACCAGCCGCTGCGCCAGCCAGCCCTAAAGCCAATCGCAAGAGCATCTCTAGCAGCCCTATATCAGAAGCACTAGCAGCCCACTAAGGTAAAACAAGCCAACTCACTCTAAGAAATAATCGCTAAAAGCAGCAGAAGTCTAGCCAAGCCTATCTCTATAGCAATAGCAAAATGCCTCTAGATGGCCAAGCAGGAAAATAGCAAAAAAAAAAATCAGCAAGGATATCAAAGGCATCGCAGGCTCCTAGCCTAGCAGCAGCGCTATAAAGCTAGGTACAGAGCATAAGGCAATCAGCGTAGCATCAGAGGAGCCCTATAGCCGCCAGCCTCTACGCAGAGCGCCTAGGTACGCCAGTCATAAGCCCAGAAGAGAATCTAATCTGCTCTAGGCCAGCGCAGCGCAGCCATACTCTATCGCTCTAGCAGGATCACAACTATGAGCAGAGACTAATGCGTATCAGTCAAAGCATGGCCAGAAAAAGCCCGAGCAGAAATCCCTAGCATTCATAGCAGAGCCTAAAGCCAATCAGCCCCGAGGCCATAAAAAGGCGCTCAAAGACAGCGCAGCGCCCGAACGCCTACTAGCAAAAGAGCCATAAGATAGCTAAGAATATCGAAAAAGAAGTCCCCCAAGCTAGCACGACGCCAGCCCCAAGGCAGTAGCCGCAGATCAGCCACAAGTAGCAGCCAAGAAAAAAATAGCCCAGCCATGCTACAGATATTATTAGCATCCTCCGCCTAGGCCAGCCCCTCCGGCAAAGATCCAGACACTCTAACTAGCGAATCAAATCTATCAAGCCATATTCCAGCATAATCTCTAGCATCACAAGCCTCGCAAAACATCCACTATATAACGCAGCTAGCAAAAGCCCGTAGCCCCACCCGCCCTCAACAAAACATCACCAAATCACATCATATAGCTTAATAAGCCATCTAACTCTAGCCCTCGGCGCTCTAATTATGAGAAGCGCAGCCCCCCAAGCTAATAAAACCTATCGAGCCCACCTATCAGTCCCTCCAGGATCTAAGCGTAGCCTACCCAATCCACCCTAAGCTAGCACTCTATCAGGCCAGCCCTTATTATAAAAAAAGAAATATCCCGCCTATAGCAGCAGAGTGCAGCACAAAGCCATTATAGCATAGATCTAAAAATCAGGCAGCCACTAGAGCCATAAGAGCTAGCCCCTGATATGATAGAGCACAACACCTTCGAGGCCCAGTCTCAGCAGCCAAGCCAGCTAAAAGCTCCCACTAATCCTAGCGCCTAGAAGCAAGCTCTAGCCTAGCATATATAGCAGACTAGAGGTCAGCATCCAGTCTGACGCTTATCCCCCAGCCCCCTGCCTCCCTCAACAACAAGCCAATCACTCAAATCAGCTTCACTCTAAGCCCTCCTCAGCAACGCTATCCCGGCCGTTCCTCACTCTAGCCCGCCTCAGCTCACTCTAGCCCCCCGGCCTCAGCTCCTCTAGCCGCCCGCCTCAGGCCTCACGCCTCTATATCGCCGCCTCAGCACACTCGAACCCGCATCACTCACTCTAGCCCGGCCTTTGCTCACTCTAGCCCGGCCTCAGCTCAATCTAGCCCGGCCTCAGCACACTCTAGCCCGTCCTCAGCTCACTCTACCCCGTCCTCAGCTCACTCTAGCCCCGTCCTCAGCTCACTCTAGCCCTGCCTCAGCTCACTCTCCCGGCCTCAGCACACGCTAGCCGCCCCGGCCTCAGCACACTCGAGCCCCGCCTCAGCACACTCTACCCCGGCCTCAGGCCTCATCTCACACTATCCCAGCCCTCACACACCCAAGTCAGGCTTTCGCTCATGCTAGGCCGCTGTGTTTTTCGTTGTGAGAGCGAAACTACTTTGTTTGGTCTTCCCAAAGAGGACAACAGACTACAAATCAGTGGTTAATTTGTATTTACAACACTGTTCCCAAACAGTTCAACCCAAATATTCATTTGCGTGCAGCACATTTTATGGAGGCCTGTTTACTGATCCTGGGAGAGTAACATAAGACTAAAATGCCGGCTGTTCTGACTCCCTAGTACATTGTCATTTAAAGGAGGTGCCACGGAGGAGCAAACATGAGTTTTGGGCAGTGTAGAGTAGGTCTTGTTGTTTGTCATTTCTCTGATCATAAATGCAGACAGAGTTTTATGTTTACACGGAGCGATGCAAGGTGCAGCGCGCTTTGTAAAAATCTAGCGTTTTCGAAAAGGCCGGGCAATAGAGGCGAAACAATAATGTACAGTATGTGAAAATAATGTTTTTTTACCTTAAACCGCAAAAACACTTTGCACCAAGACCACATAAGTTCTTTTTAGCAGCATCATTTGACCCCTTTAATATTAAGTAAATGTCCTACCGTAAATATATCAAAACTTAATTTTTGATTAGTAATATGCATTGCTAAGAACTTCATTTGGACAACTTTAAAAGCAATTTCTCAATATTTAGATTTTTTTGCACCCTCAGACCCCAGATTTGCAAATAGTTGTATCTCAGCCAAATATTGTCCGATCCTAACAAACCATACATCAATGGAAATGGAGATGATGTATAAATCTCAATTAAACTAAACTGACCCTTATGACTGGTTTTGTTCTCACATGTGTTTATATATGGCCAATGATCGTAGCAGTGCAAATGGCATCAGGAGGCAGAAACGTGAAAGGGAATGTGCAAAACAACAGAGGGAACAATAAGAAGATAGTGAGTGTTGAGTGGAGACAGGTTATTCTACAGATCTGCTCAACGAGTGTCCAGTCCTTCAATCACTCACCGCAGTAAACACCTCCTTCTCCGTGGGGACTCCGACGGCACGCCATCCGTTCGTGGCCTGCCTCTGCTGTTCGGCACTTGCTGTGGGGTGTTTCTGGGAGGATCTGCTGTGGCCCACATTGAGCGAGCCGTGGGATGGTGTGGTGTTTTGAGGGCATTCTTTGCCCATCTGAAGCCTGACCTCGGCCTGCCTGCGGTCGGACATCGTGGACAGAAGACGCGGTACGGCCGGGGGAACGAGCTCGTCTTCTAAAACAGCACAATAGGGGTGTAACACTACATTAAAAGCATGCATCTCAAATTGAAAGTCAAGTTTCGGTATGTTTATGGAACAGCAGGAAGAAAAACTAAAAAATAGCTTTTTTTTGGCTTATGGAATAAACTATGGCTCTGTCTTTAAATAAAAAGTCTAGCTGCAGTTTATGGTGTTGTTGAAATGCTTGCATCTTTTAATGCAAAATAATGCACATTTTAGTCAGAATTGCAACAAAAAGACTCATTTGCTGTCAGGATGAACCTTCAAGCAAAACGGAAACTTGCATTCATTTCTAACATTTAAAGATAAGGATGTAAGATGCAAGTTATGCGCCGAGGAAAACGTGTCAAATGCATTAAACAGCACATGCATCTGACAGGAGGAGGGTACCGGAGTTTTATGAGTTTTGGTGTGTTCAAGTCTTCTTGGGAAGTTTGTATTTATGAGATGGGAAGTCGTAATTACGACGTCATGTCGTTTAAGTCACACGGGTGGGAGCAAGACGGCAATGTACTATTTCTAACAAAACTTCAGCAAGATATTTAAACTCAACTTCTACAAAATGACGAATAAAGAATGACAATTGTGCGTTTAAGCTTTTTTATGTTTCTATGTATGTTCTGTAAATTTAATTGCTACATATTTGGTATTTAATGGTATTTTGTTCATGCAACTTAGGTTTATTGTATATGGGGGGAAAAAATTATTAATTTCACTAAATTACCATCAATACAGACGCTGCATCCCTTATGCTCCTCAACACGGAAACTCAAGGCGTAAGAAGTTCTTGGAACTTATATACAGTATATATATATATATATATAGATAATATATATTGTAATGTGACCCTGAGGCACAAAAGCAGTGTTAAGTCGCTGGGGATATTTGTAGCAATAGCCAAAAATATTATGTGTCAAAATTATAGATTTTTCTTTTATTCAAAAAATTATTAGGATATTAAGTTAAGATCATGTTCCTTGAAGATATTTTTTTTTAATTTCCTACCGTAAATATATCAAACTTAATGTTTGATTAGTAATCTGCATTGCCAAGAACTTCTTTGGACAACTTTAAAGGATATTTTCTCAATATTTAGATTTTTTTGCACCCTCAGATTCCAGATTTTCAAATATTGTCCGATCCTGACAAACCATACATCAATGGAAAGCTTATTCATTCAGCTTTCAGCTGATGCATACATCTCAATTTCACTAAATTTACCCTTATGACTGGTTTTGTGCTCCAGGGTCACATTTATAAATGAAAGTTGGTCCCCCCCAATGTTCAAGACATGGTCTTGTTGAACCATTAGGTTGGTGATATGGTGCAGCAACACATCATCACCTGTTTTAATGGGATGGCTGCAGCTGGAGAAGGAGCCGGTCTGGCTGGCGACGGGCTGCACGGTGCTGAAGGCGAATCCTCCGACCCGACAGGCCCGGCGGCAGCAGAAGGCTGGGTGAGGGATCCGGCTCAGACTCGGCCCGGGGTGAGCGATGTGGACGTAGTAGCTGGAGCAGCAGGGCTTGGCGCACAGAACCAGGCACTCGTGCTTGACCCGGTGCTCCTTGCCGAGGAAGAGTGCCAGATACTCCGGCGGACAGCAGAAACACGGACTCAGCTCCTCCTTCACCAGCGTCACCGGACGGTATCCCAGCATGCTCTGGTATCCGGGTTTACTCAAGCCGTGGCTTTCCGGACTCAGGTTTGACTCCAAGCTCCTGCTTTTGCACACTTCGCAGGCGCCTTGCGATTCGGGCTGCGGTTTCTTGGACTTCTGCGCTGCTTTGGGTTTGTCAGATCTGGTCCTGTGCTTGTCTGCGGTCGAGCTGGTGAGCTTCAGCAGCGCGGCGGCGTTGAGTCCAGCCAAGCGTCGGGGAACAGGAGCGTACAAACTCACTCCAGCCTCATCCTTCTTGGGGTTTCGGCACGTCTCTGACTTTCTGGCTGTTTTGGAGCAGGTTTTCGTTTGCTCTGTAGTGGCTTGCTTCTTCGTGGGCTTGGCACCTGGCGGCCCGTGGGTTTTCTCGAGCAGAAGGCTGTTGAGTGCCTCGGCGTTGAGTGATGCTAGTCTACGCTTGCGTGGCTCCTGAGCTGAAGGTTTATCGAAGGTTTTGAGGCATTTCTGCAATGGCTCCCTGGTTTTCTCTGCTTTCTTGTGGGCTTTTTTTGTCTTTTTGTGTTCTGGATCTCTGTTGGGATCCACCTCACACGTCTTGGTCTCATTATCTAGATGAGTGAGCAATACGTGACAACTCAAGGCCTCACTTCTTCCTCGTAACGGGTAGAGCTTCCGATGGCGCTCACTCATCGCATTGGACTTTCTTTTCTTAGTCTTACTTTCATGCATTTTCATTGAACGTTTTGCCAAACATTGACTCTCCTTGACTTTCTTGGCCTTGCCTTCTCGCGATGAATGCGCAGGCCAGGCTCCGCCCACTGTTTCACCATGTGACCAGCTTTCTACGTGGCCCCGCCCCTCGCCGCGATACCGGCCAATGAAAGTGTTTTTCCGAGCATGGGTCATGACATGCTTCCTGAGAAGAGCTGCGGGATAGAGAGGATCTCACGTTATTTTGAACAAGACACAAATCACAGCTTTTAGTAAGAACAGGGTTTCTGCAGGGTTTAAAGAAAGCAAATTTAAGACTTTCTGCTCTGATTTAAGACCTGCAGAAACTGATTACATTCAAACATCGTTTTCTGCAGCTATTTGTGCTAATAATGTCACACAGAACTAACATTTAAAGAACAGTTCACCCTAAAAAATAACCTGAATTCTGTTCATTCTGTTACGGACTCTCATGTCATTCCAAACGTGTTGACTATTATTTTCTCAGTGGAAATTGTGAAAGTTGATAGCACAGACTCTATTGGATGTGATGTGTTGTTGATAGCTTCTATAGTTCAGCAGTCTATTCACTTTTGCTGGAGCGCCTGAGACACTTTGTGCAACATATGTGTTTCTAATAGCATGAAGGTGAATGAATAATCACAGATGCTGAATTTGGAAGCAAATACTAGAATACTACTCTCACTATTGTTGCCGTATGTTTCTATGGCAGTAGCATAAAGCTCAGAATTCAGCAAGAATATTAATTCGTGTAGGTGTCTCGATACACGAAACAACAATCCTGCATCCTTGAGCAACCTATATGTGTCCCTGCAGCACAGAAGCAGTGTTAAGTCGCTGGGGGATATTTGTAGCAATAGCCAACAATACATTGTATGGGTCACAATTATACATTTCTCTTTTATGCCAAAAATCATTAGGATATTAAGTAAAGATCATGTTCCATGAAGATATTTTGTAAATCTCCTACCGTAAATATATCAAAACTTAATGTTTGATTAGTAATATGCATTGCTAAGAACTTCATTTGAACAACTTTAAAGATGATTTTCTCAATATTTAGATTTTTTTGCACCCTCAGATTCCAGATTTTCAAATATTGTCCTCTCCTAACAAACCATACATCAATGGAGAGCTTATTTATTCAGCTCAGATGATGCATACATCTCAATTTCACAAAATTGACCCTTAAGACTGGTTCTGTGCTCCAGGGTCTCATATTCTTCGAACCTGCAACCCCATGTGATGAGTAACCTTTTGAAAACAAGCTAACACGTGCTCTGCTGTCGGCGTGAATCCTGACGTCACGGAGAGGATTTAAAGGTCGCTACGGTCGTGACGTCACGCCGCTTATTAGTTCGTGACGTCGTCGCGGTGTTTGTTGTTTATTAGAACGCGAGAGGCCTGACGCCCTCCTTCAGGAACAACGCCCGTCCTCAGCAGCAGCAGCATCGGTGGCGTTAAAACACGAGCTCTGCTGCGCGCTATCAACTTATGGCTCAAGGTTTGCGTGCGGAGATGAAACGCGAGAGGTTAAACGCGTGTGTATGTGCGCGAACACTCACCAGCTCAACGCGCGGTGAAGCGTCAGATGCTGCTGCTTCTCTTCCTGCTTCTGCGCTGAACCGATAACACGCCCACATGCTGGTCCTCCTCCAATCAGGAGAGCCCGCTCGGCGGCGTCAGCACGCGTCAGATAAACACCTGAAGCACAGCTAACTCTGAAGTCACCAGCGCTTAGAAACCTCTGAATATCACTGCATTACACAACACAACTATACAAGCTCAACCCTCTTCTTGCTTTTATAAACGAACAGTTGCTGCTTCCTATACGATCATGTAATTTATGACATATATTGCACTATATCAAAGATGATACACTCACCGGCCACTTTATTAGGTACCTGTTCAGTTGCTTGGTAACACAAACTGCTAATCAGCCAATCACATGGCAGCAACCCAATGCATTTAGTCTAGATGTGGTGAAGACGACTAGCTGGAGTTCAGACCGAGCATCAGAGTATTTCAGAAACTGCTGGTCTGCTGGGGTTTTCACGCACAACCGTCTCGAGGGTTTACAGAGAACGGTCCGAAACAGAGAAAATATCCAGTGAGCGGCAGTTGTGTGGACCACAATGCCTTGTTGAGGTCAGAGGTCAGAGGAGAATGGGCAGACTGGCTAGAGATGATAGAAAGGCAACATAACCACTCGTTACGACCAAGGTATGCAGAACAGCATCTCTGAGCGCACAACACGTGGAGCCCTGAAGCAGATGGGCTCCAGCAGCAGAAGACCTCACCGGGAGCTAAGAACAGGAGACGGAGGCTACAGTTCGCACAGGCTCACCAAAATTGGACGATAGAAGATTGGAGAAACGTTGCCTGGTCTGATGAGTCTGGATTTCTGCTGCGACATTCAGATGGTAGGGTCAGAGTTTGGCGTAAAGAGCATGAAAGCATGGATGCATCCGGCCTTGTCTCAGCGGTTCAGGCTGGTGGTGGTGGTGTAATGGTGTGGGGGATAGTTTCTTGGCACACTTTGGGCCCCTTAGTACCAACGGAGCATCGTTTAAACGCCACAGCCTACCTGAGTATTGTTGCTGACCGTGTCCATCCCTTTATGACTACAGTGTACCCATCTTCTGATGGCTGCTTCCAGCAGGATAATGCACCACAAAGCTCAAATCATCTCCGACTGCTTTCTTGAGCATGACCATGAGTTCTCTTTACTCAGATGGCCTCCACAGTCACCAGATCTCAATCCAGTAGAGCAGCTTTGGGATGCGCTGGAACGGGAGATTCGCATCATGGATGTGCAGCCGACAGATCTGCAGCAACTGCGTGGTGCTGTCATGTCCATACGGACCAAAATCTCTGAGGAATCTATGCCACGAAGAATTAACCCCTTAACTGTCGCTCACATTTTTGAACATAGACGTGAAAGGGCACTATCCAAGCTTACATTTTTATAAATCATGAGTGAAAACATTTTGAAAATAAATCTGCATCGTTGATCTTTTTGATCTTTCATTAAAAAAAATAAATACTAATAGCTTTAGTACAAACCGGGATAAAAAGTAGCCCGTGCTCGCAGTTAAATACACTGCTGGATCTTTAATGGGCCCGTGTTTCTGCCGGAGGCCCTGGACGTCTTCTTCAGATGCGTTGCCTCATAATCTATCAAATACCACAAGACAAATCTAGACCGACTGCCTCTGTTACACATATCAGTAGCTATGGTGTTGTTTATATATATACGTGTCAAACATATGCATTTTATATGTGGCCTTATAGACTTCATTATGTGAGTATTAGGCAAGGCAAGGCAAGTTTTTTTGTATAGCACATTTCATACACAATGGTAATTCAAAGTGCGTTACATAAAGAAAAGAAAAACAATAATCACAACAATAAAACAAGGAATTTAAAAAACTTTGAAAATTATAAAAAAAAATTAAATAAATTGATTTAAGAGGTTTAAAATGAATTTAAGAAAACGATTATACATATAATATAGTGCAATCAGTTCGGACATTGCACAGTGCTCATTCAATAAATGCACAGCTAAACAGATGAGTTTTGAGTCTGCATTTAAATGTGGCTAATGTTTTAGCACATCTGATCTCTTCTGGAAGCTGATTCCAGCTGCGGTTGGCATAATAACTAAAAGCACATTCCCTTGTTTTGTGTGAACCCTTGGTATTTTCTAACTGACTCGATCCTAATGATCTGAGAGGTCTGTTAGGTTTATATTCAGTGAGCATATCTGCTATGTTTTTAGGTCCTAGGCCATTGAGTGATTTATTAACGAGTAAAAGTACTTTAAAATCAATCCTCAATATAACTGGAAGCCAGTGTAAGGACCTGAGGACTGGTGTGATATGCTCAGATTTTCTGGTTCTAGTCAGAATTCTGGCAGCAGCGTTCTGGATGAGCTGCAGCTGTCTAATGGTCTTCTTGGGAAGGCTGGTGAGAAGACCATTAGTCCACCCTGCTGGTGATAAAGGCTTGAACAAGTTTCTCCCAGTCTTGACTGGAAACAAAACCTCTAATTCTTGCAATGTTTTTGAGATGATCGTATGCTGATTTAGTTACTGCTTTGACACGACTACTGAAACTAAGGTCTGTCTCCAATCACACCAAGAGTCCTGACTTGATTTTTAGTTGTTAGACTCCTAGAATCAAGGTATGCATTCACCTTGAGAACTTCATCTTTGTTTCCAAATGCAATGACTTCGGTTTTTTCTTTGTTTAACTGAAGAAAGTTCTCGCACATCCAACTGTTAATTTCATCAATGCATTGGCAGAGGGAGTCAATGGGGCTGTAGTTATTTGGTGATAAGGCTAGGTAAATCTGGTTATCATCTGCATAGCTGTGATAGGCGTTTTGGTTCTTTCTCATTATTTGACTTATTGGGAGCATATACAGGCTAAACAAGATCGGTGCAAGAATTGAGCCTTGTGGGACTCCGAATGTCATGGACGTCCACTTAGACTTATGCTCTCCTATACTCACATAATAACCTCTCCCTTCTAAGTATGACCTGAACCATTTAATTACCATGCCAGAAAGCCCGACCCAGTTTTCCAGTCTCTCTGGAAGTATGTTATGATCTACAGTGTCAAACGCAGCACTGAGATCTAGTAGCATCAGCACTGATATTTTGCCAGATTCTGAAGTTAAGCGAATATCATTTATTATCTTAATGAGCGATGTCTCTGTGCTGTGATGCGGTCGGAAACCAGATTGAAATTTGTCCAGGTATCCATTTGAATTTAAGTATTTGTTCAGCTGATTAAAAACAACCTTTTCAATAATCTTGCCTATTAGACTATTATATAAATATAGTATGTTTTTATATTTTTGTAAATGCATGTCTATCTTTTATAATTCCTAATATAATATCAACATGTATTGATGGATTTTAGGATGGATATCATGACAGATATGGGTTATAAATATGAAATCGTTCTAATAGGTTTCATAGACATTATGTTTTTATGTAATATGACAATACATTTCATATTTGTAAATGTATGTATTACACTTGCGTATGGGTTCTATTGGCATAGTGTGTGCAGTATGCATACTGCTGGCTTTTGGCAAATATCTAATATAAATATAAAGCTGCTTTGAAGAAAAGCATCTAACGGTCTCCTGTGACAAGAGTCCAATCTCACATCTGTGTTCTTCTGCTCTCCGTCGCTGCTTCAGTGTAAATCTGTGGGATTTTGTAAGGAACTGCAAACATTGTCAGAATGCTCTCTCAAAGTTATGAACACTTTCACGTTCACTCTCAACCAGAGAGCAGATCTGCACTTACTAAAGACTAAAAGACACTTCAGGCCCCAACTCAAAAACATGTTTGCATTCGACCACAATAACGCTGGGACAGAAAGATGCGACTCCAAATGAAAGGCTCCGAGTATCGTTTAGTGCTTAAACTGAGTAAAAACGAAAGATGAGTTTTATGCTATTTAAAGGCACACGGTCTAAATCCAAATCCTGCTTCACTTCACAACGCCTTCGAGTCAATGAGATTCAGTCATATTTTAGAAGTGAAACATTTGATCCATCGGAAGTATTTGGACATTTGAGTCACACTTCAAAACACCTGCATCTCTGTAATCAAACACTCTTAAAAATCCATTTGGGGGAAAAAAATTTAAAAAATCTGATTCCCAAAGAAATCCTTTTTCAGTTAGGGCTGGGGGAAAAAACGATAATTATCGCGATATAATTTTCCTTGATAAAACGATAACAAGAGTTCAATAAATGTTCGTTATAATGTTTATGCACCAAAAGCGGAACGAAACAGCGTGACTCATTTAAATTTATTTTCACCATATAAAAATGAGGTTGCTATAATTTTTAACAGCTGTTACTGATTTAGAAAATTTAGATCTGCATCCAGCTACTATCAAATGTGCATTCCTAAGGGGAAAAAAGTAATATTATTATTAATATTATCAGACAGGCAACACAAACCTGTTTCTTGATTTGAAACAATATCACTCATTAGAACATGCAGAAACTAAGAAAATATTTATTTAGATATTTATTTTAAGGAAAATTAAGCAAAATTGGCTGTCAACTTGAAAGAAATAAAGATTTGACATTTACCGTGATAATTATCGACTGATATGAAAAAAATTATCGTGATAATTTTTTTGGCTATATCACCCAGCCCTAATTTCATTTTTATTTTTTTGTAATGTAAACAACATTACCTCATCCGTCCCTCCTGAACCTGTAACAAAAGTGTCCCTCACGGGTCAAAATGACCCGAAGGCTAAACATGACAATTTTTTTTTTTTGGTCCAGAAATCTTATATTGATCCATTTTTATATACAGTATCTCCCAGTAGTACACCCCTCACATTTTCGTAAAAATTTTATTATATCTTTTCATGTGACAACACTAGAAGAAATGACAGCTTTGCTCAATGTAAGGGTAGTGGAAGTGTCAGCTGGATACGGTGGTCCATGGAGGCGTCCCCTTCAAAATAACTCAACACACAGCCATTGATGTCTAAACTGCTGGCTACAAAAGTGAGTACACCCCTAAGTGAAAATGTCCAAATTGGGCCGAATTAGCCATTTTCTCTCCCCGGTGTCATGTGACTCATTAGTGTCACAAGGTCTCAGGTGTGAATGGGGAGCAGGTGTGTTAAATTTGGTGTTATCGCTCTCACTCTCTCATACTGGTCACTGGAAGTTCAACATGATGCCCCTAAGCACAGTGGAACAAGACGGGTTTAGGAAATTAGTTAAAGTGCTTGACTGCTGGTACGAACTCCCTGACAGAAAATACTTTTCCAAAACCGCACTGCCTCAGCTATATGAAGAGTGCCGCGAAAAGCTGGGAAATAATCTAAGGAACGTGAGATTTTTTGCCACTACCTCCGACCTATGGTAGAGCCGGACATCCGAGCCATATATGAGCCTCACCATTCATTACATTGACGAGGAGTGGGGTCTGCAATCAAGATGCTTGCAAACTGCATATTCTCCGGACGACCATACTGCAGAAATACTCTCTGCGGGTCTGGAGGATGCACTCGCATCTTGGGGCCTTAGCGAGGACCGCCAGGTGTGCATTACAACGGACAACGGCGCACACATCCTCAAGGCTGTCTCACTTAAAAACTGGACCCGTCTGCAGTGTTTTGGTCACCGGCTACATCTAGCCATTGGTAAGTTAAGCATCTAAAAAAGGTAAAGTTTTCAGTGCTAAAAACAGCATATGAGGATTTATAAAATATCCTAATTGATTTCACAGCATTTAAGGCTATCACGTTTGACTGCATAATCTAGAAAATGCTGTCGTATTCACACTGCCCTAACAAACACCAACTTGCGTGTGGTTGTGTGCTGTAAAGGCAGAGATAAATAAATAAATAAATGATCGTCTAGCCCTGCTTGACGCTATTTGATAAATATGCATATATATTAAGCATGTTAAATGCCGTTAATGTTTTAAAATGTAAGTAATGCATCTATTCCACAATAGTAACGTGATCATTTCTCATAATTCTTTCAATTTTGATTCAGTTACGTTTCTGTTGGCATTGAAGTTGTCATGGCATGCTTAAGCCATTATGTCATTTAACTCAGATTTGTGGGATAAAAAGACAGCCCTAGTGTGTGTGGTCTAAATGTAGTTTCTTGTTGATTGAAAATCTCATAACATTGTAATTTATCATCACAAAATACTTTTTATCATCACAAACAAGTAATTTTTATAATCATCTTTGCCTTTTAAAGATATTGTTTTCTTCATCATCAGAGGGGAGCATGAGAGACCAGAGAATCCAAAGAGCCATGGGTGTGTGCTTTTTCCTTCTCATGGAAAAAGAAACGAGAACTAGCGGTCACTCAAGAGGAGCTCAAGCTGCCAAAGCACAAGTTGATCACAGAATCATCCACCAGGTGGAGGTCACGCCATGCCATGATAGCACCGTGCTAGAGCAGGAGAAGGCCATTGCAAAAGTTTTATCAGCTGATAAAAAAACAAGGCACTTGGCTCCCTCATGGCAGGACATTGACGTTCTGGAGTCTGTGTGCAAGGCTCTAAACCCACTTGCTGATTTCACTGATGCCCTTTCTGGTGAAGAATATGTGAGTGTCGTACCTGAAACCTGTACTGCATCTTTTCAGTGAGGAGGTCTTGAAACCTGTAGCTGATGACTCCGAGCTCACCAAGACCATCAAGGCTTCTGTCATCAGCTATCTGAATGAGAAATATGACAACGCTGCCACTGATGATCTTCTGAGCATAGCATCTCTTGTTGATCCTCGTTTTAAGACACGCTACATCAAAGATGACAAGGTTGAGGCTGTGAAATCCAGAGCCGTGGCTCAGATGCTGGATGAATGTCAGCACATCGCAAGCTACTCCTGCATTCCCATCCACTGCACTGGGAGGAGGCAAAGGTGATGGTGCTGCTGCTACACCAGCCAGATTGCAGAAGAAGACACCGGGCAGCTTTTTCAAGAAGTCCTACACTAAGTCTGCTGCAACATCTGATCTCACAGAACAGCAGGCTATTGAAGCTGAACTAAACAGCTACCTGCAAGCTCCTGATGCAGACAGCGAGACCAACCCCCTGGCATGGTGGAAGATTAATTCAGCAACATACCCCAGAGTGAGCCTCCTGGCAAAACGTTACCTGTGTATTCCTGCCACCAGCTCACCCTCAGAGCGTGCTTTTAGCACAGGTGGTAATATAGTGTCCTGCAACAGGGCAGCTTTAAAACCAGACACGGTGGACAGACTAGTCTTTCTGGCAAAAAACCTGTACAAATTTTACAAATTGTGTGCACTAGCTAGAAGTTGCATATTTTTATGTTTACATTTTGCACATTTAATGTACATCTTAAAGACAGACACTGTTGACAGTTAGTCTTTCTGGGGGGAGGGGGGGACTGTAATTGTGTTACAAATGATGTTTACAATAGTATTATGTTTACATTTTGGACATTTACTCTCATTTACCATCTTTTGCCACAACTTTTATTTTTAAATTTATTTTAGCAAGTCGTTTTAATTAAGGCCAAATGGGTAATCTTTTTTTTATTTTTATAAATTATACTTTTAAAGTGTAATTTAATGAACCCTCTAATTTTTGTGGCTTCAGTCACAGGATACTCTTTTAAAGCTGGAAGCATTAACAACTTATATCGAAATATATATCGTTATCGTTCAATATGGAATTTTTTTAATCGAGATTACATTTTTGCCATATCGCCCAGCCCTACTTAGGGGTGAACTCATTTTTGTGGCCAGCGTGTTGAGTTATTTTGAGGGGACAGCACATGTACATGAGGTCTTCTGATGCACTGGTGGGAAAAATTACATAAAATTGCATTTTATGGTTACAGCCACTAGAGGGGCCTATAGGATCCTATGGAGATTTTGAACTGAGCAAAACACGTGATACATGAGATAATCTTAAGGCTTCAATTTGGTTGTTTATGGATTCAGATATATACTGAAACATTACAAAATCCGAATAGTTTTGTTATCACATATAAAATAAAATAAAATAATAGTCTATTCGAACTGAACATTTCATAAATTTGAAATAAATATAATATTTAAAAATATCTAACATGATATAAAACTCATTGGTCTCCACCAATCACTCAAAGTTAACGTGTACAAAAAAATTAAAAAGCAGTCATATCAAGCAGAAACTGAAACATATTATATGTGTTGAGGAGTGTGGTCCATGTTGTTGTTTGTGATGTGTGGCGTGTGTGTGTTTTTGTGTGTGTGTTGTGTGTGTGTGGGTGGTGTGTGTGTGTTTGTGTGTGTGTGTGTGTTTGTGATGTGTATGTTTGTGCTGTGTGTGTGTGTGTGTTTGTGAATGTGTATGTGTTTGGCATTGTGTGTTTTGTGTGTGCTTTTGTGGGTGTTTGTGCATGTGTGTGCAGTGTTTGTGTTTGGTGGGTTGGGTGGTTTGTGCATGTGTGGTGTGTGGTATTTTTTGTGTGTGTGTGTGTGTGTGTGGAATGTGTGTGTGTGTGTGTGTGTTTGTGCGTGGTGTGTGTGTGTGTTTGTGTG
Source organism: Sinocyclocheilus anophthalmus (assembly GCA_018155175.1). Lineage (NCBI taxonomy): Eukaryota > Metazoa > Chordata > Actinopteri > Cypriniformes > Cyprinidae > Sinocyclocheilus > Sinocyclocheilus anophthalmus. Next base: position 135,193 of record JADLZN010010209.1, on the reverse strand, counting down.
TGTGTGTTTGTGCGTGTGTGTGTGTGTGTGTGTTTGTGCATGTGTGTGTGTGTTGTGTGTGTGAGCTTTTCTGCATTGGGGATATTTTGTAGTCTCAGCCCTTCGTTTGGGTATAAATCTTTACTGGATTGTCTCAGATTTTGTGTATAAAAAAAAAAATCAAATGTAATGAAATTTACTTCCTTCCTATGCGGGTCAAAATGACCTGCGAGGGACACTTTTGTTACTGCACTCTTTTAAACTCCTCGATTCCACTCAAATTTTTTTGTGTATTCCCGGTGCAAGTGTGGCAAAAGTAAAGAAATCTTGGACCGGTTTTACAGCATTTACAGAGTCATGAGAATACATCACAACACTGTCAAACACTTCATTATCAGTTATCATATATTTATTATCATTCCACAGAATCATCAGGTGACGTACAGAGAGCAAAATCAAAACAAAAAAATACATAGCACAATAATTCATATTTTTTGCAATGTGACAATCTTAAGCTGTAAAAATGAACATGAATGCATCATAAACAAACATGAATTATGCTAAATCTCTAAATGAATCTTATTTACACTGAAAACAAAATATTCAAATCAAATTATTATTTGGCATCACCGAATCAACCTAAATGCGTTAATTCAACAGAACTATTATTTATAGGTTTAATCTGGTAAAATTGCTCTTTAATCAGGTTACAAACCATTTGGATATCTTATATTAAACTAAAATAAAGGATATTATTTATTTAGAACATCAAAATAGTGCATTGTGTTGCAACTTTATTTGAACCTTTTGTGTTATTTCATATAAATTTCACAACTGTAAAAAAAAAAATCACATTTTTATACTAAACGGCATAATATAAATATAAATGAATAAAGAACTAATATATAAAATTATCAACAACTAGCAATCGTCAAGTAACTTTAGATTGTAAACTTAAATAATTAGTTCGATTATACTGCAGCAAATTCTAACTGGGCATGTTAAATTTACTTATTTCCTTTGCTAATTTTACTTAACTTGGTTAAGCAGACTTTACTTAGTTCCATACTTAAATTTTACTTAAAAATATGCATGCAAAATAAAAATTAAGTACATTTTACTGATTGTTTTTTCAGTGTACAGTGGTGGCCAAAATTATTAGAACACTTTTTTTTTGCTTTGAAAACATGATTTCATTCCATAACGTTCATGAAACGTGCAGATGGTTGCTCTGAACACAACAAACATCCGATGAAATGAGTCGTACGGTTTTATCCACTTTGAACATTAATATTTGGTATGTCCACCGCTTGCAGTGATTACAGCAGCACATCTCTCTGGCATCGTTCAATTATATGTGTCCATGGGAGCACAACGCAGGGTAGTCGTGGGGATAGTTTTCAGCAATAGACAACAATAATTGTGATGGGTCACATTAGACATTTCTCTTTATGCCAAAAAATCACTTTAGGTATTAAGATCATGTTCCAGGAAGATATTTTGTACATCTCCTACCGTAAATATATCAAAACTTAATGTTTGATTAGTAATATGCATTGATAAGAACTTCATTTGAACAACTTTAAAGATGATTTTCTCAATATTTAGATTTTTTTGCTCCCTCAGATTCCAGATTTTCAAATATTGTCAGATCCTAACAAACCACACATCAATGGAGAGCTTATCTATCCAGCTTTCAGGAAATGATGACTGGTTTTGTGCTCCAGGGTCGCATATTTGCTGAGAACTTCAAACATTAAGGTTATCCCAGCTTCTGCAGTCTACAATAGATCTGTCCAGTTTACTTTCCAACTCGCCCCAAATTTGCTCGATGCACTGCAAAAGATGATTTTCTTAGTTAGTGTTCTAGTATTAATATAAGCGTTCCTGAATCACGATGCATTTACTGTACAAGTGACATGATTTAGCCTATCTGCCAAGAGAGTGAGAAAAATGATCTGAATTGAAAAGCTAAACAAGATTGTTTTTCTCGCCCCACTGGCAGATATTGGTGCTTGTTTTAACAGAAAACAAGACTATCGTAGGTCATGTGACTTGTACAGTAAATGCATCCTGACTGAAGAATGGTTAGATATTTATACTAGAACACAAGACAGACATACTGAGTAAGAGAATGATTTTCTGCAGCGCATGGTTCTTCAGCAGAAGCCTTCCGTCGCAGGCAATAGCTGGGTTTATGGCTATAGTAACATCTAGTTCAACAAAAACAACGGAAATCTCTTTAAATATGCATAGTTCTAATCATTTTGGTAATATTACAAAGGTGCTTGTAGACAGGGGCGGGGCTAGGGGGCGTGGCCACCAGCTTGCCCCGCCCCCTTGCTCATTCACAACTATCTCAATCACAATTAAGCACTAATTAACTGTATTCAGTTGGCACTAAAGCAGTCCAGTACTGTATAATAATAATTATAATACCTCACACTGCCAATCAAACGTTTGAAATAATTACGCATGTATTTGATCACAAATACAGTAAAACTGTGAAATATTATTAGAACGTAAACCAGCTGTTCTCTGTGTGATTATGATATTACAGCTATCCGGCAATATTACCAACCCCTTCCAGACAAATGTACAATTTCTCACTAAAATATGAATAGTTATGATAACGTGAGCGCTGTCATCAAAATAAGATATTTAACCCAATGACAAAGACGCTGTATTAAAGTCTATCATGATTAATAACATCACCAACAGACTATCAATAATCAGCTTCGCTCAAGATCATACACCTTGAGTTTTATTTGTTTACACAGTCAGAGATGACGTCACTTCCGTGCGGACCTAGGAACGGGTTTTTTTTAAGTCAGGTATTTTACAAAAGATGGATATTTAGTTTCAAACATTTCGACAAGGAAAACGGAGCACCAAGCGGAATAATCGTCTCGTAGACGTTATGTTAAATTTAAAATTATTAAGTTATGTGCGAGCTGGTACTAATCAAAGGAAACGAATGCGATTTACATTACTTTTACATTACCTGTAAGAGACGGCGAGACATAAATAATGCTAATAATAATAATAATAATAATTAATTAAACCGCCCACGTTGCTCCTGGTGAATGCGATGAGCCACCGCTGAGATTAGGCGCACCGGAACGCCACGCCATTGGTCCGCGAGGAAAAACAGCGCGAACGGGGAGCGGTTGCGCTGCGTGACGTCACGTGGCCACCGCGCGCGGAGGATCAGTTGGTCTGAGACGCGTTTCGGTCAGAAAGCACCGAGAAGCCTCGCGAACGGCCCGGAGGGACTCCGATGTAGGTGAGTGCTCAACAGCGCGCGTCTGTGTGGCTTCACACGCTTGTGCTGGAGTCGAGCGGACTCTGTTGCCTCGCAGTACTCCCGCGTCCGGCAGCTAGTAACTAGTACTAGTTAGCGACTAACTGTAGCTCCGTCTTTCAGCGCTGATTGCTGTCTACAGATGCGGGTGTGATGCCTTGGGAACGCTGCATAGGATCTAAATAAGTGTCCTTTGTGTTAAAGAACCGCTAAAACAGCTTAGCTTAATGTCTGTTTGTGTGGACCGTGCTTGATGAAGTGTGTGGGGCTGTGTGACTTAAACTATTTCGTAACGATTACTGTTTGAGACGGGTTTCCTCCGAACACGTCTGTCATTGGTCAGTCGTACAGATGGCCCCGCCCCCAAACGCACGTTATTGGTTGAATCAGAAGTTATCGCACACATGTTTGGAGAGTAGAGTGCAAAAGAACAATAGGTAACTCTTTACAATAAGGTCGCATTAGTTAAAGCAGGTTAACGTTAACTAACAATGTGCAATAGCTAATTGTTGCAGTTGTTAATGTTGATTAATAAAAATACAACTATGTATTGTTAGTTAATGTTAGCTCCATTGAATAATATTAGCAGACACAACTTTAGATTTTATAATGTGTTAGTAAAAGTCGAAATTAACATGAACGAAGATTAATAACGCAGTCTTTGTTATTTCATGTTAACTAATGTAATTAATGTTAATTAAACCTGTGAAGTGTTACGAACAACAATAACGAATCAGTCTATATATAGATAGGCCATGTTTTAGGTTAGATTACAAGAAAAAATGTTTAAGTTTGAAAATAAACAGCTCGTTAAGTCTTTAAGATTTCTGTTAAAGGGGGCGGTTGATTGCGATTTTGCTTTTTTAATGTTAGTTAGTGTGTAATGTTGCTGTTTGAGCATAAACGATATCTGCAAAGTTACGAAGCTGAAAGTTCAATGCAAACGGAGATATCCTCTTTTACAATTCTCGCAGTTTAATGCCTACAAAAACGTCTGGTAGGGACTACAACGAGTTACTTCCTGGGTTCGTGACATCACAAACCCAGATAAACCCCGCCCCCGGGAACACGCAGCAGAGGGGGCGGGGCCATGCTGCGCTGCTTTAGAGAAGAGGAAGAGAAAACTAGAGGTGCACGTAATAATCTGTTCATATATGAATCGTGATTCTGTCTTCTAACGATTCTAATGGATTCACACGGTTGCAATAGCAAGCTGGCACACGCGCGGCAGCGCGCTAGCGCGCGCACACTCACGAACACACACGCGCGCGCCGCGCACACACACACACACACTCGCGCGCGCGAACCACACACACACACACGCGCAGCAACACACACACCACAACACGCGCGCGCGCGCGCACATCCAACACACACACACGCGCGCGAACCACACCCACAAACAAGCGCGCGAGGCGCGCCACACCACACACACACACACGCGCATGCGCGCGACACACACACAGCACCACCACAATCACGCCGGCGCGCGTCGCGCGCACACACACCAGCCGCGCGCGCGCGCGCGCGCGGCGCGCGCGCGCGCAACCACACACAGAACACACACAAGCGAGCGAAACGAAAAATCACACACGCGCTCGGCGATCACAACACACCAACAACAGCGCGCGCTGCGGCGCCCACCCACACACACATAACGCGCGCACACACACACAAACACACCAGCGCGCGCGGCGCGCACCACACACCACACCGTGTCTGCGCGAGCGTCACACCACAACACCCTCTCTCGAGCGCGCGCGCACACACACACAAACACACACTCAGTCACACACACAAACACACACACACTCGCTCTCGGCTCACACACACACAAACTCTCTGCGTCTCGCGCCGCTGCGTCGCGCCTTCTCGACTCTCGCGCACACACACACACACCACACACACACACACACTCTCGCGCGCTCTAACCAAAAACAACACCAACAACACAAATCCACACACACACACAAACACTCGCGCTTGCGCCCGCGCGCACACACACAGCACAATCTCTCTCTCGCACAAAAACACACACACACTCTCTCTCTCTCTCTCTCACACACACACACACACTCTCTCTCTCACACACACACACACACTCTCTCTCTCACACACACACACACACACTCTCTCTCTCTCTCTCTCTCTCTCAATTTCAACAATTCAAAATTGCTTTATGGCATGACTGTACAATTATAACAATATGGCCAAAGCTTAGTGCACATGTACAAGAAGGATAGAAACAAATAATGATAATATAATAACAATAAGTAAATGAACATCACGGTAATATAATGGAATATTATAACATCTTAGAAGTATTAAACTGTAAAAAATTATAACATGTGAACATTTGATCTTAGAAGTATTAAACTGTAACAAATTATAACATGTGAACATTTGATACCACAGTCTTTAACTTACATAGAAACACATATAAATACTTCGGTTCACTGTCGTGGACAGTAGGGTAACACACTGAGGTCAGACACAACACACATTCACCTGCTGTCTCTCTCTCACTCACACACACACACCCACACAACACACACACACACAAACACATTAACCGGCTGTCGCTCGGCTCATCACATAAAACACACACACACACACACCACAACACACACATACAACACACACACACACATNCTGCTGTCCTCTCTCTCACACACACACACACACAACACACACAAACACCCACACCACACACACCCACTTCACTGCTGTCTCTCTCTCACACACACACACACACACACACACACACATTCACCTACTGTCTCTCAGGCTGTGGCACATCCACACGTATCTCGCAGCCAGTGCTGCTGTCTGTCCCTCTCCTAATACTATCTTTATTTGTTCTGTTTCACTAATGGCTGTAAAGTTCTTTATTAAGTGGGTGAATTTGTTGAAGTAGAGGTTTCTTATGGATCTGTATTTATGACAGTGAAGGAGGAAGTGCATCTCTGTCTCAATCTCTCCTGTTTTACAGTGAGCACACACCCTTTGCTCCATGGGTAACCAGTTCTTTCTGTGTCTGCCGGTCTCGATGGTTAGACTGTGCTCACTGAGCCTGTACTTAGTCAGGATCTGTCTCTGCTTTGTGTGTCTGACACTCTGGAGATAATCTTCCAGTTCATAATTTGATTTTAGAGTTCGATCGAATTGTATTTTACTTTGTGTTTTAGTTTCCTGGTCCCAATTTTCCAGATATGTATTTTTAGATTGTTTGATAATTTGATGTATTTTGATGTTTGGATGAGAAGCAGTGCTGGTTTGAGACTGGATAGTGTTAGTAGAGTTAGTCAGGTTAGTAAGTCTCAGAACTAGCTGACTGAGTGGACTCTTTTCGGGGTTCAGTTCTTGGGTTTATAGCGCTTTAAAATGTAGCGAATCTGTGGGACTTGATTTAAGATGCATCCAGAATTTGAGAGATATTTTATGCATATTGATAATCAATGGGAATCGGCCTAATTCTGCCCTGCATGCGTTATTGGTTGTTTTTTTTTGTAGTTTTAGAATCATTTTGCAGAATTCTGTGTGTAGGGCTTCTGTTTTGATGTCTGTCCCATCTAGTGGTAGCTCTGATCACTGAGTTGACCCCAAACCTCACTTCCATACAGCGCTATGGGCTGAATCAAACAGCAAGATTTACACCAACTTGTGAAGCGTCTTTCAATATTTTGACTGTTTTTCTTGCTTGCTTATAGAGTCTTTCGAGCTTTATCTTTATCGACACCTCCCTCTCTCTCTCACACACACACCCACCACACACACACTCTCTCTCTCTCTCTCACACACACACACTCTCCTCTCTCACCCACACACACACTCTCTCCCACACACACACACACACACTCCTCCAAATAACCCCCCCCCAACACACACACACACACTCTCTCTCACCACACACACCTCTCTCATCTCTTCTCACACACACTCTGGCTCTCTCTCCTCACACACATACCTCTCTCCTCTCTCACACACCACACACCCACACCCACTCTCTCTCTCACACCCACACACTCTCTCTCTCACCCCACACACACACACTCACTCACTCACAAAAACACACACACACACTCACTCACACTCACATACACACACACACACTCTCACTCTTCTCTCTCACACACACACCCTCTCTCTCTCACACTTACACTCTCTCTCTCTCTCTCTCTCCTTCTCTTTCTCTCTCTCTCTCACAAACACACACTCTCTCACATACACGCTCTCTCTCTCTCTCTCTCACACACACTCTCTCTCTCTCATCTCACACACCTTACACTCCTCTCTCACACCACTTACACTCTCTCTCTCCACACACACGGACACTCTCTCTCTCTCTCTCTCACACACACAGTCTCACTCACTCTCTCTCTCACACACACTTACACCTCTCTCTCTCTCACACACACTTACACTCTCTCTCTCTCACACACACACACTTACACTCTCTCTCTCTCTCACACACACTCTCTTTCTCTCTCTCTCTCTCACACACACTCACACTCTCTCTCTCTCTCTCGCACACACACTCACACTCTCTCTCTCACACACACACACTCTCTCGCGCACACACACACACACACTCTCTCTCACGCTCACCACACCTTACACTCCTCTCTCATCTCTCTCACACACACTTACAACCCCCCCTCTCCTCTCCACACTTCACTACTCTCTCTCTACACACCTTCACACTCTCTCTCTCTCTCTCTCTCACACACACTTACACAAACTCTCTTACACACATACACTCTCTCACACACACACACACACACTCCTCGTCTCCTACACCACGTACCTCTCTCTCTCTCAACCACACTTACACTCTCCCTCTGCTCAGCACACACTTACACTCTCTCTTCCTCCTGCTCACACACACTTACACTCTCTCTCTCTCTCACACACACTTACACTCTCTCTCTCTCTCACACACACTTACACTCTCTCTCTCACACACACTTACACTCTCTCTCTGCGGTCACACACACTTACACACTCCTCTCCCTCTCTCACCACACTTTACACTCCTCTCTCACACCCACTTACACTCTCTCTCTCTCACACACACGTACACATACATACACTCACATTCACACACACACACTCACTCACTCACTCAATCTCTCACACACACACACACACACAATTTCTCAGCACGGACATAAAGCTGGCTGAGTTTCTGTTCATGTCATCCGCAACACATGAAATACGGCCGTATTATTTACGGTTAATGAGAGTGTTTCCCAGCATCCTAAACACATTAAAGCACAGCAGATTTATACAGCATTAAACAGGGTTCAGACACCCAGTGAAGCTCTTCAGGAGAAATGTGCTCAGCAGCCGGTCAGAAGAACTTCCCAAGGTGCTTTGCAGAAACCGCATATAACTCTTCAGCGGGTCAGGAACAGGCACGCTGACCTTCAACAACTACAACTACCAGCAAAACTCAACCAAACACCAGAGTGCACCACACATTGAGACAGAAGCTACGTTTATTTCATCCGCAGGCATTTATAACCCGCTTACACTTGACCTGATTTCAAGAAGCTTCACGTACATCAACATCAGCGTGAAGAAACTTGAAAAGCGCATGAAGGTGTCTATGAATGTAACATTTCTCTGAAATACTGCCAGTCACAAGCTTCACTCAGTGCACTAGACGCCCACAGACTGTTATCTTACAATGACAAATTTACACATGATGCATTAAGAAGGTAAGCGTGTTCAGAAGCACAGGACTCACACACATCTCGACATCTACAGGCACGTCTCAGATGTTTGTGGCACTAGTGTTGTTTTGACATGGGTCAATATCAGACACTTCATCTCGTAAACATTGATAAAAGAACCTCAGAAACTGGCAGTGTCGAGTCTTTCATACAGACACACAAATGTTCACTTCTTCCTCTGGTAAATGCAGTTATGGTCAAAATTTTACATACACTTTACAGTTTCTCCAAAAGGTTTTCTTAATGCATGGTGTTTCCTTCTGGAGCATCAGTGAGTGTTTGAAGCTTCTGTAATAGTCGTGTTTGAGTATCTCAGTTGTCCTCAGTGTGAAAAGATGGATCTCAAAATCATGCCGTCATTGCTGGAAAGGGTTCAAATACACAAAAGATGCTGGAAAGCAAAGAATTAGTAGGAGCTGAGGGGTTTTTCTGAAGAACAGCAGGCAGTTTAACTGTTCAGGACCAATGCAGGACTCATGAGCTACTATCGCTGAACTAAAAAAACATTCAGGTAACAACACAGTGTTAAGAATCAAGCGCATGTAAAATTTTGAACGGGGTCATTTTTATAAATTCAACTATTTTCTCGTGGACTATATGTGAATGTCTTTTATGTGAAATATCTTAGATCAGTACTAAATCAAAAATAACATGCATTTTGTATGATCCCTCGTGTTTTGGTAAAATAATTAACATTTTGCAGATTCTGAAAGGTGCATGTAATCTTCTGACCTCAACTGTTCATCCATCACGTCAATGACAGAGTCTGCTGACTTTAAAGTTCATCTTCATTTGAAAGCTTTGGTCCAGTTAAACATTTTCCCACAGTGCATTTGTGATCAAATATTCCTCTTTGTGGCACATAAGAATCTGTTAAACCTCTTTATTAAGCATCATCCTGCAGCTCAGACAGCAGTTCGATTCCCAGAGAGACTGCAGTGTAAGTCTGCCGAATGCATAAATGTTAATCTTCATATACTTGTTTTCCTTCCACATCACATTTCTGTACAATAACATGCAAGCAAATGAATCACTTGATGCCTTTATGTTTCATGTCCACGTGTTGTTATATTATTAAAAACTGAATTCATACAAAGTCTAAATTGTGGCCGGGCGGTCCATGATAACATATGTGACATAAGTAGAGCCTAATTTTCATATTAAAAGACTTCAGAGCCGTTAGAAATCATTAAGAGACTCATCTAAACATACATGACAGTCCGTCTAAACACATACACATTTAAATCCACATAAGCAGCAAGTTCTTGTGAAAACTCAAGAGTTTTAAAAGTAAAAAAAAAAGAGGAAAATTATTTTTAACATTGTTCAAGTAAGTCATCCAGTCGTCGTACTAAAAGGTGCACATTCAATCAGGGAAACTCAACAGCGTATGAAGTACAAAAACATGTTTACAAAGGTACAACAAGCTCAGAGTGGCGTGTCGAAGACTTTCTCTGAAGATCGCTCCACATCTTCAGCTGGCGAGAGCGAGGGCTTCAGCTTCCCCGGCGTTCTGGAAATGGGAAGAAAGTCACTGTCTTGGCTTAACTTGCCTTTACAAGCAGCAGAGTCCTGCACAAACTCTTGGATTTCCGCTGGGAGCCTCCGAAACTTGTCCTGATACTCCTGGTCCAGCTCGCTCTGAAGCTGCGGAAGAAAGCGGTACAAAATCAGACGAGGAACTCATCGGGAACAGAAGCCTCCAGATCAGAGCATCTCAACTGGTTTTTCTTCACTGATTCGTGTTTAATGGCATGTTTTCTTCTATCTCTTGTTGTTTGTCTTTCCATTGGTTGCTATCGTAGCAGGGAAAAACAAAGCTATATTTCTGGGTCGTGATCCAGCAGTTGGGAAGCTCTGATCTGGAGCGTAATCACAAAGCAGATGTGAAGCCACAGCGACGTCATGTGAGAGAATACAGCGCTGTAACATGAATAAGCACACGGATTAAACAACAAAATAAAGCCGCACCATGTTAGAATGAGTCAGGCCGACCGCAGGAGAGTAAAACCACAGCCTGAGGTTAAAGGTTCAGATTAGAGACGATCTCAGAAGATCACTTCAGTGTTGAAAAGCCAATGCGACACGGTTTCATCTCATCTGCCAGCTCTGGGAGAGACCAGTACCCTGCTTTTCTCCAGGCACAGACTCCCCTAGTGATTAAAGATGTCAGAATTGTATTCATTCTGACCCAATAATTGCTTTACTGCTTATTTGACTGGTTAACTACCCCGCTCGCTCCCCTGGGAACGGTGTAATTAAAGAAAGATGAATCGTGTCAAAGACTGTGATTTCGAAACATTCACACTCGCTGGTGATCTGAGAGCGCCTCTGATCTCTGCTTGCGCCGGTTAACCCTCAGAACAGGATTAGTACTTGCATGCACTGCTTCGAGCTGGTTACGTCAGGAAGTCTAATGTACAGTTCTTTACCAGCACAGAAAACTAAAACTAACATCATTTCTCCTGAGTGCTACAATTGCACATCCCAATTTCTCAAACCGGTTTAGTCTCAAAGGTCACCTTCTAGAAAATCATATCTTCAGTCGGCTGACAGCAACAGATGGATCCCGCACAAAGCCCGACCTACTTCGGGGAAGGACATCTGCTGTCCCCTGCTGGACAAGACACAAAGCCATAAAGCCGAGACGCCCGACTGTGTTTGACGCTAAGCTGCGACTCCTGCCAACCGTTCCCACCTCAGACGAGCCACGTCTTTATCACCTGGGTCAGTGTGGAAACACAGCTAATTAAAGGTTACGAGAGAGTCGTCAAGGCTTCAGCTACACACGGTTACTGTACGAGCCGCAGTCAAGAAGAATAACGATTCAGGCCACTTCGACCGCTCACATGATCGTGACTTACACACACTGACAAATCCACCGTCCCTTCAAGCAGCAGAGCTGAGAAACACCTCAAAACCCTGAAGTCAGTGGATTCACTGACCCAAAGAGACCTGCCGATGAAAGCACGGCCCATTCTAGTTTCTGTTCCCTCCCGACTCGCAGTTAAAAATGTCTTTCCTCAAAAGACTCGTCATCTGTCAACAAACCATGCTCACGTCCAATTCCACCGCGCTCTTAAAGCACTCGGGGAGCAGAACGACCTTCTTCAACAGCTGTCCTAATTCTGGTCCGCATCGAGGGATGCCAAGCTGCTGAAATCTAGATTGGGCAGAGACTGAATTACTTTAGCTGAACGTTCCCGTTTCACACTCGTCATGTAATCACTCGCACGCTCACAAACGGTCACTAACAGACTGACTTTATGACTCCATCAGCATCTAATGCATGACATTAATGATTAATCATCATTTCCATGCTGAACAATCACTCGGCGTCTTTCCTCTGCGAGAGCAGGTTATTTCCAGCCGGATCACGGTTTGTTTCTGCTCCTCGGGTCTTTATCGAGTGACAGTGCTTCCCTGGCGAGGATCAGGAGGGTCGTGTGAATTATTAATGAAGAGCGGCTCACATCAAACACGGGATGAGCGCGGTCACAGCGAGAGCGAGGGCTGCAGCGACTGAGGCGTGTTTCCAGCGGGGGCCCAGCCGAACGCAGCCTCCATCTGCTCCGTGTCTCTCACAGACGTCTCCATCTGACTCTTGCTCGCCGTCTACTGCAGTGCTGCACTTTTGCCACCAAAATATAGCATGCTTTTTTGGACAATACTATGATTGTAATACCACAGTATTTTTTAACACTACAATGCCGATAATAGTTCTCTCAGAAATTAAATTCTTTTACTGTCCCTCATGTCTTCTCAAAATCAAGCTCAGTTATTTTTGTGCTTTGGAAGACTGAAGGAGAAATTAAGATTCATAGTTCAGTGTCCAGAATGGACCAAAACCACTGTAAAAATACGGTCATATGCTGAATAGATGAGCAAACTCCTTTCAATACCACTACACATGAACAGAGTCAACAAAGAGCATCACGGTATAAATATGTTCATGTTTGGCTGAGTGAGGAGAGCAACACCTGCTCTGGTTATTATGGGGTTGAGAGCGGGATGAGTGTTGCCATGGCGATGGCACAGCGCTCCTGTTTGTGAAGTCATACGACCGTCGTGGCCTGCAGCTTCATTCAGCATCAACACGCTTTCAGAGAGAAACACGTCTGCCACCCTGCAACAAAACATCACAAGACCAGAAGTGTAAAAACACCCCAGAAACAGCACAGCTCATCCAGAGGCCAAGCGGTAGCATGCATAACACTGAGCACGGCCTGACGACGAGCTGCCAATGTTCCCTCATCGCGCTCACCTTGCTGGGAAGTTCATGAAACAAACACCAAAGTGAACCTGAAAGTCAGATCTAATCAGCCTGAGACACGCTGCGTGCATGGATCCCGCCGGCTGATCTTATTGGAGCGCTAGCAGGGCACTAACACGCGCACGCTGAGGTGTGACAGCAGCTATATACGTATACAGGCTGCTGCTGGCAGAGTAGCTACAGCTGTCAGTTTGCAGGAGAAATCTCTCAACGCTTTCATCAGCTGAGAGCAGAGAGGGTTCTGCAGGTCTCTGAAGACCCGGGATGCTTATAGCTGTCCATTAGTGCCTGAACCAAACGTAAAAATAGGTCAGGCCTCTCTCTCTCACTCATGTTCTCACAGAGGGCAGGATTTCAGCTTCATCCTGGTTACTTTATCTTCAAACCGGTTCCTGATCCAAACACAAGCACAGATGAGACTCTGCTGACCTGCTTCTGACACACTGTGAAGTTTGCTCACCAAACTAACTGTGACACGGCTGAGAACGAGGTGTTCCTGACACACAGATTACAGAATAACTCCTGATGGGAAGCAAGGCCCAGATGGACTGATGCTGCATAATTTATCAGTCTATCATCTGAAGTGTTGTGACGTGTTTAACTGCACTATGACGCCCTCTAGTGACGCTGAGCTGAACTGAGGCCCCAAACACATCATTTACAAAGAAAAACAGCAACAACACACCTGCTTCATCAATACTCAGCGCCAGCGAGCACTGGCTGGAACTGAGGATACATTCTCGATGTTTAATTCATCAACAGCCTGACAATGAAGGGAAGTAGTTCATGTTCTCTGACCAGATTAAAGTTTCTACGTGCAAAAAGTGCTTTTCTCTTACAGTGATCGTTCGCCAAAAAAAGAGAAAATCATCGTTGTCACCATTTACTCGTTCAAATCTGTATGACTTTCTTCTCTGAAATGTAAAAGAAATATTTTGAGAAATTGTCTCTTTTTTTGGTCCACATAATGAAAATCAGTGGCGTCTGATGTTGTTTGGATCTTCCATCATTCCTCAAAATAACTGTTTGTGTTACACTGAAGAGTGATACAGGTTTGGAGAGCAAATGAGACAGAATGGTCATTTTTTGGATGGACTATCCCTGTAACAAACCGCAAAAATTATACAAACCAGGACCATCACCTCAACAAGGCGCAAACACACACACACACACACACACACACACAGATACACTCACACACACACACTTACAGATACACACACACACACAGATACACACACACACACACACACACTCACACACACACACTTACAGATACACACACGCACACACACACTTACAGATACACACACACGCACTCTCTCACACACACGGGTCAGTAAAGCTGGTTATTAGAAGATGGTTGGATGAGGTTGTTATGATCCAGAGTTTGGGTTTTGGTTAATTTGAGCGGCTCAGGAAACACAACCATTAACCTGAATGTCAGATGAGTATCTGTGATGAACTGAATGCTGGGATGCAGAACTACTTACCTTCCACTTCCTGTGATCCGTCCTCCTAAAATAACAGTGACAGTGAGGAGACACGAACACACCGCAGGTATATGTGTGTGTGAGCGTGTGTGTATCTGTGAGAGTGGATCTGTGTGTGTGTATGTCTGTGAGTGTATCTGTGTGTGTGTGAGTATCTGTGTGGAGTGGTGGGTTGGTGAGTGTGTGTTGTTGTGCGCGTGTGTGTGTCTGTGATTGTATCCCGCTGTGTGTCTGTTATTGTTGTGTGTATGTTATTTTATCTTGGTGTTGTGGTGCGCTTGTAATGGTGGTGTATCTGTGTTGTGTATTTTGTGTGTGTTTGCGCGTGTATGTATGTGTGTGTGTCTGTGATTGTATCTGTGTGTGTGTGTGTCTGTGAATGTGAGTGTGTGTGTGTGTGTATGTTGATGTATGTGTGTGTATGTGAGTGTATCTGTGTGTGTGTGGGTGTGTGTGTGTGTGTGTGTAGCTGTTGAGTGTATCTCTGGTGTCTGTGTATGTGTGGTGGTGTGTGGTGTGTGTTGTAGGTATGTGTGTGTGTATGTGAGTGTATCTGTGTGTATCTGTGTATGTTTGTATGAGTGCGCGTGTGTGTCTGTGAGTGTATCTGTGTGTGTGTGTGTCTGTGTATGTGTGTGTGTGTATGTGTGTGTGTGTGTGAGAGTGGTGGGGTGTGTGTGTGTGTGTGAGAGTGAGTGTGTGTGTGTGTGTGTGTGTGAGAGTGAGTGTGTGTGTGTGTGTATGTGAGTGTATGTGTGTGTGTATGTGAGTGTATCTGTGTGTGTGTATCTGTGTATGTGTGTGTGTGTGTGCGTTGAATTGTGTGTTCGTGTCTCTTGAGTGTTCTGTGTGTGTGTCTTGTCTTCTGTGAACTGTAAGGGTTGTGTGATGTGTGTGTGTGTGTGTGTGTATCTGTGAGTGTGTGAGTCACATTCACATCATGAATCTCTACAACGGCTCGTACCTTTGGTTTGTCTCCCAGGATTTGCTGTCGAATATCTTTATGTTTTTCCAGCAATCTCTCCAGTCGTTTGTCCTGAGCTTCTTCCAGCTGGAAAACACACAAACACGCACATGCTCACAGACGTGTTCCAGTACACGCAATCTACATGTGACAGCAGAGCGATGAACATATCAGCAAAAATACTGCCACACGAGATGTTCATGAACATAGAAACACAGAACTAACCCTCAAATAACCGATAACCAACCCTCAAACACCAACATCTGCCTGATCGATCGCTGATCCAGCAGTTTCTCCCAGAGATCTGGACCAGAGCTTCTCAACAGCAGACAGCCCTCAACACACTAATAACATTATTTACCATACAAAAGCAGCAAAAATATACTTACAATAAAATATTAAGCAGGATCACAGTCCTGCTGCTGTTCTGAATATAATCACAGCTGTGATTGGCTGCAGCTGATCACATGACTGATGTTCTGACTGTGAATGCCATATTGATTAAATACAGCTGCTCAATACACTACAAGTGCACACTATAATTCACACACTATCTTCCAGTCTGTCCAATACTCAATAAGACATGATTCACTGCTTCATAAAGATAGTCATTTGCTGACACCTACAGGTGTAATGATGTAACTGCAGGACCAGTCACAGTAAAATACAGGTGCATCTCAATAAATTAGAATGTCGTGGAAAAGTTCATTTATTTCAGTAATTCAACTCAAATTGTGAAAGTAGTTTAAGTCTTTGGTTCTTTTAATTGTGATGATTTTGGCTCACATTTAACAAAAACCCACCAATTCACTATCTATAAACAAATTAGAATACTTCATAAGACAAAAAAAAAAAAACATTTTTAGTGAATTGTTGGCCTTCTGGAAAGTATGTTAATGTACTGTACATGTCCTCAATGCTTGGTGGGGGCTCCTTTTGCTTTAATTACTGCCTCGATTTGGCGTGGCATGGAGGTGATCAGGTTGTGGCACTGCTGAGGTGGTGTGGAAGCTCAGGTTTCTTTGACAGTGGCCTTCAGCTCATCTGCATTTTTTGGTCTCTTGTTTCTCATTTTCCTCTTGACAATACCCCATAGATTCTCTACGGGGTTCAGGTCTGGTGAGTTTGCAGGCCAATCAAGCACACCAACACCATGGTCATTTAACCCACTTTTGGTGCTTTTGGCAGTGTGGGCAGGTGCCAAATCCTGCCTGAAAATGAAATCAGCATCTCCAAAAAGCTGGTCAGCCGAAGGAAGCATGAAGTGCTCCAAAAAATTTTGGTAAACGGGTGCAGTGACGTTGGCTTTCAAAAACACAATGGACCAACACCAGCAAATTACATTGCACCCCAAATCATCACAGACTGTGGAAACTTAACACTGGACTTCAAGCCACTTGGGCTATGAGCTTCTCCACCCTCCTCCAGACTCTAGGACCTTGGTTTCCAAATGAAAATACAAAACTTGCTCTCATCTGAAAAGAGGACGTTGGACCACCGGGCAACAGTCCAGTTCTTCCTCTCCTTAGCCCAGGTAAGAACTGCGTATGCCTCTGACGTTGTCTGTGGTTCAGGAGTGGCTTAACAAGAGGAATACGACAACTGTAGCCCAATTCCTTGACACGTCTGTGTGTGGTGGCTCTTGATGCCTTGACCCCAGCCTCAGTCCATTCCTTGTGAATTTTTCACTCAAATTCTTGAATCGATTTTTTGCTTGACAATCCTCATAAGGCTGCTGTTTTCTCGGTTGGTTGTGCATCTTTTTCTTTTTCCTTCCACTCAACTTTCTGTAACATGCTTGGATACAGCACTCTGTGAACAGCCAGCTTCTTTGGCAATGAATGTTTGTGGCTTACCCTCCTTGTGAAGTGTGTCAATGATTGTCTTCTGGACAACTGTCAGATCAGCAGTCTTCCCCATGATTGTGTAGCCTAGTGAGAGTCAAACTGAGAGACCATTTTGAAGGCTAAGGAAATTTTTGCAGGTGTTTTGAGTTGATTAGCGGATTGGCATGTCACCATATTCTAATTTGTTTGAGATAGTGAATTGGTGGGTTTTTGAGCCAAAATCATCACAATTAAAAACCAAAGACTTAAACTACTTCAGTCTGTGTGCACTGAATTTATTTAATACACGAGTTTCACAATTTGAGTTGAATTACTGAAATAAATGAACTTTTCCACGACATTCTAATTTATTGAGATGCACCTGTACACAGTTAATGAAATAAAATAATCCTCATCCTAGCAGCCAGTAATTCACAGCACAAAACACACGGCGTTCGGTACAAACCATGTTTTCTCTTTAATAAACTGAAGTCTATATCACGTAAATGCGTCCCCCACACTTTTTTGGGCAAGTGTGTTCACACAGAGGTTTTCAAGAGCCGGTGTGAATAAATATAGATTTAAATTCAAAGAGACAGGATAGTCTGTGCATGATCTGATGTTTTATTCGGACCCAGAATAAGGCGAGATGAACATCGCGGAGCGCTAAACACTTGTGCAGTGTGTTTCATTCATACTCGAAGCCGGAGGCGCTCTCGCACAGAAAGTCGTACGAGGAAATCCCTAATATGGACAAAAGCGTCCAGCTATCGCTGTATGAAAACAGTTGTTTTCACAGGAAACAGAAACGTTTGGAAACATGAAGACATTAAACATACGACTGCGACAATATGGTTTATTCGTGTTTGTCAAGTCCTCTCCAGGTAATAAATAAAGTATATGAACAATGCAGTGCTAGCTGACATAGCATTTATTACAGTATAGAAACTATTCTGCCTTATTATGTGATAAAAAAAAGTGTTTGTAGTATATAAACAAATCATTATTATTGGTTATTGTCCAGCAGTTATCTGATTTCTAAGTCAATTAAAAGCTGGAAATTAGAGAACAATTAAAGTTGACTATACACTAGCAGTCAAACGCTTTTGATCAGTAAGATTTTTAATGTTTTTTAAAGAAGTCTCTTCTGTTCACCAAGCCTGCATTTATTTGATCCAAAGTACAGCAAAACAGTAACATTTTTGAATTATTTTTATCTAGCTACTTAAATAACTATTTTCTATTTGAATATATTTTAAATGTAATTTATTGTGATTTCAAAGCTAAATTTTTAGCATCATTACTCCAGTCACACGATCCTTCAGAAATCATTATAATATTCTGATTTGCAGCTCAAAAAACATTTATTATTATTATGATGAAAACAGCTGAGTAGAATTTTTTCAGGTTTCTTTGATGAATAGAAAGTTCAGAAGAACAGTTTATTTGAAATAGATGTTCTTATCATCATTTTGATAAATTTATTAAAGCACCTTGCTACATAAAAGTGGTATTTATAATCATTTATTTTCCAAAAAATACAAAATACTGACTCTAAGCTTTTGAGGGTGTAGAGTGTAATAATGTTACAAAAGCTTTTATTTCACAAAAATACTGATCTTTGGATCCTTCTATTCATCAAAAAAATCCTGAAAA
This sequence comes from Sinocyclocheilus anophthalmus, assembly GCA_018155175.1. Lineage (NCBI taxonomy): Eukaryota > Metazoa > Chordata > Actinopteri > Cypriniformes > Cyprinidae > Sinocyclocheilus > Sinocyclocheilus anophthalmus. Next base: position 115,960 of record JADLZN010010209.1, on the reverse strand, counting down.
AATATACTCAACTGTTTCTCAAATATTGATAATAATAATAATGAATGTTTCTTGAGCACAAATCAGCATATTAGAATGATTTCTGACGATCATGTGACACTGAAGACTGCTGAAAATCAGCTTTGCAATCACAGGAAAAAATTACATTTAAAAAAATATATATTCAAATAGAAAACAGTTATTTTAAATAGTACAAATATTTCACAACATTACTGCTTTTGCTGTACTTTTTTTCAAATAAATGCAGGCTTGGTGAGCAGGAGAGACTTCTTTAAAACATTAATCTACTGTTCAAACAACGGTTGACCTGGTAGATTATATTGATTCAGAAATGTTATATTGTATGTGTTATATATAGATCATATAACATTTCTTCGACCCTCATTCTGAAATCACACGCCCGGCACCTCGACCGGGCCGTGTGTTTGATGGACTGCACCACCTCGTTCACGTGTGATCTGTTCATCTCCATCTTTTTCCTACAAAACAGGATGATTTTTCCTTTCAGTGTCAAGCATGTCTGGTCATGATCTTTATCACACTGGCCACTAGCAGTCTTATTACTACAGGTTTTCCTCCATTTCTGTCACTGATGAAGTTTTGGTTTCTTTGGTTTGTTTAGCTGGGGACGCTTGACTGATTGCACAGACACTATTGAAGAGAGCTGAACTGGATGAAGACATCACTGAATCATCAATGAACTGACTTCAGCCGAAAAATGACTGCGTTATTGTCTTCGTGCATTATTGACATAGATATAGACTGACACCCGCTGCTCTCTCTGAAGCACCGTTCAGTATTGTAGAAAGCGCTTTATAAATAAAGGGGACTTGACTTGACTTGAGGCCTCAAGCTGTAAACTCTGACTGGTTAGCAGAGCTAAGGATCCATGAACACATGATCTGAAGACCCGCACAAAGACTGCTGGGAAACGGCAGATCACTCACTCCTCAGTCAGAGTCTTCTCCAGCGTTCGGGCTTCTTGAAACTTCTCCTGTCGTCTCTTGTCCATCCTTTTCTTCAAGTCTTTGTTTTCTCTGAAAAAAAAAAATCATAAGATATTTTGAGGGACAGTGTTGTCCAAACAACATCAGACCACAGACTTTCATTAAATGGACAAAGACATGTTTAAAAAAAATCTTCTTTTGTGTTTAATTGAAAAAGAAAGTCACAGGTTTGAAGGACATGAGGAGAGTAAATTATGATTTGTGGCTGAACGATCACTTTAATATCTCTTACTTCTCACACAGATCCTTCAGTTTCTTCAGCTGGTTATTCTGACACTCTTCTGCCACAGCCGTGAGCTTCTCCACAAGCTACACACGAAGAGAAAGCCAACATGTAGGTAAGTCAACATGTCACACCGCTGATGTACAGCACACGCTAACGACAGGAAACACAATCTGATTGGCCGACTTCTCAAATCCAGACAGCAGTGACGGACAGAACTAAGTCCCGCCCTTTATTTGTTGCATATGAACGTGTGGAGACTCAGATGTGTGTTTAACACCAGCCTGCAGCGTCAGCGACTGAGTGTTCCTCGTCATCAGTAAATCAAGAGAAACAAGAGTCTGATGCAGCAGGAGAAAACAGTTAGCAGTTCTGCTGCACAACACTTTCCCGTCAAACCTGATGAAGCGCAGACACTGCTGACACATACACACACACACTCACACACACCCTATTGGCACTCAAGCGCGCACACACACCTCACACCGCCGGGCGCACCACACACACACACACAACCACACACACACACACACACACACACACACACACATGCACTCACACACACACACACACGCAAGCGCACACACACACACACACACACGCCACCACACACACACACACACACAGTCAAGCCAACTTCACTCCACCACACACGCAAGCGCACACACACACACTCACTCACACTCGCAAGCGCACACTCACACACACACACTCTGGTTCACTATCCTTGTAGGGACTCTCCATAGGCGTTATGGTTTTTCTACTGTACAAACTGTATTTTCTATCGCTCTACATCAAACCTACCGCTCACACAAAACAACAGGCATTTTTATATTCTTTCTTTTTTATAAGCCCTTATAATGCGATTAAGGTAGTTGAAACACATGTAATTCACACTACTGATTGTGGCCTGCATGTTCACTTCAAACGACTCGTATGAACAAATGACTCTTATGAACAAACGACTCGTATGAACAAATGACTCGTATGAACCGGTTCTTTTAGACAAATGTTCATGAAGGCTTAAGATGTTCAAGATATGAGAATGTGTAGCTAAAATATCACAAATGACAATTTACTAAAAAGTAATTTAGTGACTAAATGAATCCCAGGAAAATAATCCCAGTAATGCTGTGTAGCATGTGTACGGGATTTGTACAGGTTCTCTTTATTTCAGTGATTATGGCAGTAATCAGCATGATGAGTGACACAGTGCGTAATCACCAGTTTGACGTGCTCTCGTTTGAGGTACTTCTCGCTGTAGAACTGCTCCTGTCTGAGCGTGAGGAGCTGCCGCTGCTGCTGCTCCTTCAGTTTCTCACACCTCTCCTGCGCCAGCGCCAGCAGATCCTGATCCTGATCCGACACACACCTGCAGGAGCACAGCGCATCAGACGACAGAACCGGCGCAGACGGCAGGCTGATCTCAGAGAAACTCACCTCTTCTGCAGCGCAGACCTGCGCAGCTGCTTCTGTCTGGACGCGTGTTCGTTGATCAGCTCGTTCATTTTCTTGTTGTGTTTCCTCATGAGCTCCTTTAGTTCTTTGTACTGTTTCTTCTGCTCCCTCAAATAACCCTTCATCTGTTTCAGTTCATCTACAGACTGAGCGTCCATCTGACACGAAACACACACATACACACACAAACCACGCACATGCACACTCGCTTCTCCACTACACACAGAGACACACACACACACACACACACACACACACACACACACACACACACACACACACAGAATAAGAGTAATCATGAGATCCTGGAGTAAAACTTTATAATTATACAAGTTAATATGAAATTAACTTGATTCATAATTGATGAATTTTGCAACACTGACACAGTTACTGATCTGAATTGATCTGATAATGACAATATTGTCTTCTGCTTTATAGCTGAATTGAATTTGTTTCATAACTGATTAATTTTGCAACATTGACAACGGTTATTTCTGTGAAGGTGTTGTGAAACAATCTGTATTGTATAAATCACATCAGAAATAAATGTGACTTGACATGAAATGGGCTCTTCTGATGTATTTGAGACGCTCTCATCATCGTTTCCAGCTGGATTAACATCCGTGTCTGTGATCCGATCATCCGAACACAAGCGGTCTCAGCTTCGTACCTCGCTTAATACATCTCAGATGCCAGATCTTCTGATCTCTGGCTAATTTGGTTCTTCAAACTAATTTGCGGATCTGATTAAAATATCTGGATTAAGTTGTCTGAGATTACTCCGTGTTGACATGCTCATTGGAAAGGGCAGATATATTGTTACTCGAAACCATGATCAGCAGTGCAGTGATTGGCTGGCGGCAAGACAGTAACGTAATGACATCCTATCATTAAAAAAGACACCTGACGAAAAACTTGACAAACATCTGGACCTTTATAAGGAAACAGCCAAGTGAACAAAACTACATACATTTTATAATAGATACATGAAATGTGTACTGTTTTTATTTTATTTTATCATTATTTTTTACATGATTCCCAATTATTCATATTCACGATTTCTAATATTTGTACAGACTTTACATTTTTATTTCAATGTTGTAATTAGCAATTCATTTAATTTTATATTTGAACATATTTGTTACTTGACAGCATTAATTAAAGTTTCTTAAGATCATGTTATCTGCGTCTCCTGCGCTCCATCAAGCCACTGCTGTAATATCTGTCAGCACTCAAACTAATGCACGACTCTGAACAGCATGTGTGTAAGACTCCAAAACAATTATAAAGTAATTATTTTACCACGAATACATTTTTCAACGAGTAAACCTGTCTATAGTGTTATAGATGATGACTACACAACATTATAATATTTTTTACATTAATTTTTAAATGATTATTATTATATAATTACTGTCCCTGGATCAGTAGGGTACTCTTCTAATAAAGTAGCAGTGGCTGGGACAGATTTTAAGTATCAGTTCTGCTTAAAAAGATGCGATCTAATCCTGTTTACATGAAATAAGCTGCTCTCGAGCAGGTTTAAGCTCACGGACCTGTTGCTATGACAGCAACTCCGGGATAGAGCTTCGAAGAACCAAACAATCCAAGATCAAGACACAGATCGAAGAGGACCACGGCTCCTGCTGCGTATTCCCTTTCTAATCGGGGTCAAACGAGCGCACCTTCTCATGGAATGCCTCGGGCCAAAAATCATCAACAATCAAATCCAGCTAACGGAGTTAGCGACGTATGAAGAACGGGCCCCAGATCACCAGAGACGGATGTGAACCTCAGACACATACCTGTTAAAACACTCTGGACCACATCTTCAGACTTCACAGCAGGTTTGACCGACCCTGAAACACACACACACACACACAGATGATGTCGTCCTGATTCTACACGTGAACACAGCATTACAGCGCAGCCGCTGGACACGCGTCACGCACCTGAGGATGACGTCTGGTGACTGACCACAGAGGATTTGGGCGAGATGCTGTCGTGGTTCAGCCCGTTCTCTGCAGTGGGTTTAGGGTCAGTCTTGACCTCTGACACAGGATCTCCACTGCCACTGACCTGCACCAAACACAAGCAGACCAATAACACACACATAGAGATGATAAGAGATCTTCAGTTGAACGTGTGCATCCTGGACCGTTACTAAGAACAGCTCACGGAAAACATGAGGTCTCTAAACGAAGCTTTAACCAGTTTATTCTGCATCACATGTGTGAAACTACGACATAATGATAATAATCAAAAACACCGTACCTGCGCGGCTGGCCAGAGCGTGTAAACATACCGCTGGTAGCCCACTCTCAGCATGACTAAACTAATACTAGTCCACTGGTCAGACTAGTTTGCACCTGTCAGCTCACAAGCGTGCCTGACTCATCCTCACCGCAGGTTTATAAGCAGACCGCTGCACAAACGGTTGCTAGCGGATCATGTTGATTCAGCTTGACTGGTTGAGCAAGCGAGAGAGAGATACTCTTAAACCAAAATCAGGATGTAAACGGACATTATATTTATTATTTTAATCCGCTCTCTACTGATATTTGCACTGAAGAACCAGCATTCTCACAGTTCTGGGAAATCTGGATATGATGAATTTTAAATTGTGATTTTCAGAGCTGAAAAGTTCATTGAATTTTCAATAAGAACATTTTCTAGTTTTTGTCAAACTTGTTTGTCAAAATCTTGTTTAGATAAACCTCATCCAGGAATTTAGTGTGAACCTGTGAAACTTCTTGAATTACAGAATCCACATTTTCATTTCAGTTATTTATTGTTTTTATATATCGGCAGTCCTAGTTTCTGTGAAGTAAAAAAGCTTTGCCATTACAACTGAAGTATCAGAAATGTCTGCGTCTTCATGAGAAGCCTTCAGATATTAACTTGGACAAACATGTTGAGAGGCACTAAATTAATTGAGATGTCTTGAGCATGTGCAGACTCAGAGAACACGCCTGTCGCCATAGAGACACGACACGCCTGACAACCCCCCCCCCCCCAACTGAACACACACACACCCCCCTACACACACACACACCCACACACACACACACACACACACACACACACACAGACTAGAGAAACTAGTTCCCCATTTGACAAACGAACACAAAGACTTGAACCAGATAAATCAAAAGGGCAAACTGAAGTAGTGCTCAGACCCTAACTACCAGTCACTCTGATAATCCACTAATGTAATGCTCAGAGGACTAGCACTAGTCAACGCATGTCTTGAGTTAACAGCTGCTAGTGATGTCCCGCTATTCATAAACACAAGAGGATCATTCATCTTTGACAGCAATTTTTTTTCAGTATTAAATATGCATGCAAATTACAGCGAAGTGCAACAGTTTCCATACGGTGTTCGGCAGTGATCAAAAATGACTTAAACATTACATTTTGAATTGATTTCTTGTAAACTCAGGATCACAGAACTCGCTTCTCCACTGTGAATAAAGCGCCATCTGAATCCATGAGTTTTATCGCTGAGGCTGAGGTCCACATGAGAAACAATTACCGTCTGAATAGGGTTTTCTTAGACCAGCATCATCACATCCAGAGGCAGTGGAGCGTGGCGTTTGCTCAGACCCTAAACGAGGCAGCAGTAGTCGAGCAGTTAAACTCACTCACCTCTTCTCTGTCGGTCTCCTGCGCTCCCTCCTCTTGTGTCAGAGCCGCCAGCTGATTGGCTCTCTGCTCCATCAGACTGATGTACAGGATGGGATTGGACAGGGCCTCGATCACGTCTGACACAAACACAACAGACGTTACAGCACGCATCAAAACACCAGAATACATGCTGAAGCTCTCTCAGTCTTAAAGTACAACACTGAGGAAAAGTGTAGAAGCATAACGAAGCTGTGATTTATCTCCGACTCTGATTTATTTGGCTCTTGTACCTGCAAAGGTTTCTGGGACGTAGTCCTTGACCTCAGTGTAGATGAAGACGGACGGAAGCGTCAGCGTCTGGTTCTTCTCGTTCCTCAGACTGATGTAATGATATCCTGCAGCAGAGAGACACACGCTTTAATGAGCGCGATCTGTCCTCGTGCACTTTCACACCCAGAGAATCAAGCGGATACTTGCCGGGTCGGATGGCACACACTGGGATGATGCGATGGCCGATAAACTTCCCGTTCTCTTCGTACACCGCTATCCTCAATGATGCCAGCGTGGGAAGAACCACCTGAAACATACGGCTCATCAGAATCAAAGCGTCTGAAGGAGAATCTGCCTGATGATGGCTCAGTGCTCGTCACTGCAGACGTACTCTTTTGAAGACCACTGGATCTTCATCCCACACCGGATTGACGGCATTGCCTTGAGACGTCTTGGTCTTAAACGCTTTCCGTTTGGTGTCCACCGGCAGGCCGAACATTTCCACCTCCACGTAAACACCGACTCTCTTATCGGACAGAAACTGGCCGGATATGATCTGAGAAAGACACAGAAACCTTATTCAACACCGCATGAACTGCAGGAGCTCCCAGATATTCATTCTCATCTGCTGGATTTGACAGGAGCTAGAGATGCAGTGAAACATCTCTATCATCTGGATACTTACTGGCCAAAAACCAAACGTCTTTGATTTCAATGAGCCTTTTGATTCCAGCTCCGACGCATATAATATATATATATATATCTATATTCGGGTATCTTAGTGACGTGCAGCAACTGCCCTCTAGTGGTGTGATCTTCAAAAACATACAGACTCCAACAACTATTACAAATATCTGTAAAGTACACTGACTACTGCATAGAAACAAATACAGAAAAATATGCCAATAATGTAATTTTGACTTGAATCAAATGTTTTTGACATGGACTCAATCAATCTCGAGCTGATTTCACATCCACAGCTTCGTAAAGACTGGTCAGTCTGAATGACATGCATCACAGAAAACACTGCTCTGAAACCGTTTCATTATCGACATGATGCTCACAACAAAAACACACCATAGCTGTAAGTCTGCAAACAGGAAAGTCACAGCTCAGATTTTAAGGGTCATCAGAATAATCTCATTGATCTCCTCTTTTTAATTTGCAGAGACGCATTATAGATGCATAAATATACACTACTGCTCAAAAGTTTGGGGTCAGTAAGACTTGTAATGTGTTTTTAAAAAAGAAGCATCTTCTGCTCATCACGGCTGCATTTATTTGATCAAAAATACAGAAAAAACAGTAATCTTGCAAAATGTTATTACAATATAAAATAATGGTTTCTATTTTTATATCCATTAAAGTGTGATATATTTCTGTGATGCGCAGCTGTATTTTCAGCATCATTCCTCCAGTCTTCAGTGTCACATGATCTTCAGAAATCAGTATGGTCCTAATATGCGATGATTATTATTATAAGTGTTGAAAACAGTTGTGATGCTTAATATTTTTTTTGGAACCTGTGTTACTTTTTCAGGAAAGAAGAGCATTTATTAAAACAGAAATATTTTCTAACAATATACACTACCGCTCAAAAGTTTGGGGTCGGTACATTTTTATTTCTTTTTTGAAAGAAATTAAAACTTTTATTCAGCGAGGATGTGTTAAATTGTTAAGAAGTGACAGCAAAGATTTATATTGTGAGAAAAGATTTATATTTTGAATAAATGCTGTTCTTTTTAACTTTTTATTCATCAAAGAATCCTGAAAAAAGTATCACAGGTTCCCAAAACAATATGAAGCATCACAACTGATAATAAATCAGCATATTATACTGATTTCTGAAGATCATGTGACACTGAAGACTGGAGGAATGATGCTGAAAATACAGCTGCACATCACAGAAATACATTACAGTTTAACAGATATTAAAATAGAAAAATATTATTTTAAATTGCAATAATATATCACAAAATAACTGTTTTTTTCTGTATTTTTGATCAAATAAATGCCGCCTTGATGAGCATAAGAGACTTCTTTAAAAACATTACAAGTCTTACTGATCCCAAACTTTTGACCAGCAGTGTGTATATTCAAATAGCTTGAAATGAAATGTTGCAAATAACCAATCGAGAAAAATAAGCTTGATTCAAACAATCAAGAAGGTTAATGGGATGTATTTTTATTACTCAAATATGAAACAGCTCATTTTTCTTTCCTTGTAAAACTGAACCAAAAGCACCATTTATTAAAGCGTTTAAGTGTGTATATTGTTTAATGACGTAATTAAATCTCGTTAAACTTTCATTTTCTCTAGCGATGACCCAAAATAAAAATGGGCTGCAAACTGTCACTGATTAAACCTCTACATATGATATCATGATCCATACTTCATACACATACTGCACTTCGTCTCCTTTTGCAGATATGACGTATCGTTCTACATCCCGAGTGAAGACATTCGCTCACCTTCACAGACAGCGTGTGCGCTACGATCCCGTCGACTGTATTCTGAGTGAACGGGTCAAACTGTTTGTCCGTCCGTCGCATGAACTCTGGCTTCAGTCTGTAGCCGCACTTCCCGTTGTACTCAAAGATGCCCAGATTCAGCTGCATGGGCAGATCTGCCAAACACACACACACAGATGGAAACCAAGCACATTAGTGCTAATACATGACCAAACCAGTCAATAATCGGGACGGTGCGCTGGGACGGAGATGCACAGAAGAGAAGAGGGCATTTCTATGAGCTAAACCCATCTGAAGAAAAGCTTCATATTACAGGCTTTAAACAAACACACAGTTTAAAGTGGCTTTGACCTGTCAGGGGAGTGAGCTGAAGGTACCTATGGTCTGGAAGTTCAGAGCGACCAGCTGACATCCGGCGTTCCAGAAGACCTGAGGCATGTAGTTCGAGGAGTCCACTCGAGTCCCTTTGGGATAAATTCTGCTCAGCTGCAGTTTATTATACCTGCGTGAAGGAGTTAAGTTTCTCTGACAGAGGATGGAAAGAGCTTTTACACCTTTTACACAATTTCACTTCATTTGAAAGAATGTTCCACCTGCAAAAGTGCAATAAACACAAAAGATACTCGACGAACTCCACCGGCGACTCTTTGAGCAGCTCCAGCGCTTTGGTCTCCACAAACGATGACATTTCATAACTTCGATCGATTTCTGTGGCAGACGAATGAGAAGAGTTACTGAGCTCACAGCGCAGCTGCGTCAAACACATCTCAAGAACTGACTGACTTACTTTTGCACGCCTCGAAGGAGTTGAATTTAACAGGCTGAATGTAGTTGACTAAGTTGGACATCTCCTCTGTGGCGAAGGCTTCATTTACCGTCCCCTACAGACAGCAGAGACACGCGTCACTCCAGCGGCGTACAGATCCAGACTCACACGCTAACTGTTCCAGGAGTAACCATTCAAAATGAAAATGTCCTCAATCCTGACCAACAGAAAATGTCGACACACTGAGCAATGAAAGCCGGAGTGCTGCTCTTGTGATATAACGCTGCGCTCTCAAAGGTGTTTCATCACATCAGTGCATGTACAGTTTACAGTGTATAATGTTTATTAACGCTACAATATTTTACTGGATAAGCAAGCACTGTCATTACATATATATATAAGTAGATATACTGTATCAATGCGCATGTCAAAATATTTGTGTATTTTCTCAACTAAGCAGAATTTATTAATAGTTCTTTTCATTATGTGGTCACCCCTGGAATTCAATGAACAGTAATTTATGTAAAGTTTTATGAGAGAAAACTTCACTGAATCAGTGATGAACTGACTTTAACTGATAAACTGACTTGCTTTATTGACAAACTATTTTCCTGTTTGTCTCTGTAAAGCTGCTTTGACACAATCCGTGTCGTATAAAGCGCTACAGAAATAAAGGTCACTTGAGTAAAAGAAAGGAACTGTTTCAAAAGATTTTTGTTTAAATTCTGGATTTATTTAAATCACTGTGAGAACAACAAATCACGAATTCAATCTCGTATAGAACCAAATTATGACATGAGTATTGTTACAACCCGCAATCTAGTGTGAATGGAGAGTATTTACTGAGATCTGATGCTGTGCTGCACAGAAAGACCTCTAGATGACACTGTACACACACTCACTCACTCACCACACTGTACACACACCACTCACTCACGTCACACCACTGTACAACACTCCTTCACTCACACACTGTACACACCCACACTCTCACACTCTCTCACACACTCTCTCTCACACACTCCACTCAAACACGACACACACCTCACTCACACCGACACACTTCTCACACACACACACACTCTCGCACACACTCTCTCTCACACACACACACACTCTCTCTATCACACACACTCTCTCACACTCACACTCACTCTCTCACACACACACACACACACTCTCTCTCACACACACACACACACACTCACTCACACACACTCTCTCTCACACACTCTCTCTCACACACTCTCTCTCACACACTCTCTCTCACACACTCCTCTCTCACACACACACACTCTCTCGCACACTACACGACCACTCTTCCGCACACACTCTCTCTCACACACACACACTCACTCACACACACACACACTCACTCACACACACTCTCTCTCACACACACACACACTCACTCACACACACTCTCTCACACACACACACACACACTCTCTCTCACACACACACACACTCACTCACACACACACACACTCACGTCTGGTGCATTAAGCATTATAAATAAGGGTGACCTGACTTGACGCACACATCACTTGACAAATGTGTATAATTCTCAGAAAACCAAACCTTCATGACTTAATTTCTTCTGTGAAACAGCGTTTCGGTTTGTTGTTCCACAGAAAAAAGTAATTCAGGTTTGAAAAACATTAGGGAGAGTAAATTGATAACTACAAATAGTTTTGTATCTCAGGTCCCAATCGTTGGAATAAACAGTTGTAAACAATCATAACTCATGCGCCTCCTGCAGGAAGAAAAACCCATGAAAACATTACCTAGAAACACTCTAGAGCACTCCGATGACACACAGCCCGTAAACATCACTTACCTCATCCATGGACTTCTTACTTTCATCGTTATCTTCCTCCGCATCACTCTCTGCGTCCGCTTCTGCTGATCAACACACGACACGGACCGACATCACTAACCAGTCTGAGGTGCACGGCTCTTTTTACACGCTTCACGTTCAAACACTAACCTTTATCATCGGCCAGACTTGCGTTGCGTGACAGCGACCCTGCCGTTTTATCAATCGACTTCATTCTCTGCAATCTTCTTTCGCCTGCCTCGTTCCCATCTGCATGAATGCTGATGTGAATCTCCTGATGTGTCGACCCTGTTACAAAACACATGTACGGGTTATTATTCAAGACTGGTTAGTGTCTGACCTGACCCACAGAGACAAGGCAAAACACCAAGTCCATGATAACTATTGGTCAGCAGGGGGCAGCGAGAGACCAGCAGCAGGACAGGAGAATCTGTAAACTTGACTTCAGTTTACACACCAGCAGTTTTATTAGCTGATGAAAAGAATGATCTCTAAACATGAATCTGAAGGATCTCGTATAAGAAGCATCCTGAGGATGCACCGCACTCAAAAGCATTAGTGCTTCAAAAAAAAAAAAAAACTTAAATGCTCAGTGTGGCTCAGCTGACTCTCTGATGACTGCAGAATGAGGTGTTTTTGTGTGTGCACCTGTGCTGGGAGACGAGGGCTCACACATGCTGGACGTGTCGCTGCAGGGGTTGGACGTTTGCTCGAAGAGCTTCTTCTTAGCGCTGCCGTCAGCTTTGTGGGAACTCTTCTTGTTCTTGATGAGGATTTTGCCCATCAGGTCCACGGGGCTGGGCAGAGGAACACCGGCCTCCAACTGCACACACCAGAAAGACCCAGAGAAATGTGTCGCTGATAGTGATTTAATGCATGACCTGTGTCTCCAAATGTTCATTTTATAGGTTAGAATGAACAAAACTCTCTGTAAATTTGATAAAGATAGACAGATACATAGATAGATGGATAGATAGATAAATACATAAACTGATTCATAGGGCCCTATATATGTCAAGTGTTCCTGGTCACATGATTCATTATATTATATTTACATGCACACTCTTCAAAAACCTGTAACACTATAGATGAACATGAGGAAGAGTAAATTATGACAGAATGATGATTTCTGGGTGAACGATCCCTTTAATGGAGAAGTTACAAATTGGCATTCATACGACTCCAGATCACTCATGAAGAAGAAACTCGAGGAAACGACACTTTGAGTGATAGATGGGTCGACACTGGTGGCATGTCCAGGACAGGCACTCTTCGTGGACTGAGCACTGAAGACGGTCACTGCGTAGGGTGTGTTATTGTGTTCTGATGAGAGAGAGACATGATAGGAAGAGCGAGAGTGTGTGTTGTGTTGTGTGAGATAGAGAAAGAGAGAAGAAGAAGAGAGAGAAGAGCGCGCGATCGATTGAATGTTGTTCGTGTGTGTGAGGTGTGTGTGGTGTGTCTGCTGTGTTTTGGTGAGACCTACAGAGAAGGTTTGTGTGTGTGGTGTGTGTGTGTGCGTGTGCGTGTGAGAGAGAGAGAGAGAGAGAGTGTGTGTGTGTGTGTGTGTGTGTGTGTGAGAGAAGAGAGTGTGTGTGTGTGTGGGTGAGAGAGTATGTGTGTGTGTGTTTGAGAGAGAAAGAGAGAGAGAGAGAGAAGAGAGTTGAATTACGGCAATTTTGAATTGAATTGGAGAGAGATAGGAGAGAGTGTTTGCGTGTGTTGTGAGAGAGAGTACTTTTTTGTGTATGTGTGTGAGACAGAAAGAGTAGAGAGTGTGTTGTGTGTGTGTGTGAGAGAGGGTGTGTGAGAGAGAGAGTGCGTGTGTGTCCAAGACAAACAGAAAAAAAAAACCAACCGAGAGAGAGTGTGTGAAAAAGTAAGCTTTGTGTGTGAGAGATAGATTGTGTGTGTGTGTGTGAGAGATAGAGAGAGAGAGAGAGAGATATCACTAGAGAGAGAGAGAGGCCATAGGTTCGTATGTTTGTGTGTGATAGAGTGTGGTGTTGTGTGTGTGAGAGAGAGAGAGAGAGTATGTTTGTGTGTGTGAGAGAGAGAGAGATCGAGATCGAGTTATGTGTGTGTGTATGTTAGAGTTTAAGGAGAGAGGAGAGAGAGTTGTGTGTGTGTGTTGTATGTGAGATGCAGTGATAGAGAGATAGAGGAGAGCGAGAGTTTGTGGTGTGTGTGTGTGAGATAGAGATATATTGTTATGTGTGTGTGTTTATTGAGGTTGCGGGACGAGAGAAGAGTGGTGTGTGTGTGTGTGTGTGTATGAAAGGACCAGAGTAAAAAGAGAGAAGAAGAGATGTTTTTGCTAAGCGTGTGTGGAGACAGAGTGTGTGTGTGTGTATGTGAGTCCAAGATAGAACGTCGATCACTGAGAAGACGAGATTAGTTAAGTTTATCTGAGTGAAACGGTGAGAGAGAATAGTTGACGATGCTTTTGTTGTCGCTCTGGCCTTTACTCGATCCCGTAATCATCTTTAGAAGTTGTTTATTGTCTGTGCAGACCTGTAGCTCTTTTAGAGAGATTTGGGTTGACTCGATAGTTGTGTGGGATTTGATGGTGAACCCTTGACAACCCCCAAAAACCCCTCCCCTTCACAAATTGCCTCCACAGTTAACTCCACCATTACCTTCCTTTGGCTGTGAATGGCTTCGACCCCCCACTTCTTTATAAAGCTCACCTCCTGGCTTTTACATCTTTTTGCCATCAAAATATCAATTAAAAATGGACAGTTAACGCCCTATCGACCGAGCCCCAGGTGACTGGCTCACAAACGTTTCAAAATCATACTTGTAACACATTTGTAGGATTAAGGGCGCAGTAGTGAATGTCTGGGTCCACTATAACTAAGATAGATTTTTTTTAAAAATTAGGCACAACATCCAATTGAAAAAATGCATTTAAGATCCTTTCTGTTAACAAAGAGGACTCAAATTTCAGCGTCCGCAAAGTGACAAAAACACCAATACGAATGCAGGCAGAATTAGGCCATACCCTCGTCCTGCTAAACAGCCACAAAAAAAAGGAGGAGCCATCAATTCTGGAAACACCTAAGACAAGCGACCCTGCAGCAATATGCACTTATAAAAGGCCCTTGTCCCACGCACACAACCAAACTTGAGCCATCACGAAGAGTCCTCCGCGCTCGCTCAGCTGCGGTGGGGGGTGCTGAGACTGACAGAGATCAGCAAGCCTCAGAACTCACACTCACTCTCAACTATTCGGCCCACACAGATCATCAACACAGAGAAACACAAATACATCACCCACTGGACAAACACCATCAAAAACCAGCACAAATTAGAATGTTATTCGGCACTAAATCGAGAGTACACCACGGCAAGCTACCCGAGCACAGTGACTGATGTGAAGCTCAGGAAAACACTGACGATGTACAGACTCAGCGAGCACAGTCTGTCTGTAGAGACGGGCCGACCTGCGCCGGGACAAACCTGGCCCTCTCCCCAGTTAGGAGAGACTCTGCTTCTGCTCCCCTGCAGTCTGGAGAGATAGAGAACAGGCTGCACTTCCTCAACAGAATGCCCCCAAAATACTAACTAAAGCAGAGACCACTATTTACCGCCAAAATAAACAAATATTTCCCCCAATTGATAGGTCATTGCATGCAGGCAGCAATGCACACCCAACGCGAAAAACCTGTTTCATTCTCGGGAGCCCCAACCGAAAAACTGTTTACATCTTCTTTCTCCGCCGTTTTTCGAAAAAAAAGCCATGTGTCAAATATTGCTGCAAAAACTAGTCCTCAATGGTTCTGTTGACCTGAGGGACAAACACACTCTAAAAACAACCTCTCTCCAGAAACACACTCCGCCCACACACAAAAAAACACACTCTCACAGGCCAGAGCTGAAACACTGTTACTCGTGTACATATCTTACATTTCTCTGTCCAGCAGTTGCTACAGGAGAATCGTTATTATTTCATTTTTTTTTATTGTGATTTATTTATTTATTTTTCCCATATTTGTATCTTTGTTTTGGGCGCAATTACTCTGACATTTCCATATTAGGTTATGATATTACATATTATTTATAATAATATATAAATCAATTTAAGATGTTCTAATGGTAAATGTTCATGTAAACCTTCTCTTTGTTTGTCTTCATGTTTTGGCAATCAAAATTGATTTTGTCATGCCATAAAGCCTATTTGCATTGAATGAGAGAGAAGAGAGTGTGTGTGTGTGTGTGTGTTTTGTTTGTGTGTGTGTGTGTGTGGGAGTGTGTTTGTGTGTGTGTGTGTGTGTGTTGTGTGTGAGAGAGAGAGTGTGTGTGTGTGGGTGAGAGAGAGAGAGTGTGTGTGTGTTTGGAGCTGTGTGAAAGAGAGAGTGTGTGTGGTGAATTGTGAGAGAGAGAGTGTGGGGGTGTGTGTGTGTGTGTGTGTGGAGAGAGAGAGTGTGTGTGTGTGTGTGTGTGTTGGGTGAGAGAGAGAGTTGTGTGTGTGTGTGTGAGTGTGTGGTTATTAGAGTGTGTGTGTGTGAGAGTGTGTGTTGTTATAGAGAGAGTTGCCGGGTGTGTGTGTGTGAGAAGAGAGAGTGTGTTGTTTGTTTTGGTGTGGGTGAGAGAGAGAGATAGTGGTGTGTGTGTGTGTGTGAGGTGTGAGAGAGAGAGTGTGTGTGTGTGGGTGTGGTGTGTGTGAAGAGAGAGTGTTTGTTGTTGTGAGTGAGTGTGGACGAGAGCGTTGTGTGTTTGATGAGGTGTGTGAAGTAGAGAGAGCGAGTGTTGTGTGTGTGTGAGAGAAGAGGCGAAATGTGTGTTGTGTGTGTAGAGAGAGAGAGCGAGTGTTGTGTGTGTGTGTGGAGAGAGAGTGTGTGTGTAGGTGAGTGTTTGAGAAGAGAAAGTGTTTGTGTGTGTGTGTGTGCGAGTGTGTGAGAGAGAGAGAGTGTGGTGTGTGTGGTGTGTTAGGTGTGACGAGAGATAGTGTGGTCCTGGTGCGTGTGATAGAGAGAGAGCGAGGGTGGTGTGTGTGTGTGTGTGTGAGAGAGGCAGCGAGTGTCGTGTGTGGTGTGTGTGTTTGAGAGAGATCGAGTTGGTGGTGTGTGTGACTATATAGCGAGGTGTGTTTTTTTGTGTGAGGAGAGATCAGTGTGTGTGTGCTGTGTGTGTGTTTGTGAAGAGAGCGAGTGTGTGGTGTGTGGTGAGAGAGGAGTGTTTGTGTGTGTGTGTTGGTGTGTGAGTCGAGCGAGTGTAGTGTGTGGGGTGTGTGGTGTGAGAGAGAGGCGAGTGTGTGTGTGTTGTTGAAGAGAGAGAGAGAGAGATGGTGTTGTGTGTGGGTGTGTGAGAGAAGCGAGTGTTGTGTGTGTGTGAGAGAGCGCGGTGTGTGTGTGTGTGGAGAGAGAGAGAGAGAGAGATAGATAAAGAGTGTGTGTGAGTGTACAGGAGAGAGTGTGTGTGTAGGTGTGTGTGGTGGTGTGATATAGAGCGAGTGTGTTTGTTTGTGTGTAGATAGAATAGAGGAGAGAGAGAAGAGATGTTTGTTTGTGTGTGTGTGTGTGCGAGAGAGAGAGAATGTGTGTGTGTGTGTGTGTTTGAGAGAGAGCGAGATGTGTGTGTGTGTTGTGAGAGAGAGTAGAGAGAGAGATAGATAGAGAGAGTGTGTGTGCGTGTGAGAGAGAGAGTGTGTGTGAGTGTGAGTGTTTGTGTGTGTGAGAGCGAGTGTGTGTGTGTGTGTGTGTGTGGGAGTGTGTAGAAGAGAGAGAGAGAGAGAGGGGTGTGGGGGTGAGAGAGAGAGTGCTGTGTGTGTGTGTGTGATGGAGTGAGAGAAGTGTGGTGTGTGTGGTGTGAGAGAGAGTGTGTGTGTGTGTGAGGGTGTGAGAGAGAGAGAGAGTGTGAGAGCGAGAGAGAGAGAGTGTGTGTGTGTGTGTTGAGAGAGAAATAGAGTGTGTGTGTGTGTGTAGGAGAGTGAGAGAGAGAGAGATGTTGTGTGTGTGGTGGTAGAAGATAGAAAGAAAGAGGGTGTGTGTGTGCGAGAGCGTGTGTTTGTGTATGTGAGAGTGAAGAGAGAGTAGTGTGGGAGAGTGAGAAGATAGTTGGGAGAGAGAGAGAGAGATAGAGTGTGTGTGTTAAGAGGGTGTGTGTGTGAGAGTGTGTGTGTTGTGTGAAGGAGAGAGCGAGAGACGAGAGTGTGTGTGTGAGGGAGAGATAGAAGAGAGCGAGAGCGTGTGTTTGTGTGTGTGTGAGAGAGTGTGTGTGGTGTGTGTGTGTGTGAGAGAGAGACACACACACAGAGAGCGAGAGAGAGAGAGAGAGAGAGAGAGAGAGAGTGAGTGTGTGAACACACACATTCACACTATCACACAGAACCATTGAAACCACAAAAACATACACTTACATTGGCCTAAAAATTACTCCAACAGGTAACTTTACTTTGGCTGTGAATGAGCTCGAAGAGAAAGCTCAAAGGGCTTTCTTTGCCATCAAAAGATCAATTAAAATGGACATCCCGATCCATATCTGGCTCAAACGTTTCAAATCAGTAATTGAACCAATTGTATTATATGGCAGTGAAGTCTGGGGTCCACCTATAAAATTAGATTTTTTTAACTGGGAAAAACATCCAATTGAAAATATGCATTTAGATTACTGTAAAATAATACTCAAAGTCCAAAGAAAAACACCAAATAACGAATGCAGGGCAGAATTAGGCCAATACCCTCTCCTTCTAAACATCCAAAAAAGAGTCATCAAATTCTGGAAACACCTAAAGACAAGCGACCCCAGCACATACCATTATAAACCCCTGAAGCACCAAGAGCTGAGCCTCACGAAAAGTCCCCTCCTTCAGCTGCTGCTGAGACTGACAGAGATCAGCCAGCCTCACACTCACTCTCAACCATTCGGCCCACAAAGATCATCAACACACAGAAACACAAGTACATCACTCATAGGACAAACACCATTAAAAACCAGCACAAATTAGAATGTTATTCTGCACTAAATCGAGAGTACACCACGGCAAACTACCTGAACACAGTGACTGATGTGAAACTCAGGAAAACATTGACGATGTACAGACAGAGCGAGCACAGTCTGTCTGTAGAGACGTGCCGGCGCAGACAAACCTGGCTCTCCCGTGAGGAGAGACTCTGCTCCCACTGCAGTCTGGGAGAGATAGAGACAGAGCTGCACTTCCTCACAGAATGCCCCAAATACCTACTAGTCATAGAACGCACTATTACCTTTACCCCAAAATAACCAAAAATATTTCATTTTCCCCAATTGAATAGAGTTGCATGCAAGTGCAGATCCCAAGGGCAGCAAAGCAGCAACCCCACCCGAAAAACTTTTCAGTCTCCGCGCAAAAGCCCAAATGTTCAAATATTGGTCTGCAAAACTATATTCATGGTGCTGTGACCTGATGACAAACAACGCCAGAAACACACCGCCACACACACACCGCACAGGCCAAGCTGAAACACTGTTACTCGTGGTACATAATCTTAACATTGCTCTGGCGTCAGCATCTTTGCTACAGAGATCGTTAATTATTATCATTTATGTTGTCTATTGATTTATTTATTTATGTTTCCCATATTTCTTTTTGGGCATACCTTACATTGCCTAGTATTTATATATTAACATATTAGTTAAAATATATAAATAAATGTTAAGATGTTCTAATGTAAATGTTCAGATGTTAAACCATTCTCTTTGTTGTCTTAATGATTTGGCAATACAAAATGTATTTTTGTCATGCAATAAAGCTATTTGAATTGAATTGAGAGAGATATAGAGTGTGTGTGTGGTTTGTGTGTGTGAGAGAGAGAGAATGTGTGTTTTGAGTGTGTGTGTGGGTGTGTGTGTGTGTGTGTGTGAGAGAAGAGTGTGTGTGTGTGTTTGTAAGAGAGAGTGTGTGTGTGTGTGAGTGTGTGAGAGAGAGAGTGTGTGTGTTTATGTTTGTGTGTGTGTGTGTGTGTGGGGTGTGTTTGTGTGTGTGTGTGTGTGAGAGAGAGAGTGTGTGTGTGTGTGTGTGTGTGTGTGTGAGAGAGATTGTGTTTGTGTGTGTGTGTGTGTGAGGGTGTGCGAGAGTGTTGTGTGTGTTGTTGTGTGTAAAGCGAGAGATGGTGTGTGTGTGAGAGAGAGAGAGATGAGTGTGTGTGTGTGTGTGTGTGTGTGTGAGAAGAGAGAGAGTGTGTGTGTGTGTGTGTGTGAGTGTGGAAGAGAGAGTGTGTGTGTGTGTGTGGTGATTGTGTAGAGAGAGCGTGTGTGTGTGTGAGTGAGTGTGTGAGAGAGTGTGTGTGTGTGTTTGTGTGTGTGTGTGTTATGTGGGTCTGTGTTGTGTGTGTGTGAGAGAGAGAGAGCGAATGTGTGTGTGTGGTGTGAGAGAGAGAGAGCGAGTGTGTGGTTTGTGGTGTGTGAGAGAGAGTGTGTGTGTGTGTGATTGAGAGAGAGAGAGAGAAATTGTGTGGTGTGTGTGCGAGTGTGTGAGATAGAGAGAGTGTTTGTGGTGTGTGGTGTGTGATTGTTGAGAGAGAGAGAGTGTGTGGTCTGTGGTGCGTTGTGAGATAGAGAGAGCGAAGTTGTGTGTGTGTTTGTGTTTGTGAGTGTGAGGAGAGTGGTGTGTGTTTGTGTGGTGTGTGTGTGTGTGTGTGTGTTAGTGTGTTTGTGTGTGTGTGTGTGTGTGAGAGAGAGCGAGTGAGTGTGTGTGTTAGAGAGAGAGAGAGTGTGTGGGTGTGGGTGTGAGAGAGAGAGAGAGTGTGGTTTGTGTGTTTTTTTGTCGATAGAGAGCTCGTGTGTGTAGTTTGTGAGAGAGAGCTTTTGTGTGTGTGGTGTGTGTGTCGTTTTAGCTAGAGAGCGAGTGTTGTGTGTGTGTGTGTTCGAGAGAGCGCGCAGAGAGAGTGGTGTGTGTTTTGTGTGTTTTACGCGATAGCCGTGTGTTGTGTGTGTGTTAGCAGAGAAGCGGATGTGTGTGTTGTGATAGAGAGAGAGAGAGCTAGAGAGAGAGCAGAGATAGTGTGCTGTGGTGTGAGAGAGAGATGGTTGTGTTTGTGTGTGTGTGTGAAGAGAGCGGTGTGTGTGTTTGTTGTGTTAGAGAAGCGAGAGAGAGAGAGAGAAGCGAGAGATGTGTGTGTGTGTGTGGTGTTATGTTCATGGCAGCGCTTGTGTGTGTGTGTGTGTGGTGCTTGTTTGCGTACGAATAATCGTAGTTGTGGTGTGTGTGAGATAGAGAGCGAGAAGAGAGACCGATGAAGAGAGGTGTGTTTTGAAATTGGTGGAGAGAGAAGAGGTGTACAAGTGTGTTGTGTGTGTGTGTGTGGTTTTCGATTACGGATCCTCTTGTTTGTTTTTGTTTTTTTTTTTGAGGTGTTTTCGCGCGCGCAGCGATCGAGAGTTTGTGTGTGTGGAGCGGCTCGCGCTTGTGTGGTGTTTGTTGTTTGTGTTTGAGTGAACGCCTCGTTTGTTTGTTGTTTGGATACGAGATTGTGGCTGGTTGTGTGAGGTGTTTTTTATCTGGCTCACTAGCGCTAGCCGCGAGCTAGTGTTTGTGTGTGTTGTGGTTTTTGAGATAGAGCGCATGATGCGTGTGTTTTGGTTTTTGTGCTACTCGCGCCGGCGAGTTGTGTGTTTTATATCGATGAGGAGCGAGTGTGTGTGTGTGTGTGTGAGAGCGCGTGTGTGTGTGTGTGTGTGTGGATGAGTGTGTGTGTGTGTGTGTGTGAGCGAGCGAGTGTGTGTGTGAGTGAGAGAGAAAGCGAGTGTGTGTGTGTGTGTGTGTGGAGAGAGAAAGAAAGCGAGTTTGTGTGTGTGTGGAGAGAGCGAGTGTGTGTTGGTGAGAGAGAGTGTGTGTGTGGGTGGCGTGTGTGTGAGAGAGAGAGTGTGGTGTGTGTGCGTGTGAGAGAGAGAGTGTTGTGTGTGTGTGTGTGTGTGTTAGTAGNGAGAGAGAGGGTGCGTGTGTGTGTGTGAGAGAGCGGAGTGCGTGTGGGTGTGAGAGAAAGAGAGCGAGTGGTGTGGGTGTGGGTGTGTGTGTGAGAGAGCGAGTGGGTGTGTGTTTGGGTGTGTGAGGCTGTGGGATGAGGAGAGAGAGCGAGAGGGAGCGAGCGCGTGTGTGTGTGTGTGTGTGAGCGCGAGAGCGAGGACTTGTGTGGTGTGTGGTGAGAGAGGAGGAGAGCGACGTGCGTGTTTGTGTGTGTGAGAGAGCGAAGTGCGTCCCTGTGTGTTGTGAGAGAGAGAGGAGTGGTGTGTAGTGTGTGAGCGAAGAGAGCGAGGTGTTGTGTGTGTGGTGTGTGAGTGTGTGAAGAGAGCGAGTGTGTGTGGTGGTGTGTGTGAGGAGATGAGAGCGGAGTGTGTGTGAGTGTGTTGTGGTGTGTGAGATGAGCGAGGTTGTGTGTGGTGTGTGTGTGAGAGAGAGGAGAGAGAGAGTGTGTGTGTGTGAGAGAGCGCTGGCTATGTAGTTGTGTGTGTAAGAGGAGAAGGAGTGTGTGTGTGTGTGGAGGTGTGGAGAGCGGAGTTTGTGTGTGTGGGAGTGTGAGAGAGAGAGTGTGTGTGTGTTTGTGAGAGAGAGAGAGCGTGTGGGGGTTGGGTGTGGGAGAGGAGGGTGTGTGTGTGTGTGTGTGAGAGAAAGAGAGAGAGCGTGCTTTTTGTGTGTGTGTGTGTTGTGTGTGTGAGAGAGAGATAGTGTGTGTGAGAGATAGTGTGTGTGTGTGTGAGAGAAGGAGAGCGAGGTGTGTGTGTGTGTGTGGTGAGAGAGGAGCGAGTGTGTGTGTGTGTGTGTGTCTGAGCGAGAGAGACTGTGTGTGTTGTGTGTGTGAGAGAGAGAGGGTGTGGTGTGTGTGTGTGTGTGTGAGAGAGCGGTGTTCCGTTTGTGGTTTGTGGGTGTGAGAGAGTGTGTGGTGTGTGGGTGTGTGTGGGTGAGAGAGAGAGGCAAGTGTGTGTGTGTGGGGTGGTGAGAGAGCGAGTGGTGTGTGTGTGTGTGTGTGTGAGAGAGTGTTTGTGTGTGTGTGTGTTTGTGTGTTTGAGTGTTGAGAGAGAGAGAGAGAGAGAGAGAGAGTGGGTGTGAGTGAGAGAGAGAGAGTGTTGTGGTGTGTGTGAGAGACGGAGAGCGAGTGTGTGGTGTGTGTGAGAGAGAGAGAGAGCGAGTGCGCATGGGTGGGGTGTGGAGGATGAGCGAGTGCGTTTGTGTGTGTGGGAGAGAGAGAGCGAGTGTGTGTGTGTGTGGTGGGAGAGAGGCGAGTGTGTGTGTGTTTGTGGGTGGGATGTTTTGTGTAGAGAGAGACGCAGAGAGAGAGAGAGAGAGAGAGAGAGTGTGTGGTGGAGGTGAGAGAGAGAGTGTGGTGGGGGGGGTGTGGAGAGAGGGAGGAGAGCGAGTGTGGTCGTGCGTGTGTGTGTGTGTGTGTGTGTGTGAGAGAGAGAGAGAGAGCGAGTGTGGTGTGTTGTGAGAGGAGAGACGCTAGGGTGTGTGTGGTGTGTGGAGGAGAGAGAGTGTGTGTGTGTGTGGGGTGAGAGAGAGAGGTATGTGTGTGTGGTGGTGTGTGTTTGTGAGAGAGAGAGCTAGGGTGTGGTGTGGTGAGAGAGAGCTAGTGTGTGTGGGTGTGGGGTGAGAGAGAGAGCGGTGTGTGTGGTGTGTGTGTGTGAGTGTTGAGAGAGAAGGTGTGTGTGTGTGTGTGTGTGTGTGTTTGTGTGTTTTTGTGTTTGTGTTTGTGTGTGTGTGTGAGAGAGAGAGAGGAGAGAGAGAGAGAGTGTGTGTGTGTGTGTGTTTGTGTGTGTGAGTGTGGGTGTGTGTGAGTGTGTGAGACAGAGAGGAGTGTGTGTGTGTGTTTGTGGGTGTGAGTGTGTGTGTGAGAGAGCGGAGAGAGAGAGAGAGAGAGAGACAAAGAGAGAGAGAGAGAGAGAGTGTGTGTGTGTGTGGGAGAGAGGAAGGGAGAGTGTGGTGGGTTGAGGAGATGAGAGCGAGTGTCCTGTGGGTGTGTGGTGTGTGTGTTGAGAGAGCGAGTGTGTGTGTGTGTGAGAGAGCGAGAGTGTGTGTGGGTGTGTGTGTGAGGGAGAGAGACGTGTGTGTGTGTGGTAGAGTGTGTGAGAGTGAGTGTGTGTGAATGAGTGAGTGTGTGCGTGAGTGAGTGAGAGAGTGTGTGTTGTGAAGAGAGAGAGGCGCGAAGTGTGTGTGTGTGTGTTAGTGTGTGGTGAGAGAGAGTGCGTTGTGTGTGTGAGAGAGAGAGAGAGGGTGTGTGTGGGAGAGAGAGTGTGTGTGTGTTTGTGTTTGTGTGAGAGAGAGAGAGAGTGTGTGGTGTGTGTGTGTGTGAGAGAGAGAGAGTGTTTGTGTGTGTTTGTGTGTGTTTGTGTGAGAGAGAGAGATTGTGTGTGTGTGTGTGAGAGAGAGATGTGTGTGTGTGTGTGGCGAGAGAGAAGAGAGAGGAGAGAGAAGAGACGGGTGTGTGAGTGTGACGAGAGCGAGTTGCTGTGTGGTTGTGTGTGTGAGTGTGTGAGAGAGAGAGGAGAGAGAGAGAGAGAGAGTGTGTGAGGTGTGAGAGAGCAGATGTGTGTGTGTGTGTGTGTGTGGAGAAGAGAGAGAGAGCCGGTGTGGTGTGGGGTGTGTGGGAGAGAGAGTGTGTGTGTGGGTGTGTGTGAGTAGATGAGGAGAGAGAGTGTGTAGTGGAGGCGAGGAGTGTGGTGTGTGTGGTTAGGTGTACGCGTTTTTGTGACATATGAGGACATAAATTTGTATAATGACCAAGGTATGACAGGTATTACAAGGAGAAGGTGACTTTTCTGGACATTACCCCATGTCCCCACTTTTATAAACGCTTATAAATCACACAGAATGAGTGTATTGAAAATCTGAAATAGCAGAAAGTCTCTTGTGAGGGGTAGGTTTAGGGGTAGGGTTGGTGTAGGGCAATAGAAGATACGGTCTGTACAGTATAAAAACCCATTACGCCCTTAAAAAAGGAGAGTCCCCACTTTCACAAAAACAAACCTGAGTGTGTATATGTGTGTGTGTGTGAGTGAGTGTGGAGATGTGAGAGAGAAGAGGTGTGTGTTTGTGTGTGTGTGTGTGAGGGAGAGTGTGAGTGAGTGTGTGTGTGAGAGTGAGGGTGTGTGTGTGTGTGTTGTGTGTGTGAGAGAGAGTGTGTGAGTGTGTGTGTTGTTTGTGTGGGTGTGTGTGTGTGTGTGGGTGTGTGTGTGTTTTTGTGTGTTTGTGTGTGTGTGTGTGGGAGTGAGTGAGTGAGGGAGTGGAGAGGGTGTGAGAGAGAGAGGTGAGACGGCGAGTGTGTGTGTGTGCGAGAGAGCGAGTGTGTGTGTGTGTGTTGATATCTGTTTTTCACTCACGGGGTATTTCTCCAGTGGGTCTGTGAGCAATGCGTCTCCAAATATTGATCGGCAATACTCGGCCATCTTCGCCTGCTGTTTGGGACTGAGACACAGTAAGAGCGTGAGACACACTGAGGAAACGAGTGACGCCAGCCGTCTTCCCGTTCTGAATGAAACATTCTTTCAAAACAAGTTAAAAAGATATGCACACCAAAGACTGAAATTATCTACAGTATAAAGCGCAGTGTTTCCCCTGCCATTATTTCCGCCCCCCAACGGAATCCCCCGCCCCCCTTGAAGGTCAAGTTAAATTTATTTAATTATATTTTCTCTATAGCGCCAGATCACAACAGAAGTCATTAAAAGTTACCTTTCCTATAGAACATGTATATATCTTGTTCTTTTATTAAGCAAACTAAATAACCTTATGTTATTTATCTTATTTACACGACGGCATGACATTTCAGTCTCTACGTTATGGTCGCGCTCTCTGCATCACACACAAAAGCGGAGTCCGCCCGCATGCGCGGCGATCACAAAACACACAAACACAAACACAAGCACGCTCACTCGCCCACTCTCTCACACACACACACACTCCACACACACCCACACACACACACACTCTCTCTCGCTCGCACATTCACACTCACTCACACACACGCTCACTCACTCAAACACACACTCACTCAAACACACACACCCACACACACACTCTCTCACACACACACACTCTCCCACTCACTCACACACACTCACTCACTCACACACTCCACTCACCAAGCACTCACTCGCACTCACTCACTCTCTCACTCACACACACAAACACACTCATAATCTCACTCACGCACTCTCACACACACACACACTCTCTCTCACACCACACACATATTACACATCGCACACACACACCACACACACAACACTCTCAACACCCACTCACCCACTCACTCTCATTCACTCACTCACACACACACTCACTCTACTCACTCACTCGCTCACACACACTCACTCACTCACTCTCTCACTCTCACTCACTCACACACACACTTTCACTCACTCTCACACACTCACTCACTCACTCCCACCTACACTCTCTCACACACACTCACTCACTGCACACACTCACTCACTCACGCACTCTCACACACACACACACACACTACTCTCACACACTCACTCACTCACTCACTCACTCACTCACTCACTCACTCACTCACACACCACACACTCACACTCACTCACTCACTCACACACACCACACACACACACTCACTCTCACACACACACTCACTCACACACACACACACTCACACACACACACACACTCACACACACTCTCACTCACTCACACACACTCCCACTCACTAACACTCACACACTCACACTCACTCAAACAATATCAGCACTTCACAATCACACACATCACATCACACTCTCACACACACACACACACAGAGTACATGTTAACTGTAACAACATGCTGTGAGTAAAGCTCTAAACACTTGGATCATTTATGTTACTCTAAGAAAGAGTGAAAAAGAGCTTTGACACTTACGAGTCCACATGGTTCTCAAAGGACAGGATGACTGGGAACGGAGACGTCTTGAAGGCACTCTCTGCGATGGCCTCAATCACCTCCTGAAAAGCCATCCATTAGTTTACATGCATGGAAATGACACCACAACTGAGGGACAGTCATGATTTAAAAAAAATTTGGTGTGAAATGGGTGCTTTCTCCGTTTATGCTATCATTCTTGTGCCTCCTCAGAGATTGTCTGTCTCATAACACTAGAGAAATGTTTTCTGGTACACTGGATCTCTATCCTTTATCAACAGAATTCAGATTGTGAACACACTTAATTGCACAACCACATCCGCTAAACCTAACAACTTATTCTAATCCGTTAAAATATGTTTTTCAATATGTCGCAATCGCGTATACACTCTCTGCCTCCTTCATGCCATTTCCTCATAATCCTTCATGTTCTGCTTTATGGTTCCTAAAGCTCATGCCGTCTGAATGTTCTGCTAAATCTCACCGCTGGTTCTGTTGCTTCACATCCCTGTCAAAACCATCTCATCCAGCTCAAATCCCAAGTCCGCACCTAACAAGGAGATAAATGCATTTACCTTGAAGCAGATCTCTGAGGTCATGGTGAAGCCGTGTGTGATGAACGGCTCTTCGTCTGCGGTGCGTCCCTTCCAGCAGTCCAGCTCTATACAGCGACAGCCGGAGAGCAGAACCTGCCGGTACATCTCCACAGACGAGTTTCCCGCCAGCTGACCCGCTGCAGAAAACAACACGACGGACATCAGGAGACTCGATAACAACTCTCTCACTCGTATCTAATCTACTGTCTTTGCTGATGCATTGCATGTTTCACCTGTCTGATTTGATCAAGTTTGATCATTAAAATATAGTGCTTCTCTTCCTTGTCAAAAGTTTTGCATTAAAAATTTTACCATTTCACCTACAATAATAATGCACTTCAGCTGAGACCAAATGCAATGCAAAGCCTTTAATAAAAGTGGAGAATGGTTTATGTTACAGAAGTCACATATATTTTGGTCTTCTGAGTGATTATGTGCTTCCTGTCGGATTGAGATAACTGGCAGAACTTCATCTAAATTAATCTAAAAATGCATTAGTGACACATCTTGAGTTTTATTGTAAAATGGAGTATATGGATTGGAAGTGCTTAAACTGAGTCTAAATGAAGTACAGCCATTAGCTCAAATGATACTGACATTAATATCATAATTCTACAACTACATAAGTGCAAAGAATTGCAGGGAGGTTTTTGTCACTCCATCTTCATTTCGAATGGCTAAATCTAAGTGCATTAGCATCTGAAACCACATTGACACTGGATCATCTGTTCAGGCCACAAACGATCATCACTGAGGATTATTTGTACATTTGTGAGCATCCCACAAAACATTAGTTCATGTTCAAAGGCTAAACATCTGCTTTTGTGCTCTCAGAGTGACTCACTTCTTCATATAGTCTGACGGAAATGGAAAAACCCCAAACAAAATCCCTGACAGTTTCATATTCAATTTGTGTTCACAACAAAGTGACGTGGCTCACAGTACCAGCGCCCTGCGGCGTGTAAAGCCTGTGGCTGATGACAGGAATGAAAACGAGGCTGTGAGGGACTGATGTACAGAGTGATGTAGGTGTTGTGCAAAGCGTCTGATTGGCTGACCTGTGAGGTAGGTGTTGTGCGAGGAGTTGATGAAGTAATGCGAGAGCGGCAGCGTCATGTCTTCACTCTGGTCCAGCTTCTCTGGAGGGATGATACTGTTCTCTTCTCCGCTGAGATATCTGGCGAAGCCCTCCACCGAGATCTGCCCTGCACCACAAAACAACAGTATTAACAATCCTGTGTACATTTGCAAACACCTCCTTCAGACCAGTGGATGGTTCCCTTCTTTAAAGGTGACATATCATGAAAATCTGACTCTTCCAGGTTGTAAGTGCTATAATCAGGTCTCCGGTGCATCTACCAACCAAGGAAACGTGAAAAAGATTAACCCAGTAACTTTGTTTTGGGAAGCCTTTTTCTGCAAGCGTCTGAGAAAACCAGCGTCTGATTTCGCTCCCTCTGTGACGAGGCAAAGGATCTCATTATAATATTACCACCCCTTAATCTGTAAGTTTCCACCCACGGCGCCGTTATTTGGCTTTCACAAGCGACAACGGTGTACTAGTTCTAATGCCATGATGAAAGTTTGAGCAGAACACGCTAACTGTTCTGTGTTTGGCTGCAGAGACGAGCACAGAACACTGTTTAGAGTCCCAGCCTCAAAGACAGAACAGCAGAGGGTGATTGATGTATTTTACTGTAATATTGCTGCTGCCACACAGATCTAAAATAAACATGTGATTTATTTCCCAGCTGTTTACCTTCACAGACATAACCCACTGTGTTTATAACTCGTGTGTTTTTAAGGTAAACTTGTGTGTGAATTAGAGCTTAGTTTAGTACTCGCATGCTGTGACAGCCGCTTTCTGTGCGTGTGCTTCAGATGTGTGCGCTCAGAAAACACTATATCAGAAGTTTAAACTCATATGGTTTAAAACGCATGATTTCAGCGAGATAAACATGATAATCAGAACCAAAACTGATGTTTTTAGCAGGTCTGAGCTGTAAAGGCACAGCTCTATTCTGGAAAAGGGGGCGGGGAGCAGCAGCTCATTTGCATTTAAAGAGGCATGCTCTAATACAGCGTGTTTCTGCTTCCACTCAAACTAGGCATTTTCAAAATGATATAATAAATGATTTGTGGGGTATTTTGAGCTGAAATTTCACAGACACATTCTGGGGACACCAGAGACTTATATTACATATTGTAAAAAGGGGAATAATGTCTCCTTTAAATACTCTATGTCAGCAATGCTCAGTCCTGCTCCTGGAGATCTACCTTCCCACAAAGTCTTGCGCCAACACCAGAACCGGTTACTGAAGGCCTTCAGGAACACTTGGATCAATACAGGTACAGTAGATCTACACGAACAGGAATGAGCACCTCTAATCTACTTAATCTTATTTTAAGAAAGAATGCAACTGTAACCACAGAATGTCACGAGCATTTCCTCGTTAAGATGAAGTCATCATGAGTTCAGCAGAAGTGACAGCTCAGACTGCTGGAATGTCGACCAGCCGCTTCTCATTTCAGTCCATTTTCACAGGGCTCCGCGGCTCTCAGGTGGAGTCTAGCGCATGTAACATCCCTGCCGTCCCTCTGGCCACTTTACGCTAATTAATCCTGCCATGCCCTCTGTAGACTCCCACAGCCTAATTAACACAGCTCTTCCTCTGACATCTGAATAGGTTGCCTCTAATGAAGCAGCAACGGGTGACTTTCATCTCAGCGGAGCGCTCACCTTTCCAGCCTCGTGAGGGAACACCACGGAGAAAGACTTCATTAATGCAGTGTGCTCAGAAATGGAGACGAGGTTCATGAGGACATGGAAGACTATAATCCTGCATCTTTTAAACATACAGGTTCTTCGATTGTTCTTTTGCATTGATTTAGCCTCGTAAAGAACCCCCTCTGAGAAGGGCTCATGAGCGCTACAGTATGGCTCTTAACAAAACATCTACATGGCATCTCTCCAAAATTCTTTGATTTAATTATCTTTTTTTTTTTTTTTTTACTTTAAACGGACTCTTTGCCTCTTGTAAAATGTAAATGAGCCTTGTTATGATTGGTGTAGTTCATACTGAATATGTGTGGGCGGGTCATATGTTAATGAGCTCATGGCTGTGATGTTGTTTCTGCAGTTTAAGTAATATATATTCAGGATGGACTGGAGAGAGGAAGTTTTGGGTTTTGACCGTCACATAACATCAAACTCTTATTCACTGAACAGCAAACCTTCAGTTCAACATCATATGAGCATTTTATATCATTACAGCTTTAATTCTCAGGGATCAAACAGCAGAGAGTGGGCGGAGTCTGTTTGAGTGACAGGAGAATTCACCAACCTCTTCGTGAAAGCATGTTGTCAGGCTCGTATTTCTCCACCAATCCCTGCACTTGCTCGGCTTTGAGTGGCGGGTACAGGATCTCGTTCAGACGAGGGTCTCTCTGTCTGTTGTTCAGGAAATCTGTCATCTGCTCTACGGTGAGGTACGGCCGGATCTTATCGCCGCCTGCACATCAGTACAGAAACACACACCCAACACACACACACCCACACACCCACACGACGAGAGATACCCCACGACCAGAGACACACACACACACACACACACACACACACACACACACACACACACACACACACACAGAGACCACACAGACCAGCAGAGACCACACCCACACACCCCAAGACACTCACACACACACACCACACACACGAGAGAGAGAGACCACAACCACACACACATAGAGACCACCACAACACACGACACACACACAGACCACACCAGAGACACACACACCACACACACACACCGATAACACACACACACACACACACAACAACAGACACCCAAGGCACACACACACCACAGAGGACCCACACACACACACACAATAGAGACACACACACACCCACAACAACACACCCCAGAGACACACCACACTGAGAGCGCACACACAGATAGACACACCTAACACACCAGAATCAAATTCAACACAACACCATAGGGGCTAATTTACCCTAACTCACCATTTAAACCTCATTTAAAAAATCATAATCGTTACATAACTGCTGCTTGAGGCACATACATATTTCCTTTATATACAGTAACGATGCCTCGACCAGCTGAAACTACGGATTTATAGTTATTTACAGCTGTTGAGCACGGTGCATTCTGTGTGGTTTGTGTGTGTGGGTGTGTGTGTGTGTTGTGTGTGTGTGTGTATAGTGTGTGTGTGTGTGTTAGAGAGAGTGTGTGTGTGTGTGTGTTTGTTTGTGTTTTTGTGTGTGTGTGTGGTGTGGTGTGTGTGTGTGTGTGTTTGAGAGAGAGAGAGTGTGTGTGTGTGGTGTGTGTGTGTGAGAGAGTGTGTGTGTGTGAGAGAGTGTGTGTGTGTGTGTGTGTGTGAGAGAGAGGTGTGTGTTTTGTGTGTGTGAGAGATGTGTGTGTGGTGTGGTGTGTGTTGTGATAGAGAAAGTGTGTGTGTTGTGTGTTTTTGTGTGTGTGTGTTTGTGTGTTTTGTGTGTTTGAGAGAGTGTGTGTGTGTGTGTGATGAAACATGATGAAAACCATGAAGTCCATTCATGACCACATACAAGTTTAGTTTACATGAACATGACATCTAAATGGACTTTTATATTTTGTGTATATTTCTTAACACACTTTCCAGGTCTTATTGTAAATGATTCATTATTCTAAAGAATACATTATTCTAATGTAACTTGCTCCACCTCTGAAACGACTAACACAAGTGATGGGTGAACTAGATCAGTCAGTAGATTGTGAGGTTGGATTTTTTCCATCAGAATGCAGAAGGAACTTACATTTCTGAGAAGATCGTATCGATGTCGTTCCGCGGACAAATGTTGTTCAGGAGCTGTCGGTATACGTCAGGTGTAAATGTATCCTGAGGAATGGCATCATTCTGTAGGAAAAGACAAACAAGTGTGAGATACTGTTTGAATTAATTATTAATTAACTTTTAATTTAAATTTATTTATTTAATTTAGAAATTTAATTAGGCATAGTCTGTCACAGACACTGGATTTTGGACCAATGTTTTTCACTGAGTGGAGTTACTCGCAGCACTGCAGGAATACAAACCAAATAGATCCACATCACACCTGCTTAAAGCAGCGCTCCAATGAACAGACCCAGTACACTTACACAAAGCAGCGCGAACACAGGATACAGTGTTCCATCCAGCAGACAGTCATGTGTTTTTGTGTGTGTGTGTGGGTGTGAGAGAGTGTGTGTGTGTGTGTGAGAGAGAGTGGTTGTGTTGTGAAAGAGAGAGTGTTTGTGTGTGTGTGTGAGAGAGAGAAATAGAGTGTGTGTGTGAGTGTGTGAGTGAGTGTGTGTGTGTGTGAGAGAGTGTGTGTGTGTGTGTGATAGAGAGCGAGAGAGTGTGTGTGTGTGGTGTGTGTGAGAGTGTGTGTGTGTGTGTGTGTGGAGAGAGTGTGTGTGTGTGTGTGTGTTGTGAGAGAGAGAGTGTTGTGTGTGTGTGTGTGTTTTTGTGTGAGAGAGAGAGTGTGTGTGAGTGTGAGAGTCTGTGTGTGAGTCTGTGTGTGAGTGAGAGTGTGTGTGTTTTTGTGTGTGTGTGTGAGTGTTTGTTTGTGTGTGTGCGTGAGAGAGTGTGTGTGTGTGTGTGGTGTGTGTGTTTGTGTGTGTGTGTTTTTTGTGTGTGTGGGTGTGTGTGTGGGAGAGAGAGTGTGTGTCGTGTGAGAGTCTGTGTGTTTGTGTGGTGTTGAGAGGAGTGTTGGTGAGAGAGGAGTGTTTGTGTGTTTGTGTGGTGATAGAGTGAGAGTGTGTTGTGTGTGTGGTTGTGTGTGTGTGAGAGTGTGTGTGTGTGTGAGAGTGTGTGTGATATTGTGTGTGTGTGTGTGAGAGAGGTGTGTGTGTGTGTGTGTGTTTGTGAGTGTTTGTGTTTGTGTGTGTGTGAGAGAGAGATTGTGTGTGTGTGTGAGAGAGAGTGTTTTTGTGTGTGTGTGTGTGTGTTTTTGAGAGAGTGTGTGTGTGTGTGTGTTAGGAGTGTGTGTGTGTGTGTGTGTGATAGAGTGTGTGTGTGTGTGAGAGTGTGGTGTGTGTGTGTGGGAGGAATTCTGTGTGTGTGAGAGTGTTGTGTGTGTTTGTGGGAGAGAGAGTGTGTGTGTGTGTGTTTGTGTGTTTGGGTGTGTGTGTGTGTGTTTTTTTGTGTTTGTTTGTGTGTGTGTGTGTGAGAGAGAGAGTGTTTGTGTGTGTGTGTGTGTGTGAGCGAGTGTGTGTGTGTGGGTGTGTGTGAGACGAGAGTGTGTGTGTTGTGAAGTCTGTGTTGTGTGTGGGGGGGGTGTTTGTGAGGAGTTGTTGTGTGTTAGAGAGAGTGTGAGTGTGTGTGAGAGAGTGTGTGTGTGTGTGAGAGAGTGTGTGTGTGTGTGAGAGTTGTGTGTGTGTGTGTGTGAGAGAGTGTGTGGTGTTTGTGGTGATGAGAGTGTTGTGTGTGTTGAGTGTGGAGAGAGTTTGTGTGGTGTGTGTGTGTGTGTGTGTGTCCTTTATTGCATATTGTTTCATTTTATCTTTTTATTGTCTTGTACTTTATTGTATATTCTTTTATATTCTATATTTATTGTCTTTGTAATTTATTTTCTGTTCCCCTTCTACCCCATCTTTCTCGGGGGCAGATAAAGTAATAATTTCATTGTACCTAGCACATATGACAATAAAGATCTTGAATCTTGAAGCTTTGCATCCACTGAAGTCTTCAGAAAGCGAGTGATATTTGTTAAGTTTCTGCTAGCACCTGAAGCATTTTACAATCATTAAAGAAGTGAATCTATCATCATAAATACAACTAAGAGCTTTTACCTCTTAGTCCAGCTATTCAATATAAAAAAGATCACGATGTAGTCTGTGCTGATGGTTCATTACGTATGACTGCCGCTGCTCTAAAAAGAGTGAGGTTTTAGCAGAATGAAGCGTTCTCTTACTCGTCCCGTCGGCAGGCTGCAGACCTCCAGAGCGTTTTCAACCCTCCGTCTGTCGGCCGAGAACAGACGGAAGATACTGGAAGACAGAATACGACAGCATCTGTACAGACATGTTGAGGTGAACCTGCTTAACATTTGCTGTTTTTACCCACTTTTTCACAGGAATGCCAGCCTCGGCCGTCAGCTGTAACGTCAGTCTTGTGTACCTGTGAAGAACAGAACGAATCATGATCACACACAGCCTGAACAGACAGACTTCATAGAGAATTGGCCAGTCACCGATAATAATGGGCTGTGCTGCGGATACTTACTAGTACTAATGGATAAAGCCTCATACTCACACATGCTATTTATTCATTTCACGTCTCCCCTTACACACCCTCACACACACACACACACACTCTCTCTCTCACACACACACTCTCTCTCTCACACACACACACACACACTCTCTCACACACACACACACACTCTCTCTCTCACACACACACACACTCTTCTCCCAAAAAAACAACCACACACTCTCTCTCTCAACACACACACTCTCTCTCACACACACACAACTCTCGCTCCCACACACACCTCTCGCACACCCACACACCAACCACCACTCTCTCTCTCACACACACACACACTCTCTCTCTCTCACACACACACACACACACACACACACACACCACACTCTCTCTCTCACACACACACACACTCCTCTCTCACTCACACACACCACACACACTCTGTCTCTCTCTCACACACCCACACACACGCACACTCTCTCTCTCACACAACACACACACTCTCTCACACACACACACACACACAGGTTTTTTTTTGTGAAAAGTGGGGACATCCCATAGGCGTAATGGGTTTTATACTGTACAGACCGTATATTCTTTTGCCCTACACCAACCCTACCCCTAACCTACCCCTCACAGTAGACTTTCTGTCCTGCTATTTCAGATTTTCAATAACCTCCATTCTGTGTGATTTATAAGCGTTTTGAAAAGTGGGGTAATGTCCTGAAAAGTCACCTACTCCTTGTAATACCCATGTCATACCTATGTCATTATACAAATCTGTGTCCTCATAAACCACATAAACACACACACACAAATCATAATTCAACACAACACAATAGGGCTAAATTTACACTAAATACAACATTTAAACCTCATTTAAAAAAAATAATAATATGGTGACATACTGCTGCATTGAGCTACTGTACATATTTCCTTATATACAGTAACGAGTGCATCGGACCAGCTGAACTACTGATTTATAGTTATTTACGCTGGTGAGCACGTGCATTTCTGTGCTGGTGTGTGTGTGTGTGTGGAAGAGAGTGTGTGAGTGAGCGGGTGTGTGAGAGAGTGTTGTGATTGTGTGGTTTGTGTGAGTTTGTGTGTTGTGAGTGTGGTGTGAGTGTGTGTGTGTGAGAGAGTGTGGGGGGGTGGTGAGTGAGTGTGTGAGGGATGTGTGATGAGTGGTTGTGAGTGAGTGTGTGTGTGTGTGTGGTGTGTTGTGTGTGAAGAGGTGTGAGTGTGTGTGTGTGTGTGTGTGTGTGTGTGTGTGTGTGTGTGTGTGTGTGTGAGTGTGTGTGTGTGAGAGTGTGTGTGAGTGTGTGTGTGTGTGTGAGAGTGTGTTTAGATAGTTTACATTTCCCACACTGCTTCTCTCCCATCCCAGAATGCTTTGCAATGGTATTGAAGCATGTAAAAAGCACAAGACTTGTGTCTAAAAACAGTCCGTGTGCAAAACACTATCGTTAACTATTCAGCTGTAAGTGGCTTTTTGCAAATAATTAATGCAGCTGGACTCTTTCCCGGCCAAAGTCACAGCCGTCCTGATTTACGATCCGGTGTGGGAGAGCGGCATCATGGGATTGAGTCCCGGACCTTCATCATGTGACCAGACGGCCGCGGTCATGCTATCGCTACGCACCGGCTGAGCAGAGTTAATACTCAACCAGCTCACGCTAGCAGATGTTACGTGAAGCCTGGAAGTCATTTAGACTCGCAGCAGCGCTGAGTCTGTGAAGAAAGGCTGATTTTCATTTTCGTTTCAGTGTCAGAACCAACAGATGTGAGCTAGAATGACCAAAACAACGGCTAACACATGCGGCATCATTATAGTGTGAAAAGCCTCATATTCACTGGTCCAGGCATTTTATTTTGGAGTTTTACAAAACCTCTGTGTATGTGAAATGAGAAACATGTGTTGTAAAGTGTGTTCATGACATCATAAACTCATCTCTTTCTCAGAGGAACGCGAGACACTCACACTTTCTCCAGACAGGATTCTCTGGACATGTTCTGAGCCAGCAGGTTCGATGCCAAGCTGAAAAGCTCTTCGGCCCACTCCTAAACACACAGAAAACATACATCACACCAACACACGTTATCAAGTCTGGATGAACTTTAGTGCTTGAAGAGACTCGTTACAAAAGACAATCAGCAGCCGAATACAGGAAAGGGTTCATTAACATGATCTGAATGAGAGAACGGACAAAGACCATCATAAATATCATCACAACGTTCATTAGTTCCCATCAGCGTTAGTGTTTTCTTTCAGTGGTGTTTGTGGCTCTGATAAAGTGAATCAGACGATGTCTATCAGCACCAAACTATCGGTTCATGTTCTTGTTGTTTCTCTGTGATCAGAAGAAAACTGCATGATTTAATGGTGTATGTGCTGGATTTCTATCTGTTGCTTCATATTTGTAGCTGATATTTTTGGATTTCTTGATGACTTATTCTAAAATTAGGTTAATGGTTATGATTGTTTCCTAAAGCAAAACGCACCTTTCAAAATAAATGAACAAGATAAATTATTTTGTGAAATTCCTTTAGGGAGTGTCACTGAAAGAGAGCCACTGAAGGTCTGATAGTTGTGTGTTTAGAGACTGAACACAAGGCTGTCAGGACACCGGGGGGCTTCTGCTCTGCGGCTCGTATGCAATATTAAGCACATCACCTCATATCTAGTGTGTTTCTCTTCACAGCGCAGTGTCTGTTTCTAAGTGTCAGAGCAGACGTTACCTTGGCCACCTCTTCGTTGAAGGCTGTAAAGTTCAGGCAGGTGATGTTGACCATGTCTGCACCGCTGACCACTGTGAGTGTCCGGTTCTCCAGCCTCCCCTCCAGAGTCCCCACATCCAGAAGCTCTCGCTGCTTGGCCTCCTGGAGAAAACACCGCAAACACATCATGCAAACGATTGAAAACGGTTGTCAAACCTGTTGAGGAGACGATACGATAAATCTGTGAAAGGGTCTGATGTGGCGCTGATTGGTCAGTCCATCCTTCTTCTGGTTCAGTGTACCCAACTATTCTTCCAGACAGATCAACACAACAAACGTTCACTAACATTTTCCAGTTTGATTAGACCAGTGTATTTGTGGACAGAGGTTCAGACTGCATCTGCGCAGGTGTTTTGGTGCAGGTCAGACTCACATTTGCATGGCATAAACATTAATCTCAGAGCTGGACTGCAAATGCACAAAGCCCTGACCTGCAGCGTCTGACAGACAGTAAAAATGAACTGGACAGCATGCAGTCGCACACATAATCAATAAAATGAAAAGTGCCGATTTAAACGACTATCAATCACACAGAGCGCCTGCGCTCATTCTGACATTCATCCCAGGCTGAAAAATCACTGCCACTTTGTCAGAGCACTGTTAATATAATGCTGAACTGGTATTGTTAAGGGTTAGATTACTGTTATAAAAATCAGCCGCATCCAAAAGGTAAAGTGGGAGGTGTGCTACAATTAGTAGTAATATTTTCATTATTGCTCAGTGGCCTGTAGCACGAAGCGAGATGAACAAACTCAAGAGTTGCAGAGTAAGTTTTGAGTTGACCAAAATCGATAAAGCCAACCTGGTTAAGATCAGGATCAGCCGCTGCACAACACTTGATATAAACCTTCTCTCCCAACTCAGAGTTTGAACCAGAGTTTGTCATTAACTCTGGAGCGCGTGCACCTGAACGTGTGACACGTGCAGCAAACAGCCAATCACAGGGAACGTGTGGAGAGCATCAGCAAAGCGTCAGCTGGATGCACTTCTCGCGAGAGTCAGCACAATTCACTTTTCTGCTGAAGATTAATTTGGAGTGAGAGATACGGGGAAGTGGCTTCATTGCATCAGATATTCGTCACTTTGCTCACAGCTGATTGGTCCAATTCAGTGTTGCCAGATTGGGCGGTTTTGAATTTGATTGTGCGGGTAAAAATTGGCTTGGGTGGGTGGACAAAATCTGGGCTGGTTTGGGATCAGTTTGGTGGTTTTCAAACATATAAATTGCATAGGCTATTTGTTTAACAAACAAGCCCAAGTGTGCATGTACTGCATCCAATCAGTCATCACAACGTTACTAAACACACACACCCCACACAACACACAC
>JADLZN010010209.1:0-72500 GCA_018155175.1 Sinocyclocheilus anophthalmus | reverse complement strand
TTCAGGAAATATCTTTCATAATTCCATCCACAATGCTATTAAATTATGCAAACACTGTATGTAGGTACATATGGAGTGTTGTGGGTGTTTTCTCAATGTTTTCCTTCTGTCTGTGTTCAGGAGTCTTAGGCTGCATTTACAGATTTTTTGCTCACATGTAAACACAAAAATCTGCACGAGATCCAATCTGAGCCACTTCCAAATGTGGATTTTAATGGGATATATCTGGATATCTTTCGATATCTGGACATCCGAGCTACATCTAAACACACATATCCGAATCCCCGCAGAACTCCCAATGCGAGGGCGACACATTTGCCAGACGTGCATGCGCAAAAATTTTATTTAAATGGAAACATTATGTAGGCTAAGTAAGAAATTGCACCTTCAGGAGCTGGTTTTTAACCCCTGCCCCGTGAATTTTATAAATACAACAGCTTCGCTAAAGCTACATTATATTTCTTAGCAATGACATAACTTTCCCTTGTTTGCAAGCTTCAAGCGCTCTCTCTCTCTCTCTCTCTCGTTATTCATTCAAATTCATTTAAATAAACATCATCTTGGTGCTACTTTATTTCACTGATGAATTCCACCTCTAACGAGCTGTAGATAAAATAGCCTAACAAATGAAATCCATGACAGCCGTTGTGCAATTCTGGCGATTAATAATCAAGTTCAAGTCTGCTTTATTGTCAATTCTTCCACATGTACAGGACATACACACAGGGAATTGAAATTGCGTTACTCTCAGACCCTTTGGTGCATACAGATAACACTAAATACAGATTAATACAAAATAACAACTATACAATATACCAATAAGGTCAAATGGAAAATATATATTAAGCACAATGCATATGCAGATAGAGTGCAAACTCAGTAAAGTAACAACAGTGCAGTAATTATATTGAGTGCAAAAATGAGTTTAGTTGCAAAGACTTATTTCACTGCTTAAAGTGACAGTGTTGTGTGTGTTGTGTGTATTTGGGAGGGGTAGTTGGAGAGTCCGTCAGTCAGAGTTCAGTGGGTGCTTGGGGCAAAAGAGGGGGAGGGGGGGGGGGGCAAGTCGGGAGGGATGACCACATCAACGTGAATTATATAAATAATTTTAATAGCACGGCCAGTCAAAACCCGAGGGTCTATCATGTGCATAGTAAAGCGATCATTGACTATCATTTGGGTGGGAATTATGCAAGCACAGATATCGGATACCAGTCGTGTCTGAAGTGAATGTAAACAGACGGGTCAAAAAATGGGATCTGTATGTTAAGACTTGCAGTGTAAATGCAGCCTTAGTATCTTCTGGTCTGTAGATTCTGTGGGTTTTTCATCTGTTTTCTGGTGAAAATGGTGCATCTTATTGAGTCAGCACTTGCTGCTCAACAGCACACGTGATCTGAGGAGCTTAAACAGTTTAACACTTAGTCCAACACTACCCTGCTGGAGTCCGAGTCCTATGGGCATGTCACAACTCAAGCCTGACATAAAATCCTTCATTTCTAATTCAGCACAATGTGAGCAGGCTGAGCTGATATAATGTGAGTCCAGTCTCTGCGTCTCTGTGTCAGAGCAAAACCTTCCAGGAGGTTCGTCCTCACCGCAGC
This sequence comes from Sinocyclocheilus anophthalmus, assembly GCA_018155175.1. Taxonomy (NCBI): domain Eukaryota; kingdom Metazoa; phylum Chordata; class Actinopteri; order Cypriniformes; family Cyprinidae; genus Sinocyclocheilus; species Sinocyclocheilus anophthalmus. Next base: position 70,896 of record JADLZN010010209.1, on the reverse strand, counting down.
ATTTCAGAGCAGAGTGAAGTGTGACTGAGGAGAGACGCATAACGTGATCAGCAGAAACATTCACCCGAGAGACTTGTTTTCTGAGAAATTAAGTGAGTTTATGCTTAAAGAAGAAGAAATACCTGAAGCTGACGTTGTACAAGGACACATTTTCTCGTTCTCACAGCCAATTAAACATTCAGACTGTTTGATGCTGCTGTTTTATGAGCTGACGTTCCCCTCAGCAAACAATAACGCTTGTCTGTCTGTCTGTCTGTCTCAAACACCCCGCTGACAATGTACTGCACTGATTTTACAAACTGGCTGTACACCATTAACATATAATTATAGGCATTTGATAAATAATTTATGAAACAGAAATATTAACAGCCACAAGCAGTCACAATGATGAGATTTCAGCTTTTTTTATAATTCAGCTGATGGCAGGAACATCATTTAACGCATCAACTGCATGTTCACACGAATGCGAGACGTGTCACAGACTCTTGATCGACTGAGCATTATGAATGATTCTGGACACAGCTGAAGTTTATACAGTACTCACCAACAACACGCTAAAACAGAAAACAGACACGGAAACACATGTGTCATTTATCACAACACTGCATGCGCTCCATTCCAGCACAATAAATCAGATTTACTGTTTGAGATAAAGAGACAGAAGAGTTTGTTATTCAAGTAAATATATATTTGTTTCTAGCTGTCTGTCGTTCCCTGTAGAACAAGACAATAAAAGCACATTTGTTTTCAGCTCCTATTGCTGGTGAAACCATATTGTACATCAACTACACAAAATACCCACATTTACTGAACACACTGTTTGCTCCACGTCCGCTACGATCTCAAAACTCTGGCAATCTGATAATACCTAGAATATCAAAATCAACTGCGGGCGGCAGATCCTTCTCACTCCTTTTACACCCAAACTCTGGAATAACCTACCTAACATTGTTCGGGAGGCAGACACACTCTTGCAGTTTAAATCTAGATTAAAGACCCATCTTTAACCTGGCTTACAAATAACACACTTACACATTTCTAATATTCAAATCCGTTAAAGGATTGTTAGGCTGCATTAATTAGGTCAACCGGAACCGGGAACACTTCTCATAACACCCGATGTACTTGCTACATCGTTAGAAGAATGGTGTCTACGCTAATATTAGTGCGTTTCTCTCTTATTCCGAGGTCACCGTAGCCACCAGATCCACCTCGTCACCTCGATGACCATCGGCACAAGACCACAGAACCAGACGAGTCCTCTGCTCAATCTGACCTGTGCTGCAGTCTGGAATTAACCCACGTCATGCTGGTGTCGTCTGGTCAGAGAAGAACTGGCCCCCGACTGAGCCTGGTTTCTCCCATGTTTTTTACTCCATTTCTGTCAGCAATGGAGTTTTGGTTTCTTTGTCTTGCTTAGCTGGGGATGCTTGACTGATAGAACAGACATTATTGGAAGAGAGCTGAACTGGATGAGGACGTCACTTAATCATCAATGAACTGACTTTAGCTGAAAAAATGACTCTGTTATTGTCTTCTTGGATTATTGACAAACTATTTTCCTGTTTGTCACTGTAAAGCTGCTTTGACACAATCAGTATTGTATAAAGCACTATAGAAATAAAGGTGACTTGACTATATAAATAAAAAGTTATATTTACAGACAATGGCTACGTTTACATGCAACCAAATAATCCATTTGTAATTGGATTGACGGCTCAATCGGACTGAAAAGCCTTCATGTAAACACCTTAAGCGATCCAATTGAGCTCGATCGGAATTAAACTTCGATCGGATTGAAGGGGTTGGTTTATTCCTTTTCTAATACAATTGAGTGTGCATGTAAACACTCGATCGGATTGAACCCCGAAACTGAAAGGACTGCGCATGTGCAATGATATAGAAATAGCGTAATGACGTATGACGCGCGGAATGAACGGCTCTTCCTTTTGAATAAAGTGTTGTATAAATGCGTGTCCTGTCATTATAAAGCTCTGCTTTCACTCAGCAACTGTGAAGTGGAGCTGGACAACCTCCCACCAGTCCTTGTTTTGGATTCTCATCCACAGGCAACCCGTTTTGGGCATTTTTACTGTGTGATAAATATGAGCAGCAGGGCACAGCGGTTTATATGTATATTTATCCAGAAATGGATAAATATTAATTCTGCTGTTAAAACAAATAAAGAAACCATGTAGGAGAGTGGTTATTATGTGCAAACAGTGAGAAACTCTATATTTGTGCAGTGTGCGCATGTCAGAAAAAAAACTATTTCGATTTGAAGCTTGTGACATATAAACACACACATCAACCCGATCACTTTATTTAGCGTTCATGTAAACACTACATTCAGATTCATCAATCGTAATGAATTCAGTTCGATTGAACCAAAAATTGTGCATGTAAACATAGCCAATGACTAATACAGACTACTCTTACACCTGCCCAAGGCAGACTTGTACTGTGGCATTACTGTCATATTTCTGTGGCACGTGTCTTTGCGAGTGAAAAAGAATGAAGGTTTTCATGTGCTTCAGGGTTTGTAGACCAGGAAGCAACGGTCTCGATGAATTTGAGCAACTTTATCAGACAACAACCACAGCAAACAAATGAGGCTCTGCCCAAGATGGAAACATGAATCACTGCTAGGAAGCAGAAGGCACCTGTTGCCGGACGGGAAGATGCAGAGCAAAAGAAGATTAGTGCCTCAGCTCCCGTTGTGCTTTGTGTTAGAAAGGGACCCAGAATGAACGAGGCTGGGAAAAGCTGGGAGTCGACAGTAAAACTGACTAACGCTGACCAGGCCTTTAGAAATACAGCAGGGCCTTAAGCTCAGCATGGTAGCTATGGAAGCAGTAGCTGGCAGCTCTGACATTACTGCACTTTTACACCGCGCCATTTCTGCCCTTTGCCTAACAACCACATTTGTAGTGTAAACAAAAGGTTTAAAAGCGACAAACAAGGGTCTGTATTGAGAAGCTGTCTTATATTTACATGTACATCGATTCATTCAGCTTCCAGAAAAACACGACTGCATTTTACACATCACACAAAATAACCTCAGTGGAAACTAAAATTGTCCCTTAACAGAGGATTTTCATGCAAATTAATGAATTATCAAAATAAATATAAAATATAGGCATGATTCATACTTTTTATTTTCTTCAATGGAAAAACAATAAATTCAATTTGCAAATAATTAAATTGTTTTGTAAACCCCTCCCCCTAACAACGTGTCGGGTATAGATCCAATAAACACAGATAAATTAAATAAACCTAAAATGAAAAGAAAAAGAAAGCACAAAATACGACAGAATAAATTATTTACATTCTTACACTGCGTCTCACCACAAGGACTTTACTCAGAATCCTTAAGAAATGCCAAATATTTACTCCACCTTCTCTCGTAAACATCCATTTTTTCAAGTAACCTGTACAACATTTTTTCATACGCTGCCACTTTCCTCAATTCTGTAACTCATTCTAGGAAAGATGGTGAAGCTGCTGACTACCATCCCCTCATTATTATTGGTCTCTCTATCATGATACTTATTTGAATCCACTCGGTCATCTCAACATCAGCAGTTAATAAAAGCGCATCTCCCAAGACATAAATACTTGGACAAAATGAAAAGCAGCATCCTGACACATCTTGAATATAGTGGCATAAATGAGTTCTTGAATCCATTCAATCTGTATTGTGGAACTCTGTATCTACCAGAAGGTGACTTAAATGAAGACGACTGACTGCCTGCCTCGTAACACGGTGAGAATCTCTGGAAGGAAATACAAAGAACAGCTTTTAATAATTAAGCTCTAGATCACTGATTGAGAATCACTCAACTGAAATATAAGACCAGAACCAATGTTCATCAGTTTACCACCTTGGGATTAGGCCGGGACGATAAAACGGTATCGATATTTATCGACGGTACACCTTCTTCGATAACGATAGAAAAAATGTTGATATGGCGCACGATATAGGCACGTGCTCTGAGTGACGCAGACAGCACACACAAACACGAACACATGCTGAGTGCTGTGCTGCCTGTGATGAGGAGATTGTGAATAAAGAATGAATATTAGTCGAATTTAAAATAAATATTTGCATTTGAATGTTAGTGCGTCAGGGAGCGTCATCAGTGGAGCAAGATGTGGTGATAATGATGTAAGCGACGGTGTTGCATGTTTTAATGTTTTGTTAGTCTAGCCCACGAGACGCGCCGCTGCGTTATTCATTCAAAATATTAGAGAAATATAGAAGCTCAATGCGGAGAAGATCTTGAATGGGTTAAAACCGAAACTAAGCCATTCACACACATATTCAGCGCATTTTTAGACGAACAAATACGACTGCTGCACTCGCGTCTCACACAAGAGATGTATAGAAAGCCATGCAAAGTTAAAACAGTTAAAACTTTTAGAAAACACGTCACAGATTTGTGGAGGTTTATTCCTTTTCACTGCGTCTCTTATGTTTTTAAACGCAGTCTGTGTGATCGGCGATTCGGTTCTTTGGATTAAGCAATGCATAAATACATGATGCGGCTTTGTTCATAATTGTTTATGCAATTTACCAAATTATATTTGATTTTCATGGGTTAATTTAGACGTAATGCATGTTTTTTTTATAGACAGTTATTTCCTTGAGTTGACCATTTAAATGCACTATTATTTTGCTCATTGCGCCCTCCTGTGGCTTCGGGAGACAAGCCAAAAGTTTCCTTGAGACCTATTTAATCTGCATATAAAACTTTAGAAATTAAGTATTTGTTTAATTTTTATTTTGTTTGACTGTTAAAACAAAAAATATTTGTTGTTTGTCTCAAAGTGTTAATTATAAATAACAGTGGTTAAATAAATTTTTTTTTTTTTATTGCTCTTTGTTTTAAAAAAGGTTATAAAAAATGTCAATAATTATCGATACCGAATGATATGAAACATTATATCGTTAATAAATTTTTTTTTTTTTTAGCTATATCGCCCAGCCCTACTTGGGATTCATCCAGAATTGCCTGGAGGACAGCGGCAGTGAAAAACAGCTGTTTACTCAGCCCACATGCACCGAACCGCTTCACCAGGTTTGATGGTATTGTCAAAACAGGTCAAAAGCCATCCCACCAAATCTATGCATCAACAAGTTGTGTGGTAAATTGTTCCTATGGGGAAAGTGATGGAGAGTAAAAAAACCCTCCTCTGATTTAATCAATTTCTCCTTTGATTGGTCACCGTTTCTGTCGGCAAACCCGAGGAACACAATACACGTCTCAATACACATTGTTTAAAAGCAGCTTCACACAAATCATGATGTTAATGTTTATAATAACTTAATATCTTCATGCCTTATAGTCACAATTTAGCAGATTAGAGCTGGGCAATAATATAGTTTACATTTTGCAACGATATACACAATTGAGAACAATTGAGAAAACAGTTGAGATTTGATATCTCTTTATGTGATGTATGCGAATATATAGCCTATATACACAACTTCATATAAAGAGCTGGGCAATTATACAATATTGTATTTGTCCTATTACTTATAATTTTTGTTTAATCTTGGTTTTTATTTTTAATAACAAAAATAATGAATAGGGTTAGGGTAAAATAATGAAGTAATAAAGTGAAACAAGACTTTGGCCAATGCCGTTTTTGGCCTAAATGGTCTGTCATTCTTTTCTTTTTTTATCTTTTGTTACCTTGCACAGCAATGTTTTTAAAAGAGGAATTAGTTTAGCTCAATGACTTGCAAAACAGTCTTAAAGGGGTCATAAGATGCGATTTCAAGTTGTTCTTTCTCTTTGGAGTGTTACAAGCTGATTGTGCATAGATAAGATCCCTGAAGTTGTAAAGACTTAAATCTCAAAACCAAAGAGATATTCTTTATCAAAGTTAAGACTCTGCCACGCCCCCCTAAAACGGCTCGTTCTAACACGCCCCCACATATCTACCTCACTATGTGGAAATATTTGCATAATGCCGCCCAAATGTGCACGCAAAGAAAGAAGGCGTGGTTTCAGTACCGCAGTTAGTGTTGAAGCAGCCATGTTCAGGAGAACGCTGTGTGTTTCTAGGCGAAAGCAAAAAGCACTTTATTTGGCCTTCCGGAAGTAGATGCATTTAGGAATCTTTAAGATTACTTACAACAGAACAGCAATGCATTTTATGGACGACCGTTTCGTGAACCTAGGAGAGGAGGTAATTCTGACTTTGCTATGACAATCTGGCGCTTCTGAATCAGCTACTGTTTTGTTATTAGTTTAAGTATTTGCTATTGACTGTTCAAATGCGGAGTTTTGCGCATCGTGTTGTGTGTGTGTGCGTGCGCGTGTGTGAGAGAGAGAGAGACAGGGTCACATTACAGTGGAGTCAGCTGTCTTAACCGTGGCTTGTGTACTGCAAACACATACCAGCTTCATCACTGTGTCTGTCACGCGACTCTGTTCACCTTTCGGTCTTTACATTTATTTTGAAAGATTAAGCTCGCGATTATGGAAAGGGGCGTTACATTTCCAACGTGTGCTTGTGGTTGTTCGGCCAATCACAATGCACTGGGTCAGCTGGCCAATCAGAGCAGACTGCGCTTGTTGGAAGGAGGGACTTTGTAGAAAACGAAGCGTTTGAGAGAGGCGGGGCATAGAGGACCTACAATAATGTACAGTATTTGAAAAAAAATGTGTTTTTTGAACATTAAAGCATGTCAACATATTCTGTTACACCAAATACACAAAATAATGATCTTTAAAAAAGCATCATATGACCCCTTTAAAAAAACAACGAAAAAGATATTTTGCCACACTGTCCAGCTGTAGTCTGAGCTTCTAAAGCTGCTCTTACAGCACTTCTGTCAACTGGTTAAAGCGTTCTCTTCCTCCACTCATCCTCACGTAGGGTTGTGATGGTGAGGAAATTTTCCCACCGGTTAATTGACGTGTAACAACACCGGTAATACCGGTATCACCGGTATAAATCGCAAACGATGTGGAACCAATTAAATAAGAAACTCACTTTATTAAATAAGAATTAAATTAAATAAGAAAATCACCTTAGATAAACGACAGAAGTCAACAGGCTTTTCAAAATCCAAAAATACTGCCAAACAGTCATCCGTCTCGCCTCGCTCATTTGTCCGCTCGCCTCGCCTCGCCTCGCTCTTCTCGTCTGTCTCGCTCTTCTCGTCTGTCTCGCCTCTCTCTTCTTGTCTGTCTCGCCTCGCTCGTCTCGTCGGTCTCGCCCCGCTCTTCTCGTCCATCTCGCCTCGCCCTGCTCTTCTCGTCCGTCTCGCCTCGCTCTTCTCGTCCGTCGTCTCGCCTCGCTCTTCTCGTCCGTCTCGCCCTCGCTCATGCTCCGTCCGTCTCGTCCGTCTCGCCTCTCTCTTCTCGTCCGTCTCGCCTCGCTCTTCTCGTCCGTCTCGCTCTTCTCGTCCGTCTCGCCTCGCTCTTCTCGTCCGTCTCGCCTCGCTCTTCTCGTCTGTCTCGCCTCGCTCGTCTTTCTCGCCTCGCTCTTCTCGTCTGTCTCGTCTCGCTCTTCTCGTCTGTCTCGCTCTTCTCGCCTCGCTCATCTCGTCCGTCTCGCCTCGCTCATCTCGTCCGTCTCGCCTCGCTCATCTCGTCCGTCTCGCTCTTCTCGTCCGTCTCGCTCTTCTCGCCTCGCTCATCTCGTCCGTCTCGCCTCGCTCTTCTTGTCCGTCTCGCCTCGCTCATCTCGTCCGTCTCGCCTCGCTCTTCTCGTCAGTCAGCTCGACTCGCTCTCCTCACTGGATAAATTAAATCTGATCTGTGATGCGACTGTCGCTCGGCAAGCTGCATTGAGCACCCGCGTTCAGTTTTTAATTGTAGTGTTTGTTCTTTTACTGAACTAAATGATTTTATTAATATAAAAAATCAAAACGACGGTGGGGGTCGGTGCTGCGGTGGGCATGTGACGTAACCGGTGTTGTGGCTTAACACCGGTATCACCGTCAGCACGTCTATTGCGGCAAGCCTACCTCACAGTTCATAAAGACACATGCCTCACGCGCTCCAGCAGAACCCATATCTGTCTTAGACAAAATTAGTTTCTCTAGTTTCTTGAATGAATAAAAGTTACACCTGCTTCTGAGCAAACGTAAAACATGCATAAAAAACATCCGAGTGTTCAAGCTCTATCTTTTAAAGCTGGTTATGAAATGCAAACATGTTGAGGATATCGATCAAACAGCCCCAGCTAATGCAGCAGAGCATAAATCACGTCCCAGTGAGCCTTTCACCGGCGCTCTATAGAGTGAGTGAGAACTTGACTCAGATGTGCCCATTCATACGTGGACTTTTGTTTCTACACTGAAACTACATTAAATCCATAAACTACAGAAGAAAACTGGTCATCACCAGCCCACCTGCTGAGAGAAGGTGTGGAGACCAGGTGTGGTCATAATTACCCAGACTTCCTCCCTCAGCGGATCGAGGCTTCTACGGTTTCACCGCCACAAACCAGCGTAATTCGATGAGGACTTTAGGGAATCTAACGAACAAACCTGAACAGGGGCCTACTGTATACGGAGGAATGCGGGCAGATCTGCTGCTGGATAAAGGCTTTTGTCAGGCCTCTCTGGTGTCCAGGCAGACTGTGAGAACCCAGAGAAGAAGAGCTGGACTCTGAGCCTTCTGTCTCAAACAGATTATGTGCAATTAAACTGATTGACTGCCTGGAGAAAATGAGGTATCTGCATAAGGCCATCGGTAGATCAGTAGCTTTCAGGCTTTCTCAGCATTCACATCAGCCAGTTCTTACAATTATGAAACACACTGCTTTACGTTCTCTCAACAGCATCCCTGATTACTGACGAACACAGAACAGCTTCTCAGAGATCAGTCTTTCTGTATCAATGACTACAATATTCTCTGTAAATGTCAATGATTCCACTTTGGTTCCATGGGCTTCGTTTCTGAGCAAGAGAAGTAAAGCATGAAGCCTGTATTCATCACTACATGAAATCATTGATGAAGATATTTGACATGACGCTGCTGATCAGTTTGTGTTCGAAATGTTCTGTTGAACAGCATAAAAAACCCCATAAACACCATGAACACAGCCACAGCACACTTATCACACAGTACGCTGGATTTTATTTGCAATCCTTGTGAACTTGACATGTGATATCACCATGAATGTCATTGTTTCACATTCACTGATTAATTTGTGGTGGACCGCCACTAATAGATTTGCACAAAGTTGTCCAAAACTCATGCAATAATCGCGATATGGCTGGATTAAACTTCAAAAGGCTGTGATTTCATTGAATAAATATTAGTGCTACACATTTCAAAGTCCCAATGCGCCAAAATTCAATCCAGATGAATACTGAAAAATATTTTCCAAGAGTATTTTTTCAGAAAGCCCCGTAAAATGACATGTTCAAACAAAGGGTCTAAATGTGCTATAAAAAGTAGATGCTGGGGAAATTTTGAATGTAAATAAAGTTCTTCGCAATTTGAAATATTTGCATTGGAGCATTTTTTAGGTATTATAATATAAACAAAAAAATCCCCCCCTCCATCGGGGGAACTGCCACCACACATACAGTGTAAGGCTGTGGGAAACACTGAATGTAATAAAAAATAGACTTAGAGAATTTTGCTTTCTGCCTTAATTCCTTTCCTGCATTGTTATTATTTCATTTAGCAGATGCTTTTATCCAAAACGACTTCCAATTGGGGAACATCACAAACCATTTACTAATTTATGGCTGCATTATTTGAGTTAAAAGTAAAAACTAGATCAGTACATGAGGGATAGCAGAGGTGAAACACAGAAAAGAAGAGCAAGAGAGAGAAGATTTACAGTATTTATTTTGACTCCCATTAACTAAAGGTCGCAGGCCGCTCTCTTGGTCTGTCAAAAAGAGGTGATTTAATTTAAAGGGGACCTAACACACAAAATTTCACCCAATCTCATATTAATCTTGAGTACCTATAGAGTAGTATCCTCCATATCTCCAAAAAGTCTTTAGTTTTGTCATATTTATAAAATAAAGATACAGCTTTACGATTCTTTCCGAAAACAGCAGAGCTCCTGGAGGCACGCCGATGGGTGGAGTTAAAGAGTGACGAGCACTTGAGCGCCGATTATCAACAGAACACAGACATTGGATGCAGCTTCACTTAGCGTCTGCAGTTCTGGATCATGACCGGGATCTTTTATAGCTTGGTGAGCCCCTCGAAAAAAACCATCTTTCAGTATCAAATGATGTTCAAATCCAGCGTCGAACTGGGCCTTGTTTATAAAACGTTCGTCAACAAACACACTTGTGAAACTCCGTTGCTGCACCGGAAAACAAACTGCATCCGCTGTTTACATTATGCTGGATTCTTTGGGAAGCTGAACAAAGTTATCTTTCCCCCCTACAACACACCTCTTTAGAGACATTCTTCCCGAGCGAGTCCCAAGCAGCACTGCTTGCTGAATGAAGTGCGTTGATGGGCGCGCTCTTGCTCTCACTCTGGTCGATGCGTGCGCCGGCGCGCTCTTCCGGGAGAAATGCCCATATAAGCATAGAACTTTCCGAAACTTGTACGAACCCGGAAGTATGATTTTTGGCACAGAAATACTCTGTCATACGTCCAACAGTTTTTTTTTTAACTTTGGCCATGTTTAGCATGAGAATCCAACAATCTAACAGTGAAAATAACTCGCGCACACCACCACACACACACACACTCTCACAAACAGACACGCACACACACACACTCGGTTAAAATATTGCTCATATATCAGGGCTCTAGACTCATTCTTCCCACTGGTCGCTTTTTGCGACTAAGCTTTCTCATTGTTCGCAGGCGAGCACATAATTTTGAAAACAATTTATTTTTTTTTTTTTTTTTTTGCTACAACATGCGATTAATCAATGCATGCTGATGAACTTTGATCATAGTTTATAGTTATATGGTAACGAAAGTGGTTAACATTCAACCTGTTCTTTTTCATTAGTAGTAGTATTTGTGATTTGGATTTTGTGAACGGGAGTTCCTCTTTTCGTGCGCTTTCACTTTCACTTTCAAATTTGCATCTTGGTGTCACGTTTTACAAGAAAAGATAATTGTCTATTTTGCTTACATCTTTACACCTTTCACTTTTTAAGACTAAAATGAAAGATGGATTTATTGTTATTCCTATTAAAAAGCACAACAACAATAAAACAGTAGGCTAAAATGACAGACGAGGGGCAGCTTACATAACGTTTATTAACAAAAACGAATAAGACGAGCATATGCTGTATATACCGACTAATAAATTACAGAATGTTTAAAAAACACTGAGGATCAAATAATATAATAATATAATAATATAAAAAATAAGGAAAGCCTCCAATAGCGTAATGCGAGATAAACAGCAAAGATAACAAGCTTTTCAAAAATGAAAACAAAAAGAAAAAGAAAACTAACGGTGACAGTGCTTGCATGTTTTTCCAAGAATACCAGCATGTTCACCTTCTCCTCGGTTTAAAAGCGGTCCCTTTTACGTATTTTTGTAACCAAATCCTCCGGTGCAACCTCTCTTCATCCCCCCTCCCCACGTGATCAGTGAAATCTGACTCCTGCTACAATGTGCCGCGGCTCTGCAGCGTGCTCTGTATGAAGCAGATGCTTTGGAGCAGCTTAGACCATGCACTCGCACAAATACGACCGCGTCAAATTTTACCTCGCACATTATCAAAAATTGGTCGCAGTCTAGAGCCCTGTATATAGGCAGTTCAGATTACTTGTTAAAGTGCAACGAAATACCTTATATCAGCAGACAATATGTGTCTTGTGTTTGTGGTTGGAGACTCCTTCACCGGCTACAGGCTCCTCATTTGCGCGCGCGAGTGTGTGTGAAATACAGTGCTGAATGAAAAAACGGGGCAATTTGATAATAATAGCCGAATAATAATAGGCCGCATAATAATAATAATAATACTATGATTATATTATTATTATTATTTAATACATTTACTAGAGAATGAGCCTAATATCGTCCTTGACTATCGACAAAGACATCTGCTATCTTCGATATCTCTGACTATCGTCGATACACGATACTATCATCTAATCGCACAAACTCTTAACACAACTCACACACCAACAATTATCTCACACACACACACACACAACACAACAACAACTATGGGAACATTATTTCTCTCCTGTTATGTTTTCCTGACACGCATTTGGATGATTAATCTGAGTGCCCACAGCTGCAAAGAGCTCCATCGAATTAGTGAGACGTGAGAGGGAGGGCATATGCTAATTAACCTACATTACCTGGCCAATGCACTGGATTCCCCTGGCAAACTAAAAGTACTATGGTATTACCATTTTCTTACAGCACAGCCAGAGGAGCATTCTGTAAGGAAACTTCTGTCATCTGCTGTCTAGTTTAGTTAACTCTCATCTTACGGCAGGGTTTTCCTGATATCATCATATTCTGGTGGCTGTTTTACATTCAGGTCAGGTGACTTTATGAGTCATGATGTGAATGGACAGCGCCACAGGACCGACTGCTGAAAACCAAGGCATAAACATAAAATCAAAACTGCTCACGTGGGTTAAAATACACTTGAGCAAGTTCTGTTCTCTGAGCAAGTGATTTTATGGGACAACAGGACATCATGTGATTTAACCCTTGTTCAAACGCTCATCATTCTATTGATCTACAAGCGAGTCATTTGGAGCCGAATCTCCTGTGAGTGTTAAAATCGAAGCATCTACAGCTCATTGATCTTTATAAATGGCCTTCATAAGTGTTCATACACACTGTACGTGTCTGTGACTAAATGCTTTCTTTCAGACGATGTGAAGCACACACACGGCTCTCTCTCCAGCCATCAATCTTTGACCCTGCTGTAAGGCCACTATCATGACGTGGGAAACAGCGTTTTTCCATATTCTGAGCAGTGACTGTTGAAGTGGCCTATGCCACCGCTGCTCTGTAAACAGGATAATCTCATCAGTCCTCAGCAGCTCTCGTGATGCTCTTCAACATCTCACGACATCTCAGACCGCTGCTCTTTACAACAACACTATTCTCACATCAGCACTCATGAATTCTGGGAACCGGAAACCATCAGCTCTTTCCAGTTTCAAAGTGCAAGAATCTGTCCACAGCAAATGCTGCGAGATTCCGGACGCTCTCTTGAACCGCAAATGTTTCTGTCGGCTAAGACAACTTCTCTGGAAAACTATAGTCTAACTAATCCCTGTGTGACTGTAAAAGAAAAGCATTTTCTCTGTATTTCATACACGCATACAGGATCTCCAACTTCAAATCTTACTGGCATATCTGGGGAAAAGCAGCTTTGCTTTTTGTCAGCATATTCCTCTCTGGAAATCTCTACATTTATAATCATACAGTATTTGTGCCAGGAATGAACAGACAACAACGTCTGTTCAGTTTCATCTTGTGGAGCGTTTGTACAAACACAAGCTCAGCTCTTGGCTGCGAGAACAAATGATCGACACAGAAACACATGTAAATGCTGTATTATTACCTTTGGTGTCTTGGCAAATCTCCCATTTCTCGTATCCTTGATGAGCGAGAGGTCTAACAGGTCGGTCTCCTGCAATCACAAATGAGATTTATGAGTATTATGAGAACAGCGTGTTTAAACTTGCGTCCACAGCACAATTATGAAAGACAATAATGCAATAAAACTAAATAAATATATAATCGTGACATATGATGGGAAACAGGTTGCTTCTTGCTCTTTTTAAATGAAAGACTTTGACATTGTGTGCCTTAAAGCGACAGTGTACAGGTTAGAGGAAGGTCAAGCCCATCGTCAGCCAATCATAACAGAGCTCATTTACATACAGAAGTCTTAAACACTCTGTTTCAAGTCAAGTCACTTTTATTTCTATAGCGCTTTATACAATACTAATTGTGTCAAAGCAGCTTTACAGTGTCAAACAGGAAAATAGTTTGTCAATAATGCAAGAGGTCAATAACCCAACTCATCATGAAGACGGACCGGGAACACTTCCCATAACACCCGATGTACTCGCTACATCATAAGAAGAATGGCATCTACGCTAATATTAGTCCCTCTTTTCATCCTTATTCGAGCACCTAACCGTAACAAGATCCGTCGTATATCCAGATCAGATGGTGGATCAGCAGCTAGAGAGGACCTCTACAGCCCTGAATGTCAGCGGAGATCAAGACAACTAGATGAGCCCCAGACGACCATCGGCATGAGACTACGAGAACCAGACGAGTCCTCTGCTCAATCTGACCTGTGCTGCAGCCTGGAATTAACCCACGTCATGCTGGCCCCCGACTGAGCCTGGTTTCTCTCAAGGTTTCTTCTCCATTTCTGTCACCGATGGAGTTTCGGTTCCTGGCCAGACAAAACCAGCATGGCGTGGTTTAATTCCAGGCTGAAACACAGGTCAGATTGAGCAGGTTGACCTAATTAATGCAGCCTAACAATCCTTTTGAACTATAGAATTTATAGAATTATAGGATTATAGAATTATATGATTTGAATATTATAAATGTGTAAGTGTGTTATTTGTAAACCAGGTTAAAGAGATGGGTCTTTAATCTAGATTTAAACTGACAGAGTGTGTCTGCCTCCCGAACAATGCTAGGTAGGTTATTCCAGAGTTTGAGTTAGGAGAAGGATCTGAATACTAATTTTGATATTCTAGGTATTATTAAATGGCCAGAGTTTTGAGATCGCAGCAGACGTGAAGGACTATAATGCGATATGGGCTCGCTCAAGTACTGAGGAGCTAAACCATTCAGGGCTTTATAAGTAATAAGCAAGATTGTAATCTTCAAGATCTGTGTAATTGTAAGGGACAAAGATAGGGCGGAAAGCATATTGTTTTTGGTGCAAAAACCTTACATGTACATCAGAGAGTGTCCTAATGTGACCTCCGGAATGAAAGCAGCATTTAAGCAGAGTCACGCTCACTCCAGATGCTCTTTAACCACATCTTAAATATCAAAAGGGATTGAAGGACCTTTAAAGATCCATTATTGATGTTGAGAATGAGAGTGTGAGGGAAAAGACGCCTCGAGAGAAACATCACCGGCTATTATAACATGTTGAGAGTCATTCGATATTGTGAACTGATCAATCCTGAATGTACAAATGTGCATCTGTGCATATCCAGCAATATTTCTTAACTTGAAGACTTTATCATCCAAGAATGAGAATTCATCACAAAACCTCTTTGTTTCTACTGTGGAAGACAAAACTGTTTCTGAATAGTCTTTGTGCACCTCTGAACATTGACTTCAGACAGAGCAAATGTTGAGAAAATGTATAATTTCCTCAAATGCCAGTTTAATTTTAACACTCTTGTTAGCAGTTATCAAAAGCATTATCAGTGAGATCATGCATGCTTGGATTCAGAAGAAAATACCAAATGCTGTCTTCTGCAGTCCACTGTACTGAGTCACGGAGTGTCAGCATCTTTTCTTCTCTTACAGAGGTCACTGGATTGACTCGGCCACACACACTATCAGACACTGTATCAACACACAACGCTCTCTAAAGCGGATTAAATTGGTCTCTAAAACAACAAGTGCATCGGGCTCAGAACCTTTTGTTTGCATCTCTGAGAAGTGTTTAAAGAGTGAGACAGACGTTTAAATAACCTCTGTTTCATAAAAGAGCCACACGCAAAGGTGCGAGTGATGCTCTACAGGACACAATGAGACGAGGACAGTCCTGTCCTCCACACTGTCTTCTGTTCACAAAAGCTGAAATAAATACTGATGAAAAGTGACATTTATAGGCTGTGGAAAATAGCTGATTTCTGTTCAACATCAACATTTTGGAGTTCCTAAATGACTGCAGGTTGGGTTGATGCGCACCGCTTCTAATCTGACATCAGACTAAACTATTTAGACTAAACTAAAGCATTTTTATGCTAACTAAAATGGCAAAACCTTTCTGAAATCATCTGATTGTCATTGTTAATCAATGGGCACAATGACACTTCTAACCTGGATTAGGCAGGTCAGAATAATGTGAGACACAAACGTTATTGTGGCTTTTGCTCAAATTATTTTCAAAACCACAGATCGGACAATAAATGCTCACAAATGTGTTTATATCTGCATGTGACGGCACCAACGGAGCTGATCTGTACTGTACATGACCAGCACTGCTGTAGAGAATCTCCTGTACACTCTTAAAAATAAAAGGTGCTTCACGATGCCATAGAAGAACCTTTTTGTCTAAATGGTTCCATAAAGAACCTTTAACATCTGAAGAACCTTTCTGTTTCACTAAAGGTTCTTTGTGGCGAAAGAAGGTTCTTCAGATTATAAAAAGGTAAGAAAGAGATGGTTCTTTAAAGAACCTTTGACTAAATGGTTCTTTGCGGAACCAAAAATGGTTCTTCTATGGCATCGCATGAAGAACCTTTTGAAGCACCTTTATTTTTAAGAGTGTAGTCTGCGTGCACAGGGTTATACCAGTCCACCAAAGACCTCAGAAGATCAAGGGTCAGCAGAGCCCGTGACTGGATTTGACAGCGTTTGCTGGGTTCTTTGACAGAAAGTCATGAAGCGTTTTCTTTTGAGACACGCTGAATTTATGAGACACCCTTGAGCAGAACCATATATTCCCTTGTTAAGACCGATTTATCCAAATGTCACCTAAACATATGATTGTCATGAAGATGGTCTCTTGTGACTGTGACTATGCTCAGAGTAAATAAATAAATACAAAATCTGGTTACACATTACACAAAACCAAATGTGCCTATATGCAAATATATTCGCTAGCTTCTCGTGAGCATGATATTGCTGCAGAGAAGGAAACAGAACGACTGCAGTTTCTGTGAGCAATAAGAGGGTTTGTGATGTAATGATCGATGATACTGGTGCATTCTGTCTTTACAGAGCTAAACATCTAGTAAGATGTAGGAGAGCAGCAGTTTGTGGCACTGAAAATTATATGATTTTGTGTATTAAATAAATATCAAAGGACAGGGGAAATGGTGGAGGGAACCATAAAGTTTGCATATGGTTGCGTGATGTCTACATATAAAACAAAACTGCCCTTGCACTGTTTTTAGAGGTACCATAGCCACATTTACATTCAAATGAATACATAACGGGCAGCTGTAGAGTTAAATGTATTTGAACTCATGTGGCCCTGCTGTGTAACTCCTGCAATGGTAGAGATGAATGTTCACACACACACACACACACACACACACACACACACACACACACACACACACACAAAAAAAAAAAAAACACACACACACACACACAGGTTTACATTTGTGAAAAGTGGGGACATTCCATAGGTGTAATGGTTTTTATACTGTACAGAACGTATATTCTATTGCCCTACACCAACTCTACCCTTAAACCTACCCCTCACAGGAGACTTTTTGCTATTTCAGATTTTCAATACACTCCCTTCTGTGTGATTTATAAGCGTTTTGAAAGTGGGGACATGGGGTAATGTCCTAAAAAGTCACCTTCTCCTTGTAATACCTGTCATAACCATGTCATTATACAAAATGTATGTCCTCATTTGTCCACAAAATGCATACACACACACACACACTCACACACTCACTCTCTCACTCACTCACCACACACACACACACATCAACACACACACACACACACACACACCCCCTCTCACTCTCTCACTCTCTCACACACACACACACACACACTCACTCACATTCACACTCACACACACACTCTCTCTCTCTCTCTCTCTCTCTCTCTCTGTGACTGATTGGCTTCACACAGTGCTGGGGCTTTTTAAACACACTTAAAAGCAGGACCTTTATGCTGATGCTGGAAATGCTAACCTTTGACTCGAAACACCTCCCACTGCAAACAGCCAACACAACATCGACCGAGGAGACCCTCTGCTTTAAACTGAATCAAATGGAAGATGATTATATCTGGGGAAGAGGACTTTTGATGGCTTGACACCATGTCCTAACCAGACCAGCGACGAGCAGTTTGTCTGTCCACACCAGACGCGACAGAATCACTCAAATATCAATTATGGACTCTCTCTCCAAGCGCACTGCACTCCCAATGAAATGGATAAGTTTATAATCCAATTCATATATATTAAAGCTTTTTAACATTATTAAAAGTAAATACTGAGGGACTGACACCATCTTCGTAATAGAATACACTTGCACTGAGTTCACAGTTTTAACGTACATGTTTTAATTTATTTTCGAAATCTGAGGTAAACTATCTGTTGTTGCTTTCAGAATGGCTAGAAAAGGTCACGCAAAATGATATTCAAACTCACTTTTAACATTGAATAAATCACATAATCAGTACCTGATATTATCATTGTCATAGTTTGTTGTTGTTGTTCCAGCAGCGACGCCACAGAAATAGAAACCGTTTCTAAAATAGACTGTCACTGTCACGACTGGTTAGGACAAAACTCAGTTTAACATGGAAAAGATACCTTTTATCGCATGTCGCGTTGTGTGTAGTTAGGACACGGTGTAAGGCAGAAAGCTTTTCATTGCATGATGGGACAGATCTTTAGGGTGACAGTAAGTTATTGCGAAAGGCCTGGAGCTTTTACATTCGCCATCAAAAACCAAACCACAGTATATGAGAGTAGTCAGATTTACTATCCACAAAGTTCTGACTGCATTGAAATATATTCTGACTACAAACTGCCTGCTATTTAATGTGATATTTGGGGCAATTAAATCTCAAATCTGGGATCAGTGGAACTGCTCAAGGGTGTCTCATTAATACAGTGTGTAAATGCTTCATGACTGATCTGTCAAAGAACCCACCAAACGCTGTCAAATCCAGTCACTACCTCGTGAACTTCATAGGACTTTGTTTCCTGGTGGACTGACATAAACCAGTGCATACAGACTACAGGAGATATAGAGATACAGATATCTATAGAGTGATAGTTGTGACACGTGAGCCATACCCAAACAGATGCACCTGCTGTCAGGAAGAGGAAAGATCGACAGAACGTGTACAGTCAGCATCAGAGAGACATGCTGTCGAAGCAACGCAAACGTCATCAGCATCATTACCTGCCGTATCAAGGTCAGACTCCATCTATTTAAATTCTGTTCTCATTACGCCAGCGCAACACTATCCTGTGCTGTCTGCGATGCTACGATTTCAGTCAATGTCAAGCAAAACAACCAGTAAACCAGCCGATGTCTTTGTGGATGTCAGAGCTAACTGTGCCTTAGGATCTAAATTAGTCCTATACGGTATGACAAGCAGCCCTGTTAGCCACAGTTCAGCTTCAAAATAACCCTGTGAATCACAATATCATGTTCTCTCACTACATGTCCACAATACAGAGACTCTATCGGTGCACCCGTTGTTAAAACTAGAAAGATTCAACTTTACATTGCTTTGTGTTATAGTAGTTCATGAGTGCCTTTATGTCCTTCAGAAAAATCCTCCAGCTCCTGCACATTCTTAGTTTTTCTGCACATTTGAGCTCTTCCCAACAGTGACTGTGTGATGAGGAGATCCAGCTTCCACTAGAACGAGGGTCTCATACACAACTATTACACACGCTAAGAAGGAGAGGATGGAAACTGTTTAACATGGTGATTTTTCAATATTTAAATAAAAGAATAAGATCTTTTATCTGTTACATTTGTATACATTTTGAAGGGGTTTACATCCTCTCTCTCTAGAAATACATGCTTGAAACAACCTACCTGCAAACAACCTTAAAAGCTGTGTGCAAGTGTTACCAAAGCACATTCTAAAGGCAAAGTTGGCCACACCAAGTTAGTTTAATTAATGTAAGTCAATTGATGAATAAAAACTGTTGATGGCATTATCTTTGAAATCATCCTCACTTTACAGTATTTGTTCAAAAGTGTCTAAAGCAGTACGGGTGGTTTCAGTATCTTGGAGAAGCTGCCACAGTTCTTCTCTGGATTTAGAGACAAACCTCGTGCTCTGAAGACGTTATTTGTGACCCTGGAGCACAAAACCAGTCATAAGGGTCAATTTTTTAATTGAATAAAAGAAAAATGTATAATTTTGACCCATACAATGTATTGTTGACTATTGCTACAAATATACCCCAGCGACTTAACACTGCTTTTGTGCTGCAGGAACACATATGTCGTGATAAGCTTTCAGATGGTAAATATCGGTGGCATTCCGTTGGACTCGTGTATTGTTCTATGTAATAAGAGAGGTACTGGGTGTTGTTATCAGTTTCTTGTTCTTTCCCTTCTCTCTCGAGGAACAATGACGCAGGGGGCCAGTATTTTAGGTATGACAGGCCCGTGTGTCAGCGCCGGCCCCAAAGCACCTGCTTGCCGTTTAAATTTGATACCCTCTTAGCGTTCTCCAAATTGAATTGACTGCTAACGAGAAAAAAAGACATGTGACCTACATCTCTGACACACTTAAAAGAGAAAGCAGAAATGGAGCAAAAAAAGAGGATCAAGGGAAAAGGAAGGAACAACTAAAAACTATCCTCCAGTCCTTCAACCATCACAGATCAGCTAAACTACCTCAAATCCTTCAGGGTTCAGACTGAGTCGTCACCGAAACAGTTTGAATAAAGCGTCTCTCGGCAGCAGCTTTAATGCAAACCAGAGAACAGTGTGACCGGGCGAAGAGAAATTAGATTCTGGTATTTCTCCATTAAAAGGCCGCTGAAGAATGGAAAGCTAGATTTAGAGTACTCTTTTAAAAAGATTATAACACATCCAGGGATCACTCCGTGTAACAATGTTTTACACTTTAAAAGTATTTTCTAAGTTAATAAACATTTACATTTAAAAATCTAGCAGATACGTTCCTACCGACGAACCACGTGGCAGATGTGGAGCTCAAATCTACCTGTGTGTCGACGTGAGACAGTACATGAAACAGCATGCTGAAAATGTTGGGGGAAAACTCGTTCCATCTTTACAGGAGCAGGACAATGATCACTAAAGGAGCAAATGCTGCATCAGCACACTTGCATGCGAGTAAGGTAGTTCTGCTGTAGACTAAAAGAAGCATTATAATGTGACTCTGGCAAACGCAGCATGATTTCAGTGGGAATTACGTCTGTTGATGGACAATAAACATCACTGACCAAGTCATTTAGTCACGCTTCTATCTAATAAATCACCCATACATACACTTCTCTTACTATTGCACATGTAACAGTGATTATCCTCCATAGGTTGCCGACCCCTGTAATAATCGAATGTGGAATTAATAATTAAGGATTTAGAAAAGGGGTTAGGCAATCATAACAGAAGTCATTCACATGAAAGGTACAGATAAAAAAGGTCCATTTAAGATATGCAAAATGCAAAAATAAGCCGATAATCATTGGTGGAGGTGAAAGGTGATGTGAATATAAGTCAGTGTGCTGCCATGTGAAGCTGAGAGCTCTGACGCACACATTCATCCGCGAGAGTCGGACACAAACACCCATCCAGCCATGGTACATCAGACCATACCTTTTAGGGGCATTTTATCTTTATAAAGCCAATTTTTTCTAACCTAATTAAAATGTATGCATTATCTTTTGTGTCAAATTCTTAAATTTAATCAATAAAGTTTAAATAGCAAGACAACTGTTGATTGTTACCAATCAAATGAAATCAGTATCAACAAAATGTGTGTTTGCGATGCAGAGGAACAGAATCTGCATCTGAAGTGGCGTTTAGAGTCATTCACACTGACTGTTTAATGCAGCACACGAATGCAGTTCACCTGCAGTTACAAATGCATAAATAATGCTTTGATGTTTTAAAACCAAAACATTCAAAAGAGATTTCTGAAATGATTTTGGGGAAAAAAAGGGAAAATATACTTTAAATATGAACCTAAAATCACCAGTAGGCGGCGAGTCATTCATTCAACCAATTCGTTCAAACGGCGGATTGATTCAGTGTGTAGCTCACAGACACAAAACAGTTCTGCTGTGGTGGTTGCTATTTTTTTGAAACTGTTTTCATTTACGAATAGAGCAAAAACAGGAACTTGAGTCTAAAATTTAAGTAATATTAACTTCTTGTTTATTGGACTGTTATTTGGAGAAACTGATATTTGGAGAAAAACTGTACTCTTTTTTGTGATATTAACTATATCAGATTATATACATTTGAAAGACATATAAAAGTCATTAGCTGGACACGTTGTGTGTGTGGGAGGGATCGGTAGAACAGATGGGAATCTGAATGATTGTTATAGACTCAATCACTAAATCACGCAGTGAAAGTGTGCTCACGCAGTATCTCTCAGTGTATGTGCAATATCTGGGTGGGTGTGTTTTTGTGATATACTCGATAATGTCAAATCACATATCGTTTAAACAAAAATTACGATTATCATAGATGATATATATCACACACCCCTACCTGACATCTGACATCTCTGAGCTTAATTTTTGACCAAACACTCTCAGAGGCCAACATAGCATGTGCTGGGCAAAAGCAATAGACAAATGTTCCACGCTCAACAGCCCAGACAGCCAAACACTAAGCATCTGAGGGTCAATGACTGATGCCACATGAAGCTCTCCAGAGGAACAATCTCTTGCTCAAAGGTTGCTGTATTACTGAATGCCTATTAAGTCTAAAAATATGGAATTGACTTTAATTGTATAGACACTTCTCAAAATATCTTCATTTATGTTCCATGTTGGTAGTTTCATTTGGCGAAACTATCTTTTTAAAGGGATAGCTCACCTACAAGCAGGGCTGCCCAATCCTGCTCCTGGAGATCTACGTCCTGCAAAGTTCAGCTCCAGCCCTGATCAAACACACCAGAACCAGCTAATTAATCTCTTCAGGAGCACTTGGTAATTACAGACAGCTGTGTTGGAGCAGGGCTAGAACTGAAGTCTGCAGGTAGGATGATCTCAAGGAAAGGGATTGTGCACCCCTGATCTCAAAGTGAAAATGTGCTGTTAATTCTATAACCTAAGGCCCATCAAGATGTAGGTGACTGTTGTGGACGTTGTAAACACAGTAAGAAAATTTTTAGCTGAAAAAATGTGCCTTGGTGTTCCTAAAAGTGCAAAGTCCCCCGTGGCTACCCTCACTGTGGAGTAAAAGAAAGTTGATAGGGACACAAAATCAATATCTTTGGCTCCTGACGATATATGAACCAGTTCACCAAATCGGAAGACCGTCTGAAACAGT
The DNA here is from genome assembly GCA_018155175.1 of Sinocyclocheilus anophthalmus. Taxonomy (NCBI): domain Eukaryota; kingdom Metazoa; phylum Chordata; class Actinopteri; order Cypriniformes; family Cyprinidae; genus Sinocyclocheilus; species Sinocyclocheilus anophthalmus. The sequence goes on along the minus strand of JADLZN010010209.1, from coordinate 47,764 downwards.
TCTAAGGATGGAGCAGTACAGATCTACAGTTAACCAATCAAAAATCACTTTCTTTTTTTTGTTTGTTTTTTTGTATTTTTTTTTCTTTTTTGTTTTGGGAACATGACACGGTCACTCCGAATGGAAATGAGAATGAACTGCATTCCAGACGCCTTCACAGTTCAGCAAAAAGTCACTGAATAGAACAATTCGACTCGGACCGAAAGCCGATGAGCCGCTGATGATCCGCGCATGCGTGAAACCAACCCACTGAATGAAATGGGTAAAATGAATGTTTAGGTTTCTCAATGGTTAAAGGTGACATATCATGAAAAATCTGACTTTTCCAGGTTTTTTTAATTGCGATAATGCAAGTCCAGGGCATCTGAAAAAATAAACCAGTAACTTGGTTTTGGTAAGCCTTTCTGCAAGCATCTGAAAAAAAACTAGCGCGTCTGATTTCGCTTCCTTTGGTGACGTGGCAAAGGGATCTCATTAAAGCCCCGTGAAGCCGTGGTTTACAGTGAATTTAAAACAGCTAAGGGGCATTGTTAGGCACGACGCCCCCTTAGCTGTTATAAACTCACTGTAAACCACGGCTTCACGGGGCTTACTGCTTTTATAAACGGTTATTCCATATACGTAGTAAAATTTCACAAAATAAAACGGAGCAAATAAAATGTAATGATAATAATAAAAAAACAGTATTCTTCCACCAAACAATGTAGCGCCTCAAAAACAGTTGTGGCGCTGGCGCCAAAGTGTTTGCCCGAAGCAAAACCACACAAACGAAACAAAGGTGTGTGTTACTTGTTAGCGATCATTCAACAAACAGTTTGACGAGCACGGCCCTAAAACCAATCAGAGTCAAGCCCACGGAACCTCTCGCTTTATAAGAAATATTACCCTACCTTCATCGGGAAGGTACGGTGCCCGGGAGCCGAATGTGCGGTTTATTAGTTTTGGGCAGTTGGCATACGTGGACATAACTCTTGGGAAAGTGATGATATAATATTAATATAATGGCATTAACTATAATAACATGTCAGGCTCGGGGCAACGTAGTAAGTTTACACCCACGGTGCCGTTATTTTGATTTCGCAAGCGACAGCAGTGTAGCAGCTCTAACGCCATGACGAAAGTTTAAGAAAGCATGCTAACTGTTCTGTGTTTGGCTGCAGAGACGAGCACACAACACTGTTTAGAGTCCCAGCCTCAGAGACAACAGAGCAGAGGATTTATTTACTGTATATTGCTGCTGACACACAGATCTAAAATAAACAAGCGACTTATTTCCCAGCTGTTTACCTTCACAAACATAACCAACTGTTTTTGTAACTCGTGTATGTTTAACGTAAGCTAAGCGCCGCTGTTTGTGTTGTGATGCGAAGAGAGAGTAGGTAGTGCTGCATGAGTTCGACCCGAAACGATTCCGGGCGCCCTGTGACAGCCGCTCTCTGTACGTGTGCTTCGGATGTGTGCGCTTAGAAAACCTTATATCTGAAGTTTAAACTCTTATGGTTTAAAAAGCATGATTTCAGCGTGATAAACATGATAATAAGAACCAAAACAGATGTTTTTAGCAGACCCGAGCTGTAATGGGGCAGCTCTATTCTGGAAAAGGGGGCGGGGAGCAGCAGTTCATTTGCATTTAAAGAGACAGGCACGAAAAAACAGCGCATTTCTGCTTCCACTCAAAATAGGCATTTCAAATGCCCTACTAATACCATGATCTTGTGGGAGTATTCGTGCTGAACTACACAGACACATTCGGGGACAGCCAGAGACTTATATTATACATATGGTAAAAAGGTTAAGCCGACGCCATTGCTAGCTTTAGAATACAGTTACTACAGTCTCTACCACAGAGTGGGCACCAATCAGGGGGGCAACCATCCAGTGCCTCAAAAAAAAACCACAAAGACTTTCATTCTCTATTAATATTAACATCTAGACCTAAATAAACCTCTCAAACATTAAAAATATATATTATCTAGAACTATTATGATATATATATTAATTATAAAAAATGATAACGACAAGACATAAATAAAACTATTTTTTACGTGAACACAGTAGGCTTAGCACATGTGACGCGCCATTCCCGCATCTGCGCTCGCTCTCGCCTCATGTTTGCGGCTGAATACAAATAAACATCATAATTAATGGACAACTAGACTATATCAGGGAAAAGACATCAGCGCCAGTCCGGAGCAGAGAAAAGAAACCAAAACACACCCCCCCCCCCCCCCCCCCCCCAAAGCTGTAAGCCCGTGTCTTTCACTTTCAGGTAACCATGCATTCATATCCTTGGAAATGTTTTGACTGTGATTTAGTAACGTATTTAAGTCGTAACATTTTCCCACCACCCCACACACGCATCGGACGTAATATCTAGTTTCCTATTGACTTAAAATTGTATTATAAAAACAATGAGGCCAATAATGACGCGGTATAATAAATTCATATGTATTCTGAATAACATGTTAAAGAATAATGTAATACAAAATAAACAAGTGCTTATTACCAAATGCCTGCAAAGGGCACCAAAAGGACCGATAATTGCGATGACTACACTTACAGGACGATTCAAAATCTCTTCCTTAATATTGACCACACATTGTTGAATTGTCAAATATCCACGGAATCTTCAACAAAAAACATGTGGACATTACAACCTTTACAAAAATAAACCATGGTTTTATCGTAGTAAAACTGCTTCATTTTATTTTGTGTGATTTCTGAATGCCCGAGACCATAAAATCAATCAGACAACTGTATTAATAAAATAATAGCCATAGGTAACTGTCTAGAGCTACAATTGTAATTTATAAATAATACAATTTAATTACAATTTATTACTTTCTATATTTTATTAAAAGTTATGTTGAATTTTTCTAGAGGTGTTTTTTTTTTTTTGGAAGGAGAAAGGGAACCACCAACTGAAGGGAGGAACAAGTCGACAGATAAAGGGCCCTAAAAATGGTTAGAGGTGGACGCCAAACCCCAAGGTTGTGGAGATAGTTTGAAGGAGTCAGGACCGGCTAGGGATTGTAGGGTGGGGGGAACGCGTGAATGTACACCGGCGGCTCTCTTCCCACCTCAACATATCATGATCATGAAGGGGTGCACTAGAAGAACAAAGAGCAAAAGGACTACGAAACCCCAGACTGAAACATAAATGGCTGGCCCAATGCCTCCCAGGTGTGGGTGTTCAATGTGTGGTGTGTGCACTTGGCGGGAGTAAAATGCAGAGCACATAATCCAAGGTATGGGTCACAATACTTCGGCCATCATGGCACCTTGCGTAACATTTGTTTAGTTGAGCTAGGGCACCCACTGGGGCCACAGCAGCGGCCTTGCGTGGTTAGACAGATAAAACATCCACGGTTTCCACATCATTCGGCGGTACTGACGTTAATCAGAAAAATAAAATATAATGGGTATAGTTAACCTCATTGCGTGATACATAAGATAGCTAGGAGAAAGCTCCGCGGTTGTTTAGATCACGACTTCACACGTCGGAATAGGATTAGATAAGTGTCTTCTCTAGGGTCCATAAGTGGTACTGATCACAGATCTACAGCGTGTTCCTGGACTGTGTCCTCTGAGCCCCTGAGCTATTATAAGATCTTTGCACGCTTTTGAGGTCAACGGTCTGTTTGTGGACATGACAACATCCACACTGAAAAAAGAGTCAGCCGGGACGTCTACGGGTTCTGGTGAATTCTATTTCAAATAAGCTCGTTTGCTGAAAATTTAATAATGGAGATTCAATGCAGTGATCTCACAAGCAAAGAGAAGGATTTGCAGTGAAGATTATTTATTTGCATTATGATGTTTTTGCTACATGTTATACTGATATCAACGGCCATCTTCTCTGACTCAAGCAGTGGTGCGCTTTGATAGCTATTCCATTTCTCGTTTAAAGGTAGGTTAGGAGTTGTAAAGATTTATTAAATCATGTAGATTCCATTATCTTTGCACAAAGCTGTTGCTATTAGCATTACGTGCAGATAGGGAAGCGCTGACAAAAGCTGTTACATTTTTCTTTTACATGCGCATTTAAAAGTGCTGTTTTTTGGTCTTAAGAACATGGCTGAAAGGGGTTTGCTTATGGCATAGACTCATACAGCCAGAGACGACACTCAATTAGCTTCGCGATTAAACAAACAAAAAAAAACTTGCTGATTAGTTTCAGCAAACGTGTATGCTAGGATCACTGTTGGACCATCGGGTTACTTAAACCCGTCCCAGGTAAATCCAGCATTCTAACAGATGGTTCGTACATTACAATCTAGCTTACTTCACAAAGTGTTTTGGGTGGGGCGGAGAGGTAGGTGGGTGGGTTGTAACGGGGCGGGGTTGGGCGGGGAGGGGGGGGGGCTGGGCTGGGTAAAAGTAGTTTGCAGTATGAAAAACAGAAACAACACTGTTAACCTGCACACAGTGTGTGAATTCACAGTGTGCTTTATGAGAGGTTGAGGCCATCTGGGATCTGGCATAAGGTCAAGCTCACGTACAAAGTGAAGGCAGAAAAAAATAGAAAAGCACACCTTCATCTTACACGCTTTCTCTTCCCTGTACGGCAAGAAAACACATGATGCAGAGAGGGCTGTCTTATTTAAGCTCCAACTACTTCGTTACAATCTATGCAGCAGAGTTTTTCTCTTTAAAATGAACACATCTGGGTCAAAGCAATGTCCTTGATTGTGAATCGTGTGTGTTCCACCAGGACTCTACTACGCTTTGGACGGCCAACCCACTTCCCTAATACATGAATGAATGAATGAATGAATGAATGCAATGAACTAGCAGTGTGTAATGACCGGCACTCACGGAAACTATTCGAGACCGTTCTGTTCTGTGTAATTGTACATCGTGATCCACACGGTGTTTGTCAGCTGTGCACAGTAAACTTTGTTTAAGTTCAGCTATCAAAGGCCACAGGTGAACCGATCTCTTCCGGCCTCTTCCAAAGACCTGCCCTGCACCTTGTTTTGTGAACAGACCTTTTCTTTTGGAGAGCGAGAACGAGAGACCTGCCAAGTGCCGGTGAGCTGAGTTTCATCCGTACCAGACACCTACTCAGACAGTAACAGCGGTGATCATTGAGCGAAAGTGCAGAGAACACGAAGCATGCTCTGTGAGCATATCAGACAGTGCAGTACACGAGGATCAACAACGCGCACAAACAGCAAGAAAAAGCCCTGCAACCGTTCTTTCATCAAAAACTATATCACGGCTTCTGTTGTTCAAGCTAATGCTTTCAGGGCACTGCTGTCTTCTGTTCAACAGCTGCTTTCTTTCTAAATCTCCATCCTTTCAATACTTACCAGTCTGTCTAGCTATGCTCAGACTCAGTTCTACTGATCCGAACCCATCAAATGAAAACTTCCCTACTGGTTGGCTGGATCACCAGTGTGCTGTGTGACGGTTACATTAACAAATGGCTTGACACTCTGGTACATCTACGAGACTATTTCTTGGATATTTCTTCTTAATATTCAGCAATATCACTGAATTGACTGCACAGATTCTATTGGACGAGAATTGAACGGAGCTGATGATGATGACATCACTGTTTTCTACAGGGCTGCTTAACTGCTGAGCCCCACTACTGTCATAATTCATGATCTTTACACAGTTATTGAATTGAAACTGAATCAACCCTGCACGACCTAAGATGACAACCCAAAGGAACCCCCACGTTTCGTAGAGGAGTGCCTTTTGACACGGCAGAATTGATCCTGAACCATCAATGAATCATTATTATCCTGTTTATCACCGTGAAGCTGTTCTGAAACAATCTGTATTGTATAAAGCGCTATAGAAATAGAAGTGACTTGACTTGGAAGAAGGAGGCGGGACTACTTTTCTCGAAAAAGATGATTTGTGTGGCACAAGTTTTCAAGACGGTAGAGTTGGGTGGCAGTGAAGGCGTCGTACTCTCAGTCAGTACGTTTACATGGACAACAATACTCCGCTTAATGACGATTACAGACAATAATGGCTGAATGGATAACGAACTATACCATGTAAACAGAGGAGTTTTGATGACTTAATCCGGGCCCTAAATGCGTCATAATCAAAGTAAACACTAATTGAATTAAGACATGTAGAGTATTCCTATTTTAGTCGAATTACTTGACGTGCAAGTATAAGGACAGGTACACAACTTTAATCCCACTTACCGTGTGATGAGACTTTTAACCCCATTTTGCGACAGGATTACACAGCCGGCAGTGCTCAAACCGTCTGACGCGCAAACAAAAGAATGTGTTCCACAACGCAGTCTCTGTTGCATATTACATGACAAATACTACTGCACTTTGAAAATTTCCTTTAAATAAAATGAAACACCTAAAACTTACATGGTGTATCACGAAGACGAACTATGTATACGTGAAATTCTGCGAGGGACGTACGGATGGCGTCGAGTGGGACGTATGGACGTGTGCCCTTAATCGTCATGTACTTATAACATGTAAAACGGGCACAGGACAGGAATTTCTAAAAGAATCATGTATACACCTAACTGAAATATTGTCTTATTCAGATAAGGTAATATTGACAATGATGTCATGTAAATAGTCAGGTCTCTCGTAGTAATGACCAGCGACATGGACACTGTGAGTTTATCACTTCAGCTTGCACTCATGATGAAAAGGAGGGGGCCTTTCAACTGGCCTTAAGCCATTTCCATTCAGTAGATTGGGAAGATTTCCTGTGATTATGTGACAACGGGCCTCAGATTCCTGCCGCCATGATAAAAGTGCAGCGGGAAAAACTAGGGTTTGAAATTTGGCGATATGGGTCTTGCGCGCAGCGGAGCAGTGCGCGCAATGGGCTAGACAGAACCCGGCTTATCAGGGTTAAAACACAGGCTTTGCCTTCATGGCATTATAGCGGTGGCGTTTAACACTTGTACTCCTGTTGATCTTTGAGTCTTACGACAGAGATTGCACAGAGTTGGAGTGTGAGAATTTTGATAAATCAAATCTCTTCGAGTGTTTAAAGTGATTATTGAGTGTTTCTTATTATATTTGTTATTTTTGATTGTTCCCTGCCCTATAGATTGTTTATGGCGAAGTGTGGTGTTATTTTGTTTTTTGATCTGGTCGGTTGCTTGTGCTTGTGTCGCCATTTAAGTTATTCGTTCGGTCTTATGTGGAGCCGAGCGGGCTGAGGGAGAGAGCCCATGATGCCGACCAAAGTAAAAGTTACACCTAGGGCACGAGGTGTAAAAATCAGTTCTGCCAGTGCATTAGCCTCGGTGTACCGAACGATGCTGAAAGACATGTTAATGCACCCACAATCACCAATTTAGATTGTCAAACGTACGGTTACAAGAGTTGTATTACAAAGACAAGAATAAATCTAGTATCCGCTGCGTTTTTTTAAAGCACAATGCCACAAAACTTGTGACATTTAATGTCACTGAGTGACTCTCGATACGCGCCCCCGGCCTACCAATACCGGTCGAAGCGCATATACCAAAGCTCCAAATAAAATAACGAAGGCATGTGATTTATGTTCGCACAAATGTGAAAATATATAAAAAAGCCTGAAGTAGTAAAATGATACATTGTTATTTTTAAAGCTTACATAAGCAGTAAGTATTTCGTATGAATACGACATATTACCTTTTATTTTTACAAAGTAACATATATCACACCTGTATTATTTCGTTTATTAAAAAAAATTATAATAAACGGGCAATTATTATCAGTCTTATTAATTAATGTTTTTTTTATAGTTATATTTAATGGGAAACAGTATGTGCAGTGTGAGGACTAAAACCAAATCTCCAGGTTCTCATATGAGAACCAGGCTTAAAAACGTATGTGCACTGCTTATAATGGCAGCATGCAGGTTTGCGTTGCACAACATCAGTACTAGATTACGCGCACTTCCAGAGAGGCACACAAAATCACTTTGCCAGAAAGTTTCTCAAACTTCACTTGGTCCTCATGGTGGATGATGTTCCAAACCGATCCGGAACACGCTGAATCTCTGACAATGATTCGAGCACACAGCTTAAAAATCATCTCTTCCGTGGAACATTATACAACTGTATTACTGCTGATGACATAAACGTTGGATGCATCAGTAAACTTCCTCGATCGTTAAGGTTCTTTAAGAGAAATGCTTGCGTGTATTCATCATTTGTAAGTCCTTTGAAATAAAAGAGTTGGTAACACTTTATAATAAGGTTCATTAGTTAACTACATTGGTTAACATAAACTAATAATGAACTGCACTTATACAGCGTTTATTAATCTTTTTTAATGTTAATTTCAACATTTACTAGTACATTATTAAAATCTTGTTAACATTAATGCACTGTGAACTAACAGAACGAACAAGCCCATCTGTATTTTATTAACTAACTGTTGAGCGGAGCTTTGTAATACATAACAAACAGTTGTCATGGCTTAGTTCAGTTACACGTAATCTACATAACATAAATGTGTTAACTAATGAACTTATAGTAAAGGTTACCAAAGGCGTTGACTAAATTGAATAAATGTAAACTGTGCACAGATTCGTGCAATGCCAAAATCCACAATCAAATGAAGATCATACTGTGCATCACATAATATCTGTGCATCCCAACTTAACTGTGCCATTCACAATGGCAATTCTAGGAGAAACATCTGAGATAAGTTGATACTAACCTTACAATGCCCGCATGGTGGTACCTTGTCTAACGCACCCTTATTGTACTACGCGTGACTCTTTACGGATGCAGTAAGCACAGTGCTGGTAAAGCGCATAGAGTCATGGACAAGACGCATCCCTCAGAAGACGCGAGTAGGCTATGGGACCTCAACGCTAGCATCATACACGCATGCAGACTTTGTAAAGCTGTCTTTAGACGCTAAGAGGTTGCTGGAGTGCGACCTGCGCAACTCCCTGACAAGTAGGAGGGCGGTGCCGCGCCGAGTAGTAGGTGAGCGTGATCACAGCCGACTCTGCCAGCACTACACCGCCTTAACAGTGCTAGGCACAACTTGTTCCAATCTGCACAAACAGATGCGGGCTGACTGTATTTAAACAACAGCTGAGACGTGCTGGCTTTCCTCAACGCGACACACAGACGAACGGTGTGACTGAAAAACATTTGGATCCTGGCTGCAGTCGCTTCCTTCCTTTTCTGCATTCCTGTCTTTTTGAGCAGTTTTTTCTGATAAGTGAAGAAGAACAGCATGCTGTGCTTCCTCTGCGCTACAAATTCAGAGGCCCATCAAGCATTTTTCTGAACTTTTGCTCTCTTTCATGCTCTCTACATGCAACCTACATTTGTACTGCTATGTGGAAAAAAACAGTGAGCTTTCAGATCAACATCACTATCACAACAGAGACCTTTAGCAAAGTGAAGAAAACAGTCATTGCTGGTTAACATACCAGCACACGAGTGTGTGTGTGTGTGTATGAGACAAAGAGGTTCATTACAGTTACATTATTCATATTTTGTTTTAATTGCATGCAGCAATACATTTGGCAATAGGAACGTAAAAATATATTTGTAATGCCAATAAAGCACCTTAAAACTGAAACAACGACACACAGAGAGAAATCCTGACATGCTCAGTGGACCTGAACCAGCCTGCACTGTCCAGCTGGTCAAAAACACATGCCTCACGTCAAACAACACTTCTGTGGAGCTTTAATGGGCCAAGGTTTGCTTGTTAAAATGAACAGTGTAAGTGCACTGCATTGTGGGAAGGGACGCAGTGCGGGTCAGCAGTGCATTGGCAGTGGATGGATGTCAGAGCGGTACAGACTCGTGACAAAACTCCTCTGGGAGCAGAAGCTGCGGTCAGTGCCGGATTCAATCCTGATCCCAGCGCAGCTGAGAGAGACAAGAGGAGCAGAAATCTGTTACTGAGGGATCTAAAGAGCGCCGTCACTCCACAGGACGCAGATGTACACACACCATGTTCTATGCAACCTACACAAATAAACAACTACATACAAACCTAGAGCTGGATTCACGAAAAACTTCTTAAGAAGTAAGTTCAGAAATTTCTTAAGATAAATTCCAAGATGTTTTTAAGAATGCTACTAAGTGCAAAAGTTCTCAAATATTTTTTCTTAAGAAGAAAAGACTAAAGAAAAAAACTTAAAAGGCCACCTTTTTCACAGCCTACAGATTAACGTAATAATCATAATAGACAGGGTAGTGCCATATTTCTTTCTTGACAGGCCGTGAGGGATAGAAGTACAATGCGTTCAGTGGATTGTACTGTTGTTTGTTCAGCTGACGAAACATCAGTAGACAAAAACTCCATGAAACAGTTTTGAAAGTTGTAAGTTGTGAAAAAAATTACATGATCTAGGACCTTTATACTGTGTGTGCCATTGTGAAGACTGTAGTCTGTCCCGTACATCTCATTTTCATCTGTGTTGAATTCAGTATGGCACTTGACCTGATTAAGGTCTATAAGCATGCATACTATTTTCATCACAAACAGCTTGACGGTTGTCCAGCATTCGGCCTCGCGTCGTCTAATGCACCACGTATTTTGAATTGTTTATTTATAGGCTAAAATGAAAAGCGAGTTCCCTATTTGACTCTTTTTTGTAGAGTTGTTACTGAATTTTGAATACAGCTAAACGTTGTGTCTTGCATAATCATGACCAATCATTGTTTACTTTATCGATCACTGGTCTGTCACTTCAGAAAACTAGGGGCACCCGAGTCCTAGACCGTAATTGTTAGTATGTGTTATGCTTAAATTCAACAATAATTGGAAGGATAAGCCAATAAATTCATATAACATCTTACCTTTGGGGATTTAAGACTAAGTTTGAGGCAATCCTAAATTTAAGTAGTTATTTACAAGGATTTTTAAGAAGATTCTTTTCAAGAATCAAATTCTTCTTATGTTTCGTCTTAAGAACAATCTTAAGTGAAAAAATAAGAACATTCTTAAGAAGCATTCTTTTTCTAAACAAAGAAATTATCAGTTAAGGAGAAGTTTGTTCTTAAGAATGTTTCCTGAAGCTACCGAGAGTGACAGCAGGCACATGACAACGTCAGATGATTATACGATGGACAAACTAGATGTAAAGCCACAAGAGGCAGAGGGTCAAGACAGATTACATGACAGTGAGAGCCTATTCATGTGCCAGAGCTGCAACAACAAAGCATCTCTCTATTAGCAGATAGCCTCCGTGGTTTAAGTTTTCAAATCTGTCTCAGTTAGTTTTTGTATCCTGATATGCTGGGGATTTCTGATTATTTGATTGTTCCCTGGAAGAAGCACTGCCAAGAATCAGACAGAAAAACACCTATTAGTATGATGTGCTTTAAAAACCACAACATGATGACATTCAAATAGACACTTCTTCATTTCTTAATACATGTATCTGGTCTCACTGCACACAATTCATCAGTGCACATTATTCAAAAGATATATCTGTCTGGAGCAAACACAGACAAGCAGAGTGAAAAGTCCCAGTGCTGCTGGACTGTTAAATCAGCACTCACAGAACCCCGATGGAACTAACTGATGTATAAAGGCTAAAATACACTACACGACTCCCTAAATCTGAACATCATACAACTTGCTGACTTTGTAAAAGTCTACAGAGGAGGGCATCACACACTAAATGACCAAGTCACACACTGTACAGATCGCAATGGGAGAAAGAGGTGGTAAGTTGTTTATAAGTCACTTTAAAAAATATGAAATATGTCTAAAATCGACTCAAAATATCAATAATATCTAATATCTGATGTCTGATATAGTCGACCAGATGAAACCAGAGTCTGAGTCTCTGCTCATCATACACAATACAATTTTCTGTGAACTCCAAATGCACAAAATGCAGACTGGATCTGACTTTCAGCAACTAGTGTTGACTTCAATTTTCTGTTAGTGGTATATCTATATAATACTGCATATTTACAGAATCATGTTTGTAATGCATACTTACAATGGCGAGTAGAAAGACTTCTCATTTCTTGTATTCTACAGTTGAAAATTGTAAGAAAATCACCCCTTCCTTAAAACCTCAATGCTTTCCCAAAAATGGCATAGCAGAGATATTTTGTGCGTTTGTGCAGTGGAAGAAAATCACAAGTCGATCCACAAGCTTCTGTTCTGAAGAGGACAATACTCCCGTTCTTCTGTGTTAGCATTTGCAGATAGAAGACAGCAAAACCCCTCCTCAGTTCTCCTCCTCAGCCAAGTTAAAGCACATGTCTAAATTGCATCATAGTAACTTCGAGAGAAACAGAGGATCGCATATTTTACAAAGCACTGCAAAACACGAAAAAGGCCATTACGTTTAGAAGAGAAACTGACATGCATTAATTAAAAGCAAATCCACGGTGTGTTAATTGAGACACTCACTATTATTTATCGGCAGTAGTTTTAGTCGGAGGTCTATAATCGCAGGACAGAAAAACTGCAGGAAACACTACAAATAACTAACTGAGCGTCTGAAAAAGAGAGAGATTTCCTATCCAATGGAAAAAATACACTAATTACCGTATTCTGATCGGTCCAGTACAGGAAGTAGCCCCCGCGGGTCAAGATGCAGCAGCACGTCAACTGGGGCGAACTGTAGTGCAGTACTCAAAAAACACAAGAGAACAACAAACACAATCAATCAGTGTCATCACAGCACAAGGGTTAGTGTTTCTGAACAGGTGCGCACATCATGCATAGCTAATTACTGATTATGTGACTTAGCGGGTGCTTCCGGATGATCGGCTACAACGCATCGGACGATAGAGGCTGGAAGAGTTTGACTCACTGGTCTCTGTATAAAGGAAGCGGCAGGTTTGTCACATTGTCACTAACAAGTTTATATTTTGCTTTTTTTCAAGTCTGGCCAAGTGTTTAAAACCAGTTCCGTGCTATGCCACACTCGCAAGTGCATACATAAGGCCTACTCACTCAGCCTCACCAATACAGGCGTGTGCTGACGGTAAGTATGTGCAACCAAGTGCCCCACTCCAACACTACAACCACTTATGATAGAGTGCACCCCTGAACCCTTTCTACTCGTGATTTCCCCACCTAAATTGTAGGTCCCCGATTGGTCATTAATGACATATTTTTTTAAAAAATGCCCCCACCCCTAATAAAAAACTTCCCGCAACTGTAGTAGACTGGTGATATCCCCCCATTTTGTGCAAAAAAAATCGAGTCCTGAATGAATGTCTGTAAAAATCCTGATTTGAGCATCACTATAAATAATTCTACATGATTATAAGACAATGGCTTCCCCCAAAAGTCGTAGAAATCGGTGATCGTATCGGCAGATACTGCTTCCTGTGATCGACGATTGGCTCCAAAAATCCTGATCGGAGCACCCTTAATATGACTGAAGTGTAGGTAGATGAGACAAATTATATATATGGCATGTTTACGTTCGTGTAAATAGAGAAATTAAAGAGGAGGAAAAATGTGAACCAGTAGAGTGAGGAGACAAAACAATCCTTATCGTGAGTCAAACCGAGGGTCTGGTGTGAGCCGTCAAGCACAGAAAGACAAGAGCAGCTCGTGTGTCATATAACCCTAGGACAACTTTACATAGCAGCTGCAGATATTACTGGAGCTCTATAAAAAGACCCACACGCCTTTGTTCTGTGGTGATTTGTAGCACCTAAACTTCAGCAGGGGCCGATAACGCATGCAGAGATTCAACACACATCAATGCTTTTATTATGGAGTCCAAAATACCACATCTGTGACCAGTACGCACTGAGAAGCGATAAACACCACCCAGATCACACACCAGAGGTTTTACGAGTGTGTCCAATCATATATAGTCAACAGCTTGTCTGACTGGTTCCTGTTTCTAAATGAATTATTGCTGGGAGGCTTTTGGATGCAGGTTCTGCCACCGAATGACAAACACTGGCCAAGAATGCTGGTACTGACATGCTGCTCGTGTTATAGTTAATAGAGCAGGTTTCAAATCCCTTTGTGTCCTTCACTGAAACAAAACCAGCCTAGCCTGGTATCTGAGCCTGAGGAGGACAGATCTCCTTTCCAGCGGTAGATGGTGACAGACATATTCCTAGAGAAAGTCTCTATTTGCTCCCCTTTTAATCTAATTATTGTCTGGGAGAAACAACTGAGATACTGAGGAGGTCTTCTTTCCATTGGGTTCCTGCAGTTACAGATCTTCTGTTAGTCACAGCGATTTAAAGGCAGACAGCAAACCCGCAGACTTGAGGTGGAGGCGTCTGAGAGAGCGCTGCAAACGGGGAAAATCAATCTCTTGGCTGGAGAAATGAGCTTTGGGTATTCTCATGGCTTTTTGTTACTGCAAAAACATTGAATAAGCAAAGCTCAAGAGACATTTTCTGCATGATGGCAACATGCATGCAGTCAGACATCTTTTGCTCAAGGCATGGAGAAGACGAGGCCGTTTAACAACCATAATGTCTTTTAAATGTAACAAGTAAGCTGGTGAAGTTTTCCTTAGTATTCCCCTGCAAAACAGTGACACACACACACACACACACACACAATTTCAACTGTTCATAAGACATAACCCTCTACACTGCGAGTAAATCACTCGCACGATCGGACGACCTAAAATGTTCGCCTCTGGGGCAACTCAATGATTAGTCCTAATTATGCTTACTCGCCGTGGGATTGGAGGCTCTATTAAGTATAAGTTTAGCAAGCAGCAGGAGTTTTTGCCTTGTGAGTAGTCTGAGCGCTCATGATGCACTCTCGTCAGCCATTCAGGGATCTGTGCTATTTTTCGGTAATGGCTGATATGGAGTGCAGCGTCACCGGTAGTTAGGCTGTAGTCGATCCCATAACCTGTCAGCGGTGAATGGCGCTCCCAACACAGACTCGCGCTTGGTCTCCCACAACAGACACGGAAAGAACGAGAATGAGGGCGATGAGTGAGTCTTACATACCATGCAGAATTGAAGTGCTAGAATGTAGAAACTTATGTCGTTGTTGTTCTTTCCTGTCAAAATACCGGAGTTCCTTTGGAATTCTTCAGCTTTTAAGGAACTGCCGCTTTCTCTGGTAGTAGGCGGAGCTAATGTGCAAACGACGATCTCATTGGCTGGCGCTCACCTATTATCGTCCCTGTTTTGATTTCAGTGAATCAGTTCGAGCAAATGCACACAACCTGATTAATATTTATGAATCCAGCAGCTCAATAATCCTTAGTGCGTTTTATAATGTTCTTATTAATAGAATTCACAGTATTATTATTATTATCTTGTCAGTGTTATTGTTTAGTTTTTTCCCCATTTTTTTTTACAGAAACACTGAATGACAAAAAAAGCACCACCACCAATCCTAAGTTCAGTCAACATGACAAATATGCATTCATACATGGTTAACAAGTTTTAATTCTAATTACTAAACTTCTATGTTAAATGTTAAATAATACTTGATTATCATATTATAATTGGCTGTTGATTCAGTTAAAGAGACCCGTACATTTCAGATATAAAAAGCTGTGCCATTTTACAAATATGTATAATATATATACACTTCTTCCACGGTGACTCAATCAATCAGCTTCTTTTTTAAACCTTGCCTCCTAGGTTACAAATAGGCACACGTCATGTTAGAATAGGAAAAGGGTTCCTTTCCAACTGTGCTAGAAAATAAAGCACACAATTCCCAAGGAACTATCATTATATGCTTAACTTAAGATTTGTACTCTCGAATTACTAAAGTAGTCAAACCTGTTAATTAGAAGGGGGTGTCACAATACTTTTGTCCATATTATATCTACTGTATCACTAGGCGAAGCTAGTAAACTAAAAAAATTACTAGCCAATGGTGATTCAATTGCCAAGGTATCCGTAGAGGGTTGGATTACATTGTATATTGTAAATAATAAAGGTTATTTTATTGGCAATTCAATAAAAATGATTTCTATATCTTTTTTTGTGTTAATTTAGTTAATTAAATACTTTACAACTAAAAACATGAGTAGCCTCGTTTGATTATTTTCTTTTTTTTCTTTTAATCTTGATGGACTCACAGCAAAACATCAAAAGATTCCTAACAAGAAAAACGTGCTGATAATGCAAAAGGACAACAGAAAACAGTCAGTTTTTCAGTTAAAGTCAGTTCATTGACGATTCAGTGATGTAATCATCCAGCTCAGTTCAAATAGTATCTGTGCAATCAAGTCAACACTATTGCAAGAAGTTTTCTTTTTTGTTTTTTCCCAGAAAATTACGCCGTCCCCAAATAAGCAAGCCAAAGGTGACAGTGGCAAGGAACCGAAACTCCATCGGTGACAGAAGTGGAGAAAAAACCTTGGGAGAAACCAGGCGCCTGAGCTACGACGCGGGCCAGTCGCACTCTTGTCCAGCGACCACAAACGACACACTCTGCTATTGGGTTGGATGGTTCAATTCCAGGCCCTTCGCTACAGAAAAGGGCTAAGATGGTCGAAGAGTTGCGAAGAATTTCTATATGGTTAAAGACTCCCAAAATTCCCCCAGCTAAAACCTAACATCTAGAAGACCCAGAGAGGTCAGGCTCGATTCTGATTGGATGAGACCACACTGAAGTGAATAAACACACAACCTTGAATGCACATGAAATTGGGACTGTAAACAACAAGATATGGCGGACTAACTGCGTTGCCCAAAGCTTTCGTTAAGAGCCTTGAAGAAGTTCAAATAATAATGAGGTGCGTAAATAATATCCACGACTGACTTGTAAATTATATTATATCCACTGTATGTAAAGTATATAATATAATAGAAATATATATTAATATCATAGTTTACATCCGAGTTGTCTGAATTGTCGCAGATCGGTGCAAATATTGTTTCACAAGATTACTCCAGAAGTGTTTACAAACAATAACGATTCGCCATTCTTATAAGGTGACACCACCTTTCCCCGATTCCCGCACTTGACAACGAGGTAGCGACTCTAAGTGCACTAGAAGCCAAGGCTAGTGCCCCTTGCGTTTACGATCGCACTTGTTTGGGAAATGCACGTGAAACAATAACGAACAATCGTAAAATGACCTGCGTTAAACACCGCCACGCTTAATTCGAGAAGCTCACCTTATGTCTGTATACGCAGAACCAGCAGCCTCCTGAGCAGTCTGATATGACTCTCACTATTATCTAATAATATACTAGAATGTCATCGCGCCCAATACGATCCGTAATGCTAAAATGTATTGACATAGTTGGTTACACAATTGCTGCATATTGCTCCCCTGGAGCCCAGCCCTACTTAGGTGCAATGTGACATTTCGGTGATCACTAATTCTCTAGAAGTAGTTGTTTTCTGACAGACTGGCAAGGCAAGTAAGATGAGGTGTACTGAATGACTAATAGGCCTACTGATAAAAAAAAAACTCTTTCTTTGATCTTTCTTTGGCTTGTTCCCAGTAGGTAGTAACGAATAAAAACGAGCACAACAGTAAGTGAAAGGCTGCAATCAAATGATTCTGCAGAAAACTCTGGGCTTCAAAAGCCTCTTCCAGCAAACCGCTTTGCTTTTCAGTTTTACCAGTGAGAACACAAAGACTTTAAAAGCTAAAAGAGAAACAGGATGAAGAAAGCTGAAAGAATGAAAGGGACAAAAGAGGAAGGAGTGCACAGGATAAAAACATGTGAACTGGGGAAACTCAGGAAATCAGCCTGGAATCACACCCAAAACCACCACAAACTGGAAAAAACAGGAGCATCACATGCATCCCTGCTCCTCATGCACATGTTAGGAAACACGGTGGTCACTGGAGGAGATCAGAGAAAGCGATCCGCTACTTCAAGACTGCATCATTTATAAGCTCCGAAAGCTGTTTTGGAGCATTTCGGATGTCATTTCTTTTTGTTTATAAAACTAAGATCAGATAAAAAGACACTGGAAATCTACATGGTATGAAGAATGGGGGACAATAATATGTCTCTGGTCGTTAATATTAGCTTCTATTCTGGACCCACTTAAAAACGGTAATTTAGGAGATTCACACTCAATTTTAAATACAGTTGTCACTCTCAAACATGACATTTATTTATTAATTCAGCAGACACTTTTATCCAAACTGACGTATAAATGAGGAATATAAAAAAGCAACTCTTCTTAAGGAGGCAATAATATGAGAAGTGCTAAAAACACATTTTATTTTGTTTTCTCTTGACAAAGATTTAACTGGGGCAGTTTATGACAGTCTAAGATCAGAGTTCCAGCATCACCAAAGATGAGGCATTACCATCAGCAATGATGATCATAAACAATCTGCCTGCTGGTTCAGTACATGCAGGTGCAAGGCCGGATTTACCTCTTTTCATGACAGAGGCAAAACACATTTTTGGGCCCCACTTCCCTATTAATATGTTAGGCCTAATATTACCACCCAAGCAAACAAAAATATTTCTTAATCAGTGGAAACGTTACAGTTTTTCTATCGCAATAAGCGCTTGCGTTCAGTCAATAAAAATCGAATGTAGCTCTTAATTTGTTTGAGAATTCAGAAAGACCATTCCATTAATAGACGCGGCATACCTCTTCGGGAGTTATTTCTCTAATAATTTTAACAGCTAGGAGTCACAAACACACATCAAGACATTGTTCAGTCCGATGGTTTATCAAGAATATTGACAGTTTCCGTCAAAACTGTGATTGACAAATATTTTATTGCTTTGTACGAACCTCATCCCAACCCTCCATTGCAAATCCAAAACTTCCATTTTAGAGCGTCATAACAGAGGCTTGGGCCATTGATATGCAGGCTAATGCAGTTATTAATGCAGTTATTAGAGCGAGAGAGAGAGAGAGAGAGAGAGATATTAAGCGCGTGTGAATACCTGCGTCTGTGCGTCTCTCAGCAGCATCGACTAATAGCGAATCTTTAAGTTAAACTGCTTCAAGAAACTCCCTACTGAGATGTGACTTTTCAGCTGCGAAACTATTTTACTGATAAATTCGCGGGGCATCGTTTCTGTCCGCGTGTGTGTGTGTTTGTGCATCTGTGAGAGAGAACGGGAGAAAGCATGATTTCTGTACATAAAAAAGGTGGAAGACATGGAAATAGTTTGTCATTTTTTACCCTATTGTTTGTTATATTTATTTGCTCAATGTCTTCTGGGGTTTTGGTTCTTTTACTGTTGTAGATAGCCCATAGTATAACAAAATATTATATATCTCTTCATTGTGTTTGGGCCCCCCAGGACGAGCGAGCATAGGCACGTGCCTAGAATGCCTGTGCGTAAATCCGGCCCTGTGCAGGTGGATTACAAAACCATTCATTCATTCATTCATTCATTCATGCCATTTCTGCAGTTCAAGGGCTGGGCACAGTGGATAATGAAGACCACTCCTGAAGTGCAGCATTGCTAGAGATGTTCGAATAAACCTGATAAAGTGGTTTCTGACAGGAAAAATAGAAATCCCACTTCTCTCCTAAACAAAGTCTCATCAGAAGCCGACACGCTACTGTCATCTCTATGCCAAACACAACATAGTTTAACTGAGGCTTGGAATTATTAACAATACAGTAATTCTTCCTCTATTACTTATGCGCAATCATCTTGGAAAGCCAATAATACAAGGACCCTATCCATAATTTGTGTCAAACTCACATTGCATCCATTGTGAATTTGTGATCTTCAGTTAAAGTAGTTATCGCTGTTGTTTAGTTATGTTTGTCCCTCCATGAAGCTCTGTGTCAGCATTTTCTTTACCTAACCCTGATGAAAGCACTTGGACTTAATGACTTTTGTGAACAGCTTTGACCTTTTAAGGCAGGAGAGGCCATGAAAGAGGAGAATATGAGGAAATATGAGGAAATATGGGAACAAGGAAACGTTACATTGAAGATAATCATCAGATTTCCAGGATCACCTGCCAGGTGCATATGCTGTCAGCTGTTATGATTAAAGTTATTAATAAAGGTAATTTGCCTAAACATAATGTCAAACAAATATCACTAACAATCTATTAAAGAAAAGGAAGCAGCTAAGCAAATATGACCTGACAACATGCCCCAATAGTTAAATATAACTGATCAAGATGAAGATGAATACATTGGTTTGAAATACACATTTTCTCAAAATAAAAAAGCCATCCTACACAATATATTTGCATTAAAAGAGATAATCACCCAAAAATGTAAAGTTTGTCATTTTTACGCATTTCTACGATCTCTTTAAGTGTAAGATACTTGAGGGAAACGCTGGGATGAATGGGGTTTAACAGAAGTCAGTCATATGAGGGAGAATACATGACGACAGGAGCTTCATTTTGGGGTGATCTATCTTTTTAATGTTTTCCAACAAAATAGGACGATGAAATCTAGGAAACGGACGGACATTGCCACGCATGTTACTTACATCGTCCCATTTAATGAACTTGTCGCCGGTCCTCAGGCTCTCGGGCACCGAAACGCGCTTGAGCTGGAGCGCGTGAACCCCCGGCTGCGCTCCTGCCATCTCCGTCCGTGTCCGCTCGCGACGCTCGCTGCTGCGCCGCTGCTTCTGAGACGCTCGCGACGCTCGCTGCTGCTTCTGAAGCGATCTGAGACGCTCGCTGCTGCGCCGCTGAGACAGGACTCGTTAGTGCAGCACTGCTGCAGCTGCGCTCTCGTCGTTAACTGTCAGTGCGCTCAGGAGCGTGTCGTGAACACTCGCTGCATTGAGCGAAAACATTAAAGATTAAATGCACGACTTTGCGTTTCTCTAGACAGTCTTGAAATCAATGAGAGATCAAAAGGAGACTTTTGCTAAAAAAATTAACTCAGTATTTTCATACTTGTAGAGTTATCCCCATTTGCCAAGACTGCAGTTCACAGTCATTGACGTATTATGAACAATGTAAACGGAAACATTTCTCATTCCACGAGCAGATCGCCTGTGCTTTTGTTCTATATTTGCTCTAAAGAAAAACTGCACGTGCAGTGTTGGTGCAATGACTGCTACGACGCGATTAGAAAGAGTTTGGTGGTTTGGTGTTAAGGGTCGTTTTTAAGTCGTCTTTATTTTCTATAATATACCTAGTCTTTGTTCTACACATTAAATTAATAAACACTTCACCACTTTACCCTTTTGCCTACAATTTAGTATTAACAATGATATTAATGCATCTCCCTTACAGATAACCACTGTATTGCCTTAGTGAATGTGTTAATTACCTGGGTAATTATGAATTGCATCAAGCCTATAAATATATGAACAACAATAATAATATATAGAATTAAAAAAAGAATAAAATAATGGGGGGAAAACAGAACTTCCAGTTGTGACTTCAAATTCACATCAGTACTTCTTTCTGTGGTTCACAGAATAATAGTGACTTATTAGTGAATTATTATGGACACATACAAAAAAGTATAACTACTATATTTACATAACACTGGAAATGATTCAGCAAAAACAAGTGGAAATCTTATATTTGAGCGAGACTGCATTCAAAAGGCAGCAGGCTGTGACAGAAATATAACAATAACCCTAACCATTTTAATTGGTCTTCTGTTTAACTCAGGTTTATGGTTATTATGGTTATCTTAGAGTACAAAACTCAACAAATCTGAACTAATGGGTTTTAATTTAAAAGCCTCTCATCGGAGGTTGGAAGTGCAGATATTTATTGAACAGGGTTTTGAATTTGAGTCGCAACACTTAACGTTCAATGCTCTGTCGCCATCGTGTGGTTCACACAAACATAACAAGTCTTCATGCAAATTCACTTCATGTGGAAGTTTCCTACTGTTCAACAGTTTGGGCTCAGAAAGATTTTTTGTTTTTGAAAGAAGTCTCTTCTTCTCATTAATTTGATCAAAAATGCATTAAAAACACGAATATTGTAAAATATTATTGCAATTTAAAATATCTGTTTTCTATTTTAATATATTTTAAAATGTACATTTTCATATGATAAGCTGATTTGCTGCTCAAGAAACATTTATTGTTATTATTTATGTCTAAAATGGTTGTGCTGCTTAATTAACTGTTGAAACAGCAATGCAATGTCTGTTTTCATAATTCTTTGTTGAGTTTGAGGAACAGCAATCATTAGAAAAACACAACATTTTAAATGGAAGTGTATGTTGTTTTTCTGTGATGTTTGAATGTATATTGAAAGCAACAGTACAACATCTTAAACTTTACTCCAAGAGTCTTAGAAGTGCGAAAGAAATACATAAATAAATAAATACCTGATCCATTTAAAATATTTAAGGAACACTTTGCATATCTTGGTTTGAAAATTCCAAAGAAACCTAAATATTTGTTTAAATTTAAACAGAGTCAAATTAAACATTGAAAGCTGGAAACTGCTCCCTTCATCACCAATTGGCTGTGTGAATGTGATAAAGATGGTTGTTCTCCCTAAGTTTTTATATCTCTTCCAAAATCTTCCGATTTATTTACCTGGAAATTGTTTTAGACAACTTGATTCAGTTATTCTTTCATTTGTATGGAACTATTAATCACCTCGCATAGCAAAAGCCCACTTACAAAAACCTACTGATTGTGGAGGTCTTGGCCTTCCCATTTGTAAGCATTATTATTGGGCAGCAAATGCCAGGGCTCTCACTTTCTGGCAAAGGGGCATCCTGGATGATATGACATCTGAGACCTCTCCATTATGGGTTTGTCAGTGCCAGAGTCCTCTCTACCAGCTTTGCTTTTTACAGAGTGTAAATCTATCAGTAAATTAGGAAGCAGTAATTTTGTGTTGAGAAATTCTTTGAAGATTTTTAATCAGATAAATACATTTGATAAATTACCAGAAGTCTCAGTCAGTACACCAATATCATGTAATCTTTTGTTTGAGCCTTCTCAGATTGATGGTACTTTTTCAGGATGGAGGAGAAAAGACTTATGCTGTATTGGAGATCTCTATATAAAGGATCAATTTGCATCTTTTTCACAACTTAAAAGTACGTTTACACTCCCACAGTCTCCCTTTTCCCGTTATTTGCAGATTAGAAATTATGTAAAGAAAAATATTCCACAGTTTATAAATAAACCTGAAAATCATATTAGTCATGATCTCTTATCTTCTAATCCTGAGACCAGACATCTGGTATCTTGCTTTATTCGTGCTTTTGCAACATCTGTATGTACTAAGCACCTTAAAGCAGTCTGGTCTACTGAACTGAGCGATGAAGTGACTGATGAGATCTGGGAAGAAGCCTTGAGAATAAAGAGTTGTTCGGTAAATTCGAGATATAAATGAATCCAGTTCAAAGTTATACATCGTCTTCATTATTCCAAAACTAGATTAAATAAAATATTTCCCTATATATCTTCTCAATGTGATCGATGCAATAGGGCGGAGGGGAAATCTGTGTATCATTCGATCATTCGTTTTTTGATTTATTATTTAAAGTAGAAAAATGAGAAAGCGTCTCTTTTTTTTTTTTTTTTTCCAAAAAAACGAAAAACGAGAATTCAGCTTAAATTTACGTTTTTCGTTCATGGGTGGAAAAATGAATAAACAGCTTGAATATTCGATTTCTACATGTGGGCGGGAATTAAACGCCCCTTCCTGCTGATTGGTCAGCCGAAGATCAACCGTGCCGTCATCAGTTCTTCCGCAGTATCACGCAGCAGAATAATAGTCCTCCACTGCTGCAGTTGTACGGATTAATAACTCATTTTATCAGTTTCATATTTTTCATTAAACAAACAGACTAATGAATAGCTGGACACAACTCGTACCGGGGCTGAGTCTAGACAGGTCTTTCTTCTGTGTAGACCAGCGGTTCTTGAAGTGATAGGGGGTCCAAGAAATAATTTGCTATAGCCTAAACTACTTCCAGACTGTAAAGTCGCTTTTTAAAATCATGATACATAGGCCTACTGTGATTTATTCCGAAGTGACTTATATGATGCTTTTAATGTAAAATAGTCTAAATGAAGCCTTTTAAAAGACGAGTATTCCCTGTGGTTCGTGTTTGTGGCATGCGGCAGAAAGATGCTCAAGGAGACCGAGACGCGCTAAAGCAGCGCATTCTGTTGTTCTCTTTATTTTTTCAAAGGCATGACATTTTGTAGTTATTTTGAACGTAACGTTACACAATTAAAAATATACATTTTACCATACGACTATAAATATAAAGTTAGTATTAAGTTATTTCCCCTCGATGGGGGAAAAAATCACGGAACAGCAAATCAGTACTCATATTAATTTAAACTGCTTTTAATATGACTGCTGCTTATTTCCTGTGCATTCTGAAGGTATTCTGAGGGTTTGGTGAGAAACAAACTGAAATGGCAAGTTATTATATTTTATGAAAATCTTGCGTTGCAGTGTGAGTGCACAGCACACAGCAGGAACTTGCCATTGTGGAAATGGTCAGAGCAAACAATGCAATCCGTCTCCACCAGCTCAAGTGATGTATTCTCAAACGTCTATCTAGCCGTGGCCTATACATAGGCTACCCTTTCATCAGAACGTACTAAGTTCTATGAAAGTTTTGTTAAAAGGTTTTTTTTCTTCTTTTTTTTCTCATGCGTGAAACGGAGGATGCTCGATCTATCGCCAGATTCACATATAGGCTATCCTACTGCGTGAACCCGTGCCCTTTTCGTTTCGATGGCCATATATTACTCAAGCAGATTCTAGGAGCATGCTGTCGCGCAACTCCTGTCTCTTCAACTGAAATGCCTCGCTCATGGATGTGTGAATCCGCTACGGAGCTTCAGCCTTGCGCTTTCATGTTGTACTTTGCAGCCATTGGCAATCAAAAAAGGGGAAAAGTGTAAACGAGTGAGTTTGTAAGTTTTATTTTCAGTTCAAATCCTCACAAAACTATATGTAGCTATATACAATGCTTAACAAATTTATTGACACCGCCCGTCAACAACTTGTTAAACTAAAAGTGGCAAATAACAAACTGAAACACTAAATAGGTGTTTTCATCACACATACCAAAACTAATAAACCAAAAAATTAAATAGGCTATTTATTTTATTTGTGTATGCACCTTGCCTCGAGAAAATCTTGCATTCCTGCTGCATATTTTTCTGCACGTTTCCCCATCTCGTTGTTACTGACTTCCAAATAGTTCTATTTGTTCCAAAGACTTTGTTTTTTAATTAAACTTTTTTTGTGCAATCGATCGTAGATCAGTCATCCCAACATAATTATATTTTAGCAGAGAACACTACGTGACTAGAGCTAATGCCGTTCACTCGCCGAAGGTTTTGCGAAATCGCCGACAAATTCCCGAAATCGGAGGCAAATCAGTGCTCGTTCAAGCGAGAGACAATCACGCAGTGTGAATTATCAAAGACACAATCTGAGGGAATCGCCGACACGTCGCCGACGCCCGTGAAATATTTGGCATGCGAAATCTGGAGCTGTTGGCGATTCAATAACGTGATATTTAGGCCTTGGAATGTGAATTGTACCAGGAGAACCCAGCCCAAAAAAAAATTTGTATTTTACCCCCCAAACGCGATTTTTACTGGGGGACCCCCTCAAAAGCAATGGGGCTATTTTCAGGCTAGTTTTGAGTAGTAATTGGGCGGGTTTTTGTAGCGAAAACCTGGCAACCCTGCACTAGACAGAGCTGTCGGCGATTCTTCCTGAAGTCATGCAATGTGAAACCCCCTTTCGCAGATCCATCGTGCAATGTGAACACAGCAGCAACTGAATGCTACACCACAAAACAACGGCGATCCGACTATTTTGAAAAACGTGCGTGTGACTCGGCGTTACACATACTATGGATAACCATTTCAGAAAAATTAACAAGTAACAAGCAGCTGTGGCACAAACCTATTGGGTGGTGGCCTAATAAATTTGTTAAGCACTGTATATGTAATTGCAAACAAGACCATGCACTCATTGTTGCATTTCTGAATACATCCTAAGTTTTTACACAAGGGAGTAAAATATTAGAAAATGTTTTTGTAAATTAAATATAAATGAATGAAAAATGAGCTGAGGACAATGACTCTAAAAAGATTATCTACTCTTTCTTTTTTTCCATAGAGTCTGAAGTGAGTAACATATTGGATTATTATTAAACCTGTAACAGTTGGCTTCACTTAAAAAGGGTTTTTTTTTTTTTTAGTGGTCACAAATCAAGCCTCCGTGGCTCCCTCCGATCCCCACCAGAGGGAACCCTCACCGGAGTACTAACTGTTCCTTAGGACTTCATTTCCCATCACCCCATGCCTGACATTGATTACTTGCACAGGTGCTGATCATTACCATGACTATTTAGGCAGTGCCTACCTTACCCTCATTGCGAAGTCTTGTTTTGCTACTGCTGACATTTCTGAGCGTTCATACCTTGTTTGATTGCCTGTTGCCTACCTGGATTGTTTAGACCTGTCTGATTGTTCGCTGCCCGCCTCTTTGATCTTGCCCTGTGTTTGGATTTACTCTCTCCTCTGTCTGCCGCCAGCCTCGACCCCTTTGCATGGACTCTGGTTATGATTCTGCCTTGCCTACGTTACCCCTGTATGCTGTTGACTGAACTTTGCCTGTCTGATTGTTAATAAAGCTGCACATGGATCCCAACGTCAATGAATCGTCATTACAGAAGACTTCGCCGCAAGTCGATCCAGCGGCTTTCTATCATTTCACCGCAGAGGTAACCGCTCAAGCGTCAGTACTGGCTTCCCAGCAACAACAGCTTAACCGACTTACCTCACTCACAGAGGAGCTGGTAACGACTCTGCGAGCGCTGCGGATACCACCACCCAAGGAGAAGGTTTTCTCCGCCGTTTAACCCACCTCCACACGCTCCGGTAACGGCTGCCGTCACCACCAGCCCTCGCTTGGCATTTCCCGAAAAGTTTGATGGATCACCCACGAAGTGTAAGAGATTTCTGCTCCAATGCTCGATGTTCGTTAATCAACAGCCAATGCTATACCCCACGGACAGTAGTCGCATTTTCTTTGTTTGTTCGCTCCTAACTGGCAGGGCGTTGGATTGGGCCACGGCGATGTGGAGTGAGGACCGCATCGTTTTCCCCTCATTTACCAGTTTCATTCAATGCTTCAAGGAGGTGTTTGAACACCCCGAGGGTGGCAAAGAGGTAGGCGAGCAGTTATTATCCCTCCGTCAAGGAAAAAGTTCAGCAGCTGACTACGCACTATCCTTCCACACGCTCGCTGCTCAGACAGGGTGGTTGGATGATCCCCTCAAGCTCCTCTTCCGCAAGGGACTCAATGCCGACCTACAATCCGAACTGGCCTGCCGTGATGAGGGTAGCTCTCTGGGACAATGTGGGGGGGTTTGAACTGCGATTCGCATTGACACCTCATCCCTCTCGTAGGCGCCGTCGCTCGCTTCTCTCTTGGCTCCCTCATGTCTATGGGCATCACCACCTGAGACTGAAGCTATGCAAGCGGTTACCATCTCAGTGTTGAGGAGAAGAGAGACGCATGATTTATGTGTGTGGGCGTGTTCGCCAGAATCTCTGTCTATACTGCGGTCTCTCTGGTCATATGAGAGCTTCCTGCCCCACTCGACCATCTCGCAACCCTTCCGCAGAAGTGAGTCAGACTTCCATATTACAAGTACCAGTTACTTTAAGGGTTAATGGGGAGTTTATTGACACTATGGCTCTTATAGATTCTGGGGCAGCAGGAAATTTCATTGATTCCGAATTCTCCAAAACTCGTAAAATTCCCCTTTTTCCATGTGAATCTCGTTTGGCAGTGGCAGCATTAGACGGGCGTCCTTTGGGCTCTGGTCGGATTCAGTTCACCACAGAGGATTTATTGCTACGTACAGGAGCTCTCCACACAGAGACGATCCGTCTATTTGTTTTCCAATCCCCTCAGACATCCATTATCCTGGGACTGCCCTGGCTCGAGAAGCATAACCCGTGTATTTCCTGGTCCAAGAAACAGATAACCCAGTGGTCTGACTCCTGCCGCCAACATTGTCTGAACCTGACTCCTCACGAGACTGAGAGCAACCCAATCGCTGCACCCAAAATCCCCACGGAGTACCACGACTTAATCGAGGCATTCAGCAAGGCCAAAGCATCTCAATTACCTCCCCATCGTTCAAGTGACTGTGCTATCAACCTTCTATCCGGTTCACATCCCCCCAAAGGCCGAGTTTTTCCCCTGTCACAACCCGAGTCTGAAGCCATGGAATCATATATCAAGGAGGAGTTAACTAAGGGCTTCATTCGACCCTCCACCTCATCTGCTTCAGCCGGATTCTTCTTCGTTAAGAAGAAAGATGGAGGTCTCCATCCTTGCATTGACTACCGTGGTCTAAATGAAATAACTGTCAAATTCCGTTACCCCCTACCACTAGTCCCAGCAGCCTTGGAACAACTGCGGACGGCCAAGTATTTCACCAAGTTGGACCTTCGCAGTGCATACAATCTCATCCGTATCCGGGAGGGGGATGAGTGGAAGACGGCCTTCTCCACTACATCTGGGCACTACGAATATCTTATGCCGTTCGGGCTGTCCAACAGTCCTTCTGTATTTCAGTCATTTATCAATGATGTGTTCCGAGACATGCTAAATCGTTGGGTCATCGTATATATGGATGATATCTTGATCTACTCGGACTCCTACAAGGATCACGTCAAGCATGTTCATTCTGTTCTCCAGCGTCTCATTACCCATCAACTGTATGCCAAGTCTGAGAAATGTGAATTTCCCCAGAGCACTGTGTCCTTCCTCGGTTATGTGATCAGCTCGGGAGGGGTAGCCATGGATGACAAGAAGGTGCAATCCGTGGTTAACTGGCCTCAGCCTGCCACTTTAAAGGAGTTGCAATGATTTCTGGGATTTGCTAATTTCTATCGACGATTCATTCGCAATTTCAGCACAATTGCAGCACCCATGACATCGATGATCAAGAAGGGGAGACATCGTCTCGTCTGGACCCCGGCCGCCAGGTCCGCATTCCAAGAACTCCAGGAGAGATTCACCACCGCTCCCATCCTGCATCATCCCAATCCTGAGCAAGAGTTCATTGTGGAGGTGGATGCGTCCAGCACTGGTATCAGCGATATTCTTTCTCAGCGACAGGGTACTCCTCCTAAACTGTTTCCTTGTGCATTCTTCTCCTGCAAACTCAGCCCTACAGAGCAGAATTACGATGTGGGCAATCAAGAACTCCTCGCTATGAAGGCAGCTTTGGAGGAGTGGCGCCATTGGCTCGAGGGAGCTAAACACCCATTTACAGTGCTGACTGATCATCACAATCTGGAGTATTTGAGATCTGCCAAGAGACTCAATCACAGGCAGGCAAGATGGTCTTTATTCTTTACACGATTCAACTTCACTGTGACATACCGCCCAGGCACTCAGAACACGAAAGCAGACGCTCTGTCAAGACTCTGAGTCATCCTTGCAACCACCCTCCTGTGAGTCCATTATCCCTTCTACCCCGGTTCTCGCTCCCATACATTGGGATATCATGACGGAGATCACAGAGGCTCAGGCCACCGACCCACCACCAGCCGAAAGCCCACCTAATCTCACTTACGTGCTGCATGTCAAAGAGTAATTCAATGGGTTCATTCGACTCGCAGTTCTGGTCATCCAGGTATCGCCGCCACTGTACAGCTACTCACCAATCGCTTCTGGTTGCCCACTTTGCAGACAGAGACTATAGCATACATCGGGACTGTTCCACATGTAATGTAACCCCTCTCACCAACTACCTGCTGGCCTCTTACAACATCTACCCATTCCACAACGCCCCTGGTCACATATAGCCATAGACTTTATCACTGATCTACCCTTGTCCAGGGGTCATACCACTATCCTCACAGTTATTGACCGTTTCTCAAAGACATGTCGCTTGATCAATCTGCCCAAACTGCCCACTGCTCTGGAAACGGCTGAATCCTTATGCAATCACGTGTTCAGATTCTATGGTCTTCCTGAGGACATAGTCTCCGATCGAGGGCCACAGTTCGCCTCCCGAGTCTGGTCGGCCTTCTGTCAAAAGCTGAATATCAACGTCAGCCTCACCTCTGGTTATCACCCTCAGTCCAATGGCCAGGTGGAACGTTTAAATCAGGAGCTCACCCGCTACCTCCGCTCCTACTGCCACCAAAATCAGGCGGACTGGAGTCGTTATCTGTTCTGGGCTGAATATGCTCAGAACTCCCTACGCAAGCCAGCCACAGGCCTCACTCCTTTCCAATGTGTTCTGGGTTTCCAACCTCCCCTATTCCCATGGTCCGGGGAGCCTTCCGACTTACCTGCTGTTGACTCATGGCTCCAATGCAGCGAGGAGACCTGGAATGAGGCACATGTCCACCTTCAACGGGCCGTTCGACGAACTAGGGAACAAGCTGATCGTCGTCGGCGTGCCAATCCCAACTACCAGCCAGGTCAGTGGGTCTGGCTGTCTACCCGTGATCTTCGTCTGAGGCTCCCTTGCAAGAAGCTCAGTCCCAGGTTTGTGGGTCCATTCAGAATTGTCAGACAGATAACTCCTGTTTCATTTCGGTTGGCGTTGCCATCCAATTATCGTATCTCACCCACTTTTCATGGCTCTTTGCTCAAGCCTGCTGGTGGTCCGAGAGGAGTGGAGGACCAGGAGGAGGCTGGTGACCAAGGAGTCCCTCCCATCATCGTGGGCGGCGAGGAGGCGTATCAAGTTCACGAGATCCTGAATTCTCGTCGCCGGGCAGGTTAATCCAGTATCTAGTGGATTGGGAGGGGTATGGTCCGGAGGAATGGTCCTGGGTCGACGCAGAGGACATTCTGGATCCCTCTCTTACCACTGACTTCCATAGGACTCACCCGGATAAATCAGCCCCGAGACCTCGTGGAAGACCCCGGCGTCGTCTGCCTCCTCGCGTCAGGAGCCGCTCTCAGGGGAGGGGCTCTGTCACAAATCAAGCCTCCGTGGCTCCCTCCGATCCCCACCAGAGGGAACCGTCACCGGAGTACTAACTGTTCCTTAGGACTTCATTTCCCATCACCCCATGCCTGAGACTGATTTACCTATACAGGTGCTTATCATTATCATGACTATTTAATCAGTGCCTACCATACCCTCGTTGCGAAGTGTTGTTTTTTTTTTTTTTTGCTACTGCTGACATTTCTGAGTGTTAATACCTTGTTTGATTACCTGTTGCGTACCTGGATTGTTTAGACCTGTCTGATCGTTCGCTGCTTGCCTCTTTGATCTTGCTCTGTTTTTGGATTTACTCTCTCCTCTGTCTGCTGCCTGCCTCCTGCCTCGACCCTTTGCATGGACTCAGGTTATGCTTCTGCCTTGCCTACGTTACACCTGTATACTGTTGATTGAACTTTGCTTGTCTGATTGTTAATAAAGCTGCACATGAATCCCAACGTCACTGAATCGTCATTACAGTTATAAAATGTTTCAATTTGTTCCATACAGTTCAGATTTATATCACATCTTAGAGATTACACCTGTAAGAGGTGGGTTCACAAGTTATAAATTTATATCATAATATATGATATAAATATAATAATTTCAGAGTACACTGTAAAAAGTAATAACCTGATTTTGTAAGGATTTTTGTAGCCTTGATATCAGATCAGTTTATTAATATAACATTTTGTAAAAATTTTTTAATCTAAATTATCACATGAAGCACCATTCATTTAAAAAAAAAAAATCTAATTATTTTTTGTGGGGGACACTTTAGGTGTCGTTGCCCAGGGGCACCAAAGAGTCTTAATCCCCACTTGCACCAGATCTCTATATGTAAAAATGTGTGAAAACATTCAGTACTTTCCACCTACAAATCACATCATACCTTAAAAATAACAAAATTAGCTTACGATAGAATTAAATCCACCTCCTTCTCCGACTGAACCTTCTCTTCCCTGCTGGTTTTTATAGACAGCTCTAATGATAACACTTACTTAAATAATTACATAAATCAATTAATTCATTAAATAATTAATTTAGTCATGTGTGTTAAGGGTTTGATTCATACTTAATAAAACACTAACCACAGCACTAATATTATATATTTAAGTGTTTATTATTTATTTTTAAATATGGTATTTCTTAAAAAAACATGTCCATTTGTTTTGTAAGTTTGATGAAGAGTTCTTGATGCTTTTACAACATTTTCATCAGCAGGTGTCGCCAGCGTGTGCTGTTTCAAGTGCTTTTCGTAACATTGAATCATTTTTCGAAGCAATTGGCATTTGGAAAATTAAATTCTAGAAAAACCAGAACATCTCCTGAAATTAACTTTTATATTTGTGCTGTGCTGCATCATGGGATGTGGGAGAAACCAAACTGGAGGATTAAGTGGATTTTTGTTGTTTTCAAATTTAATTAGTGGAACTATGCATAAATGGCTGTTAAGTAATAATTTGTGGATTAATGCATGTACAGAAATTTTATAATCTTGAGATTTGGTTATGTAGTGAATGCAATTCCAGGTCGCTTGCATCTCTGTAAATGGTTGTGTCCATGAGTATAAATGCTGAAATTTCACAGGATTGTCAGTGTAAGATGGAGGTTGGAGAGTGAATAACTTACTGGAGATTGAAATCATTGTGTGTGAGTATATTTGTTTATGTTGTTTATTTTTCTCTTGTAATTATTTACACTGCCTATATAGATGTGATTTTAATGGTACTGAAACAGCTAACCCAGGGGTGGCCAATGTCGGTCCTAGAAAGCAACAGTCCTGCTGGGTTCAGCTCCAACCCAAATCAAACACACCTGAATATACTAATCAAGGTCTAAGGGTTACTGGAGGTGAGCTACAGGCAAGTGAGTTTTCTAGTAACCGCCTCAGAGGAGAGTATTCAGTGTGTATTGTGAATGTATATTTCCATAACTGTGTTTCTTTAGTTTACACTAGTGGGTTTTTTTGTCTGCTTTTCAGTTAAGACTCAATGTTGGCATGTTCTGAAGGAATTTGATTATTATTTTATTCACAAACGATCTGTGAGTTTGAGGATTAATAGTTAATTGCTTTTTCAAATGCTTCCTTGTCACTGGAAATGGGTGCGGAACATTCAGAAATTCATCCACACAATGCTTGTATAGGTTTATTTGTATATTTATTTGGTTCTGAGCAGTGCTGAATTATACTGGTTTAAATTGTGGATCCAGACCAAACGCAGTGGTTGTGAAGCATTTCTGTGTATGTAATTAATCTGAGTAAAGTGCCATTTTTGTTAAATCACTGATATTCAACATCCTCAGGAATTGATGAGTAAATGTGTATTGACAAGTTATGCTATAGCACCATGTGCAGAAAATTTCCTTTTTAAAATGTCATCAAATTGTTGACAGTGCCTGAAGTCTGGTATTAAACCCTTTTTTGTAAAACATTCTATTCAGGAGACTCAACAGCTGCCCAGGTGAGAGTCCTCCAAAGATTTGACTAAACCGCCCTTACAATATTTGGTTATAGGAAAAGTTTGAAATCCATATAGCAATGTGCACACTAAATAGTTTCAGGGTTTTTTCATTCATGGCTGCATTGATAAATGCTTGTCAATGTCAGTTTACCTCTTGTGACTGAGTTTTTAAATGAACGCTCTCCACATGTCTGCTGTGCCTCTTTATTTATTTTTTGTCTGTTTGATACCATTTCTTTTAGTTTGTACTTTGTTTTTTTCCCCCCCCAAAGTGAGGCGTCTGAGTTGATGACCAAGGATGTTGAGAGGTAATTACTTTTGACTCTCTTGTATGTACTCCTCTCTAATGCTTAAAATAAACTCTGCTTAAATACGTCCTTCTGCTGCTCACTCGCTTTTTTTTTTTTTCATCCGTCTGTCAATTTCAGTGTCCCAAAACTGACTTTTATCAATGTCAAGCCTAAGATTCGCAAATCACTTTCCTCTCTTAACCAAAATCTTTTCCATTTAAAATTAAGATCTGTAGAGAAACGGACTTGGTTAATGTTTCAGTTTTGTGCAACTACAAATGCTAACTGTTTTATCTGTAATTTCATCCTAGAGATAATCTGCACATCTTAAAGAGCTCAGTTTTTTTTTCACCTCCACTCCTTGATGGAAGTCCACTCGTTGTTGACTTTGTCAGTGCTACAGAATTCCAAGGTCTTTTAATCTAATATCTTTATAAATGGCTCACAGATGGATCTGGTTTCCACAAGCAGCTCAGTGTTCCTGTTACACCAGTTACCGGCATGCAGTTACTTTTAATGGTTTGCTTTTGTTCCAGTGAGGCCCTGAAAGTGTTAATAGCGATTTCTCCTGAGAAAATCAACAGCTGCTGAGGTGAGTCCTCCTGTGTTTCTCAATATTTACAACACTGTGTATTGCTCTTTACTGGGTCCAACCAAGCTTTGTGGTGGAGAATGACCCATTGCAGTCTTTGATCAATGCTAGGTAGCGAGTAGAGTCAATCCCCTGCAGGTGCAAATTCATTGTTACTGAGGTCAGATATCAGATAGATGTGGTGCCTCAAACATGGCGACAGGGAGCCCACTAAAGCACTGTTTTGTCTAATGTTTTCTGTAGGTTTGTGGTTGGTTACTCTTTAACCTTGTTCAAAAGACTGTGGTTTTAATGTTTGTTTTATGCAGTATAATTAATCGATAGTTGATGGAATGCGTTTTGTTTAAAGTGCAGGACTGTACTGTTTGATCACTTTTTTCCCCTTTTTTCCTCCGTGCTCTTCTTTACTCTTAATATATGCTTGCATGTGTCGTCCTGCCCCTCACTCTTTTGCAAGTCTGATTTCATTACAGCTCTAGTCACTCTCGACTGAGACCTGGAATATAATAAGAGGACACATTGGCACTCTGCTCTCCATCAGCTTTATAAATTATACAGCAGAAATACTCAATTAGTGCCAAGAATTGAATGAAATTCAAACGGAATTTTAGACTCCAGATCAGCTTTCCCCCCCCTCCTTGATTGAAGGCCCACTCATCGTCATTGGTGACTCCAGAGTCTATCTTCATGAGCCTCATTCTGCAGAAATGCTGTCTCTTCTAGCCTCTTTTGATCTTCTCTGACTGACGGCTTTATTCAGATCTTAAACCTGGATTCCAGCAGTATACACTAACTCCTGTCTTCATCTTCAACTTGTACACTTACCTATACTTGGGGCTGGGCAAAAAATCAAATGCGATTTTCATGCGAATCTCGTCAGTAAAGCCACTTCTGGTGATTAGTAGTAAATCTCCAGCACGTGCTTTCAAATGGAGCGGCATTTACTACACCAAGCCGTAGATCACTGACAAGCTACACAAAATCGTGTTTAAAATCGCATTTGATTTTTTTTTTTTACCAGCCCTACCTATACTTAAATGTACTCTTGTTCAAAAACTTTTTAAAATTTCTTTCCATTACTAACTGAGTTTTTGTCCTGCAGGTATGTTGGGCAACATGAAGCTGGATGTGCTGTGATCCTCTATGATTGAAGCCCTCACGTCATTTGTGACCGCATTGTATTGTGTGGTGGTTATAGTGTTTTTTTTCTTTTTGTTTTTATAGCTTTTGTATAGATGGCTTTGTTTGACCAAAGGTTGTGACTCTGAGGATCAAAACAGGTAGTCTGTGACCTGCAGGTGCCGTTTATCTGTACTCGGATCAGATAGAGGGGGCGCCCCAAGCTCAGTACAGTTATAGGGATGGCTGGTCAGGGACGCTTTGGATAAAACATTAACAAGCAGCTCAAATGTTTGAGACCAGTATGTTTCAGTATATTCAAAGGTGCTTCACATTATATTTTGTTAATGTCCCTTTAAGTTTATTATTATTTTTTTTTTAAATGATCACTTGTGCACTTAAACTTTGGCAGTAATGCAGGAGCCTCAGCCCTTGTGTGGAGACCTGACTCATGAAGGAAGGCAAGTGCAGATAAGGCTTTTTATTTGATTTTTTAAAAAAATGAATGTTCTCTGCCCTCCACCCACATTTGTGTACAGTGGTTTATCTCCATAGTCCCAAATCTGAAGCCACTGTCTGCTCATCTTTGGCTTGATTGAGACCTTGATTCTTCTAGAGGACATGACTTCACTTTCTTCCACACCACATGCCAAACAAGCATGTTTGTTTTCTCTATCCTGAGCTATAAATTTCTATTTAAACAACTTTTGAATTTTCATGCATATAAGATCCATGGTAACCTCCAAATGTACCATTATCCGAGTTGGATGCATTATCCTTTACATTGCTGATGTGAGGATTATTCAAGTAAATAATGAAGTACTCCAAGCATCTATGCTGTGAACTTTACATATTTTACATACTTTTGAAAACCAGCCTGTGGTTGATCCTAAGTGCTCATTGTCACAGCTGTAAACATGACCGCTTTCTTCCATGAGGGAGTTTGGTGTCATGGCATATT
Source organism: Sinocyclocheilus anophthalmus (assembly GCA_018155175.1). Lineage (NCBI taxonomy): Eukaryota > Metazoa > Chordata > Actinopteri > Cypriniformes > Cyprinidae > Sinocyclocheilus > Sinocyclocheilus anophthalmus. Next base: position 11,581 of record JADLZN010010209.1, on the reverse strand, counting down.
TGTTTCCAGGTGGAATGTTAAAGAATGTGGCGCGTCTCCCAGAAATCCCATACAATTAAATAAATAATCAGATGACGATTTGGAAACTCCTGTAATGTTTCCAGTTTTGTGTGCCGCATACATCAGATGTTCGTGGGCATGATGGCTGAGACTAGAATCAACCAGGCACTGATGCCCTCTTCTCTCTCTCAAGCTCACCTTGAATGGGTTTCCTTCTCTTAAATACCTGGAAATATGCTCTTTATGCATCTCCTTTGCGACATTAGGGTTAAATGTAAACCACAAAACTCATTCCATGTCTTCCAGGTGAGCTGGGCAACTGCTTAGATGAGTTGGATGTGATCCTGTCCCGTTCCTTAATGGCAGCTCACTTGTATTCATTGAGGGTTTCATAGGTGAGTGCTCATTCTTCAGAATTATGCTCTTCTAGGCTTGTTTGCTCTTCGAGCTAAAGAGATGTGGAGCGCTTTCTTCAGTAAACTGCCAACTGAAACTCAATTGAATCTTGTATATATTCTAACCCAAATTCTCCAAAGCCGCTGGGAATCATGGCCATCCTTATGTACATCCTGATCAACCAATGATAGGCATTAAATAGGAAAATAGTGTCAATAATTCAAAATGACAAGTGAACACAATTTTCAGTTAAAGGCAGTTCATCATTGAACTTAGTTAAACTGAACTGAGCTGGACGATGACATCACTGAATTCAGTTCAACTAAGCAAGCCAGAGGCGACAGGCGGCAAGGAACCAAAACTCCATCGGTGACAGAATGGAGAAAAAACCATGGGAGAAACCAGACTCAGTTGGGAGGCCAGTTCTCCTCTGGCCAGACAAAACCAGCAACCATCCAGGCTGCAGCAAAGTCACATTGTGCAGAGGACTCAACTGGTTCCTGTGGTCTTGTCCCGGTTGTCTAGGAGACAAGGTCTTCACTGGGGATAACTTGTATTTTTTTTTGTATAAATGTATTTGTCTTTACTGAGTCATCTGTATTTATAATTTGTCTTGTAATGCTATGTGTCCATCTAGTGCTGGAGTTTGTAACTCTGTCGTGTACCCATGGTTCGTTGGATCAAAGCTCTCCTTTTGTGGAGGCCGCTTCCCACATATCGAGAGGACACGAAAGTTCAGTAGGCCTTTTTGCTTTAATGAATGGTATGTCATGGTGTAAAGAACAGAAACGCTCTTTGTTCTAACTGAATCTTTTCTGGAGCTGTCCTCGGCTTTTTTTCGCGCCTGATGCCTCAGCGAGCAGAGTCGAGCAAGCGCAGTCGACAACATCTCCAGGACGCTACGCACCGTATGACTAGTAAGTCAAATCTCAAATGACTGCCCTGATGACTTTTGTTCTACCTGCTTAAATGATAGAAGTACTTGTGCTGTCCAATCTATAAAGACTGTGTCTGTTCCCCGAATAGTGAGGTCTAAATATAAATTTAATGCAGGATCTAGAAGAAATCTGATCGTGATTAAACCAGAAACATTTAAAATAAATGAACAATAAACATTTTTAAAGTTTGGGCTCCTAAACATTAGATCACTCGCACCCAAAGCATTTATTGTAAATTAAATGATCACAGATAATCGTTCTGAATTACTCTGCTTGACTGAAACCTGGCTAAAACCTAATGATTATATTGGTCTAAATGAGTCTACTCCACCAAGCTACTGTTATAAGCGTGAGCCCCGTCAGACTGGTCGTGGCGACGGTGTTGCAACAATATATAGTGATATTCTCAATGTTACTCAGAAGACAGGATACAGGTTTAACTCATTTGAAATACTAATGTTTAATGTTACACTGCCAGATATGCAAAAGAAATCTATCGTATTTCTTGCTCTGGCTATTGTGTATAGACCACCAGGGCCATATAAAGATTTCTTAAAAGAATTTGCAGATTTCCTCTCATACCTATTGGTTACTGTTGATAAAGCGTTAATTGTCTGAGATTTTGATATTCACGTTGATAATACAAATGATGCATTAGGACTTGCGTTTACTGACCTAATAAACTCTTTTGGAGTCAAGCAAAACGTCACCGGGCCCACTCATCATTTTAATCATACGCTAGATTTAATTATATTGCATGGAATTGATCTTACTGATATAGATATCGTACCTCAAAGTGATGATGTTGCTGACCATTTCCTTGTATCGTGCATGCTGCGTATTACTAATATTAACTATCTGGCTCCGCGTTATCGTCCGGGCAGAACTATTGTTCCAACCACTAAAGATAGATTCACAAATAACCTGCCTGATTTTTCTCAACTGCTTTGTGTACCCATAAATACACATGAACTATACGAAATGACTAGCAACATGGGCACTTTCTTCTCTAATACATTAGAAGCTGTTGTTCCCATCAAATTGAAAAAGGTTAGAGATAAACGTACTGTGCCATGGTACAACAGTGATACCCATTCTTTCAAGAAAAAAAACTTTTAGTCTTGAGCGCAAATGGAGAAAAATTAATTTGGAAGTTTTTAGAATTGCGTGGAAACACAGTATGTCCAGCTATAGACAGGCTCTAAAAGCTTCCAGGGCCGAGCATATCCACAAACTCATAGAAATTAACCAAAACAATCCTAGGTTTTTATTAGCACAGTGGCTAGATTAACAAATACCCAGACACAACCTGATCTAAATATTCCCTCACAGTTTAAAAGTAATGACTATGAATTCCTTCACTGATAAAATAGATAACATCAAAAATACAATAACAAATGTAGATTCTAAAGCGTATAATACTTCAGCTTCATTCATCGCACCAAAAGATATACTGCAGTGCTTTACAGCTATAGGACGGGAAGAGCTAAATAAACTTATCACTTCCAACAACATGCCTGTTAGATCCTGTCCCCACTAAATTATTGAAAGAGTTGTTACCTGTAGCAGAAGAACCGCTTCTCAATGTTAACTCATCGTTGTCTTTAGGTCATGTCTCAAAACCATTCAAGCTGGCGGTTATTTAGCCTCTTATTAAGAAACCACAACTATATCCTAGTGAACTGGCTAATTACAGACCCATCTCTAATCTTCCTTTTATGTCTAAAATGTTAGAAAAAGTTGTTTGCTCAATTGTGCTCCTTCCTGCAAAATAATGATCTCTATGAAGAATTTCAGTCTGCATTCAGGCCCCACCATAGCACAGAAACATCACTTGTTAAAATTACAAATGACCTGCTTCTTGCGTCAGACCAAGGCTGTGTCTCATTTGCTAGTTTTACTTGATCTTAGTGCTTAGTTCGACACTATAGATCATGACATGCTCGTAGATCGATTACAAAACTATACAGATATGCAAGGGCAGGCTTTAAGATGGTTTAGATCCTACCTGTCCGATCACTACCATTTTGTTCATTTAAAAGGGGAGTCATCTCAATTAACGCCAGTAAAGTATGGAGTGACACAAGGATCTGTCCTAGGTCCTCTGCTATTTTTGATATACATGTTGCCACTTGGTAATATTATTAGGAAATCCGGGATTAGTTTCCACTGTTATGCCGATGATACTCAACTATATAATCTCAACAAGACCAGATGAAACTTAATTATCTAAGCTAACGGAGTGTGTTAAAAATGTAAAAAATGGATGACCAATAATTTTCTCCTATTAATTCGGATAAGACAGAGATATACTTATTGGACCAAAAGACAGTACACCGAATCTCGTAGATTACAATTTGCACTCGACGGATTTACGGTTTAGAATGGGTAGGTTTTAGGTTCTAAGAGGTTAGAGTGGGTAGGTTTTAGGTTCTAAGAGGTTAGAGTTGTTAGGTTTAGAGTAAGTGTAGTGGTACCTGTACGTAGTAATATACATTTTAGGGTTAGGTTTTGAAACTTACTTGGGTTAGGGTTAGGGTTAGGGTTAGGGTTAGGGTTAGGGTTAGGTTAGGTTTTGAAAAATTACAACAGCTCCCCCCGACCTAGCACCCGTCTAGGAAGGTTTGGAGTAGGGAGACTGAGGATGCGTGCACGGGCCTACGCCTGTTAGACTATACCAGGAAAGCATTGATCCCTCTCCTTTCCAGGAGAACAGCCTATTTGGGCGTTGGGCTGAGAATGTGGAGAACCAGGAGGTAGGGAGATTGAGAAGAGGATATTCCTGTTGGTTTTGTTTTGTTCCCTTCTAAGAGATTAGCCTAACTGGGCGTTGGATATTCGGTTTGGAAAGGCTAGGTTTCAAGTCCATAAGTCTACGAGCGGTAGGTTTTGGGTAAGTGTTGGTTCAGTGCTAGATTTCGATCTTTTTAGCGATGAGGTCCTTGTTGTTTATTTGATCTCTCGATGTTGATTTTTGTAGGCAGACTTTGTCGTGTTCGATCTGAAAGTCAACTGGATCTGGGAACGCAAAGTTTTTGGCTGAACTTGCTCCGGACCAGCGAATCAAACCGTAACTCGAAAGTTACTGCCCGATAATCCTGATCCAGCATCACGTTCCGTCAGCGAGTGCTGCTTTAAGTTGAAGAAGATTTGAGGTCCGATGGTTTGCATGTAACACTATATTTTTATTGGCTTTTTTAGATTAGTTTGCCTGGGCATTGGTCAGTAGGTTTGGGAAGGCTAGGTTTCAGGTCCATAGTTCAGCGAATGGTAGGTTTTGGGTAAGTGTTGGTTCGGGCGAGATTTAGATCTTTTTAGTGACAAGGTCCTTGTCGTTTGTTTGATCTATCGATGTTGATTTTTGGTAGGGAGACTTTGCCATTGATGTCATAGTTGACTTTGTTATTGACGTTACCATAGTCCCCTGGAAATTCATCCTGAAATCCTGGTCTGCCGACATTATTGCAATGTCTAGGAGGGTAAGAGTAAAACAGTTTTAGAAGTTTGTATTCAAATGCTAAATAATCCGATTAGATCTAGCGAACCTGGAGGCGTTAGGCCTGTCTGGGCCACCCGCATCCAAAAAGCCTGTCTGGGCTTGGTTCGCATCCCCCTCCCATGTCTCCTCCCCATAGAGACAGGAAGGAGACATCGGAGGGAGCGAGTTATAAATTACATTCAAAAACAAGCCTCTAAAAAGGATCCTGTGCGTAAAATGGTATGTCAAGTCCGATGGCTCTGGCAAAGGTTAGGTTTTGAAAAATTACAACAGCTCCCCCCAACCTAGCACCCGTCTAGGAAGGTTTGGAGTAGGGAGACTGAGGATGCGTGCACGGGCCTACGCCTGTTAGACTATACCAGGAAAGCATTGATCCCTCTCCTTTCCAGGGAACACCTAATTTGGGCGTTGGGGGGGGGGGGGGAGGCTGAGAATGTGGAGGACCAGGAGGTAAGGAGATTGAGAAAAGGATATTCCTGTTGGTTTTGTTTTGTTCCCTTCTAAGAGATTAGCCTAACTGGGCGTTGGATATTCGGTTTGGGAAGGCTAGGTTTCAGGTCCATAAGTCTACGAGCGGTAGGTTTTGGGTAAGTGTTGGTTCAGTGCTAAATTTCGATCTTTTTAGCGATGAGGTCCTTGTTGTTTATTTGATCTCTCGATGTTGATTTTGGTATGCAGACTTTGTCATGTTCGATCTGAAAGTCAACTGGATCTGGAACGCAAAGTTTTTGGCTGAACTTGCTCCGGACCAGCGAATCAAACTGTAACTCGAAAGTCACTGCCCGATAATCCTGATCCAGCATCACGTTCCTTCAGCGNAAAGTCACTGCCCGATAATCCTGATCCAGCATCACGTTCCGTCAGCGAGTGCTGTTTTAAGTTGAAGAAGATTTGAGGTCCGATTGTTTGCATGTAACACTATATTCTTATTGGCTTTTTTAGATTAGCCTGGCTGGGCATTTGTCACTAGGTTTGGGAAGGCTAGGTTTCAGGTACATAGTTCAGCGAATGGTAGGTTTTGTGTAAGTGTTGGTTCAGGGCTAGATTTATATCTTTTTAGTGACAAGGTCCTTGCGTTGTTTGAGCTATCGATGTGATTTTGGGAGGCAGAACTTTGCCATTGAGGTCATAGTTGACTGTGTCATTGACTTTGCCATAGTAGTCCCCTGGACATTCCATCATGAAAAGCCATTGTCTACCGACATATTGCCTATGCTAGGAGGGTAAGAGAGTAAAATAGGTTAGAAGTTTGTAGCTTCAAATGCCTAAAACTATCCGATTTCGATTCTAGCGACTGAGGCGTGAGGCCTGTCTGGGCCACCGATAACAAAAAGCGGTCCTGGGGCTTGCGGTCGCTCCGCCCTCCGACGTCTCTCCCCATAGAGGACAGAAGGAGGAATCGGAGGGCAGCGAGTTATAAAATGGCATCAAAAAAACAAGCCTTAAAAAGGATCCTGTGCGTAAACTGAGTATATCAAGTCCGCATGCTCTGGCAAAAGGTTTTGAAAAATTACAACAGCTTCCCCCGACCTAGCACCCGTCTAGGAAGTTTTGGAGTAGGGAGACTGAGGATGCGTGAACGGGCCTACGCCTGTTAGACTATACCAGGAAAGCATTGATCCCTCTCCTTTCCAGGAGAACAGCCTATTTGGGCGTTGGGCTGAGAATGTGGAGAACCAGGAGGTAGGGAGATTGAGAAAAGGATATTCCTGTTGGTTTTGTTTTGTTCCCTTCTAAGAGATTAGCCTAACTGGGCGTTGGATATTCGGTTTGGAAAGGCTAGGTTTCAAGTCCATAAGTCTACGAGCGGTAGGTTTTGGGTGAGTGTTGGTTCAGTGTTAGATTTCGATATTTTTAGCGAGGAGGTCCTTGTGGTTTATTTGATCTCTCGATGTTGGATTTTTGTAGGCATGACTGTGTCGTGTTCGATCTGAAAGTCAACTGGATCTGGGAACGCAAAGTTTTTGGCTGAACTTGCTCCGGACCAGCGAATCAAACTGTAACTCGAAAGTCACTGCCCGATAATCCTGATCCAGCATCACGTTCCGTCAGCGAGTGCTGCTTGTAAGTTGAGGAAGATTTGAGGTCCGATGGTTTGTATGTGAAACTATATTCTTATTGGCTTTTTTTTATATAGAGATTAGCCTGTCTAGGCATTGGTCACTAGGTTTGGGGAGGCTAGGTTTCAGGTCCATAGTTCAACGAATGGTAGGTTTTGGGTAAGTGTGGTTCGGGGTTAGATTTAGATCTTTTTAGTGACAAGGTCCCTGTCGTTTGTTTGATCTATCGATGTTGATTTTTGGTAGGGAGACTTTGCCATTGATGTCATAGTTGACTTTGTTATTGACGTTACCATAGTCCCCTGGAAATTCATCCTGAAATCCTGGTCTGCCGACATTATTGCAATGTCTAGGAGGGTAAGAGAATAAAATAGTTTTAGAAGTTTGTATTCAAATGCTAAACAATCCGATTAAATCTAGCGAACCTGGAGGCGTTAGGCCCGTCTGGGCCACCCGCATCCAAAAAGCCTGTCTGTGCTTGGTTCGCATCCCCCTCCCACGTCTCCTCCCCATAGAGACAGGAAGGAGACATCGGAGGGAGCGAGTTATAAATTGCATTCAAAAACAAGCCTCTAAAAAGGATCCTGTGCGTAAAATGGTATGTCAAGTCCGATGGCTCTGGCAAAGGTTAGGTTTTGAAAAATTACAACAGCTCCCCCCAACCTAGCACCCGTCTAGGAAGGTTTGGAGTAGGGAGACTGAGGATGCGTGCACGGGCCTACACCTGTTAGACTATACCAGGAAAGCATTTATCCCTCTCCTTTCCAGGAGAACAGCCTATTTGGGCGTTGGGCTGAGAATGTGGAGGACCAGGAGGTAGGGAGATTGAGAAAAGGATATTCCTGTTGGTTTTGTTTTGTTCCCTTCTAAGATATTAGCCTAACTGGGCGTTGGATATTTGGTTTGGGAAGGCTAGGTTTCAGGTCTATAGTTCAGCGAATGGTAGGTTTTGAGTAAGTGTTGGTTCAGTGCTAGATTTCGATCTTTTTAGCGATGAGGTCCTTGTTGTTTATTTGATCTTTCGATGTTGATTTTGGTAGGCAGACTTTGTCGTGTTCGATCTGAAAGTCAACTGGATCTGGGAACGCAAAGTTTTTGGCTGAACTTGCTCCGGACCAGCGAATCAAACTGCAACTCGAAAGTCACTGCCCGATAATCCTGATCCAGCATCACGTTCCGTCAGCGAGTACTGTTTGAAGTGGAGGAAGATTTGAGGTCCTATGGTTTGCATGTAAAACTATATTCTTATTTGCTTTTTTTAGATAGAGATTAGCCTGTCTAGGCATTGGTCACTAGGTTTGGGAAGGCTAGGTTTCAGGTCCATAGGTCTACGAATGGTAGGGTTAGGGTAAGTGTTGGTTCGGGGCTAGATATAGGTCTTTTTAGTGACAAGGTCCTTGTTTTTCACTTGATCTATCGGTTTTGATTTTGGTAGGTAGGCTTTGCCATTATTTTCCTACTCCCTCAGGCATGTTTATGTGAGGGAAATTTGTAAGACACTTCTTCAGTAATGTACCTCAGATTCATCGGGTGTTTCGGCTCTTTCAACACTAGACACCCTCCTCTGAGGCGGCCCGCCTTAGGTGATCAGTCCCAGGCGAGTGTCTTATTATCAATTGCTAAATTGGTTTGTTCAGAGCCCCAATTGGATGGTTGGGGTCTGGTTTTCTGGTCTTTATTGAAGCATTGTGTCCGACATTAGTGGATGGAGGTATTTTTTAAGGTACGATTTTTAATTGTGCTTTTAAAGGCTGTTTAGACTTTTTATGTGAGGTTTGGTATTATAAAGAGTTGAATGTTTAGTTTAAAACTAACAGCAGAAGCCGATTAGATTTTGGGTTATCTGAAAAGTAAAAATTTTTTTGTTGATGAACTACCGCAGAACTCTATTAAATTTTTTTCCAAAGTGTTATATTTTTGTTGAAAAAAAGCTACCGCAGAAATCGATTAGATTTTTGAAACAGGAAGAATATCAAAACAAGAAAACCATTCCGAGTTATATATTTGAGAAGTCCGGCAGAGGGAACAAGTCGAATCCATTTGAGTAGTCCAGAAGAAGGAACAAGTGGAATCGATGAGATCAAGGCTTGCCAAAAGGACAAGAATCGATGATTTCCAGGAACCAAGAAGAACAGAGTCAGTGTGTGGGGGTGTTGGTGCAAATGTGCTGTTGCGTGGAAGGTGCTAATCACCCGTAAAAGACTGGGCTCCAATTAAGGTCTGTTAGCCCCAGACCACCGTCCCTGCGTGCTGTCCTAGTGGACCCAGGGGGGCTGGATACTCACCACTCCCCCAAGTGACCCTTTGTTAACACCGCAAGGTTGCCCAGGTCACCCGAGAAGAGTCTGCAGCATCTCGGTGTCATCTTGGTGGGGCCTTCTCCAGCTAAGCCAGAGATCAGGTCCTGCAGAACTCCCGAGATATCAGACAGAGTCCGAGTCTCTCCGGAGTCCCCAAGGACCTCTGCCCAAACCAGCCGAGTCCGAAGACCCAGGAAAAAAGGTCCGCCACGAGCTAGTCGTCGCCTTCCAATTTCCCCTGCTGATTTTGTCGAGGTTATAGCTGGCGGATACATGCCGAAACACGCACCAAGCTTCTACCAGCTTTCACCCCTAAGGTAAATGCAAAACCAAACCGACATTATCCTTACCAAGGATGACCGTTGGACGCATAAACCCTAAGTAAACAGTTGGCGAGCTATGTCATCCCATTTTTTGAAACGTTAATTCTCATGATGGTGAGGAACTAGAGTTTTTACCCATAATCCTTTGCGTGCGCACTTTTCCTCACCGTTGTTGAAACTGAAGTCTCTTTTTGGTAAGGTTTCCTGCCTCTCGTTAGTTTTGTTTATCGATACGTTGGTATCGACCCACTGACGAAAGTCGCTGACGGGATTCGCTTTGCGATCATCGACGGTAAAAGTCGATTCGCGAACTTTCGATATCAAAAGTCGACGGTAAAAGTCGACTTTGAAGGTTCATATGCGAACGTCGACGACGAAAGTCGGTATGCCGTTCATCGACGACGAAAGTCGATTCGCTTCTTCGACATCGATAGTCGACATCGATAGTCGAAAAGCGAACTTCGACGACGAAAGTCGAGACGCAGACGTCGACGACGAAAGTCGATTCGCTTCTTTGACATCGATTGTCGACATCGATAGTCGAAAAGCGAACTTCGATGACGAAAGTCGATTCGTGTCCTCGACATCGATAGTCGACATCGAACGTCGAGACGCGAACATCGACGACGAACGTCGAGACGCGAACATCGACGACGAAAGTCGAGACGTGAACGTCGACGACGAGATGCAAACGTCAAACGTTGAGTTTTGAATGTTTTGTGTTTTTTTCGAAAGTTGAATGCAACGTCGAACGTCGAGATGCGAAAGACGACGTCGAACGTCGAGATGCGAACGTCGAGATGCAAACGTCGAACGTCGAGATGTCAAGATGTGATTGTTGAACGAGATGCGAACGTCGACGTCGAAAGTCGAGATGCGAACGTCGAGAGTCGAGATGCAAACGTCGAACGTCGAGATTTGAACGTCGAACGTCGACGCCGAAAGTCGAGTTGTGAACGTCAACAACGAAAGTCGAGATGCGAACGTCGACGTCGAAAGTCGAGATTTGAACGTCAACGACGAAAGTCGAGTTGTGAACATCGACGACGAAAGTCGAGGTGTGGACATCGAACGTTGAGATGTGAACGTCGAACGTCGAGATGTGCACTTGAAATTTTTAATTTGTTTTTTTATTTTTTTATTTTTTTTCTTGTCCAAAAGGTCGAAATATGAACTTGAATTTTTTTTTTTTTTTTTTTTTTTTTTTTTTTTTTTTTTTCCAAGATTTGATTGTTGAACGAGATGCGAACGTCGACGTCGAAAGTCGAGACGCGAACATCGAGATGCAAACGTCGAACGTCGAGATTTGAACGTCGAACGTCGACGCCGAAAGTCGAGTTGTGAACGTCAACAACGAAAGTCGAGATGCGAACGTCGACGTCGAAAGTCGAGATTTGAACGTCGAACGTCAACGACGAAAGTCGAGTTGTGAACATCGACGACGAAAGTCGAGATGTGAACGTCGACGTCGAAAGTCGAGGTGTGGACATCGAACGTTGAGATGTGAACGTCGAACGTCGCTATGGAACTGAATTTTTTTTATTATTATTATTATTTTTTATTTTTTTTTTTTTTTTTTATTTATTTATTTATTTTTTTTCAAAGGTCGAGAATATGACACTTGAGATTTTTTTTTTTTTTTTTTTTTTTTTTTTTTTTTTTTTTTCTTCTTCTTTTGCCTGTCTGGGCATTGGTCACTAGGTTTGGGAATGCTGGTTTCAGGTCCATAGTTCAACGAATGGTAGGTTTTGGGTAAGTGTTGGTTCAGGGCTAGATTTATATCTTTTTAGTGACAAGGTCCTTGTCGTTTGTTTGATCTATCGATGTTGATTTTTGGTAGGTAGACTTTGCCATTGATGTCATAGTTGACTTTGTCATTGACTTTGCCATAGTCCCCTGGACATTCATCCTGAAATCCTTGTCTACCGACATTATTGCAATGTCTAGGAGGGTAAGAGAGTAAAATAGTTTTAGAAGTTTGTATTCAAATGCTAAATAATACGATTAGATCTAGCGAACCTGGAGGCTTTAGGCCTGTCTGGGCCACCCGCATCCAAAAAGCCTG
>JADLZN010010208.1:164929-250776 GCA_018155175.1 Sinocyclocheilus anophthalmus | reverse complement strand
AATACTAAAATAACTGCCCTGTAAATGTAAAACAGCGTTTTGTATTTTTTTTTACCTTTACCTTTGCTTGTATTTCTACCCAGAGTCTGAATGGCGTGTGGGTGAACGGGAGCCGAATACTGCCTGGAAACCCCTGTTTACTGAAGCAGGGTGACTCTGTGCGACTCGGCGTCCCTCTCGACGGCAACCCCGTGGAGTTCGACTACATCCTCGTCCAGAAGAATTTCAGTGAAGTCAAATCCTTCTTATCGGGGAATCTTAGCAAAGAATCTGGCGCTGCTTCCTTTGGCCAAAAACTGAAAAACTCCAAGCGTAAGTTCGATGGAGACGAGTCGGAGCCGTGTCCCACGCAGCACTCCAAATCCAAGCTGTACCGCAGCTCCGGCCCGGATAAGTCGCGTGCGCAGCCCTGCCCGTCCGGGGACCGCCGGGAACCGGAGAAATTTTCCTCTAAACCTCTGGAGGAGGACAGATGCGGCGATAAAGCTGGAAGCAGCTCGAGCGGCTGCAGTGACCGCAGTCAACAGCTGGCTAGCGTGCACCGCTACAACAGGAACCTGATGTTCCTGAAGGGCCGCGTGGGCGACACGCAGAAGCGCGCGGCTGAGCTGGAGCTGCAGCAGCAACAGACGCCGGAGCGAGAGCGGGAGATGCAGGATCTGCAGGCGCAGCTGGAGATGCTGAGGGGTCAGCTGAGGTCACAGCAGGAGCAGGCGCTCAAACGCATGGAGACCCTGGAGAAATCCTTCTGTGAGGAGGAACGACGCCTGGAGGTGAAGTGATGTTTTTTGAGGGCGGGGTTTGTATGTAGTGAACGGCTGCATTTGTTGACAAATCCTCTCCCATGGTCTCATTGTATAGTAAAGTGTCCATCATATGCACACTTCAAATCTCGCCTGAAATAGTATGTTATCCAGGTACTTTTTTTACCTGTTGTTTTATGAATACCATGAATTTGGACAAACAGTACTACTCTGCTCGCATACTGTTTTTCAGCTACTATATAGTATGCAAGTATTCAGCTTCGGCTACAGTCAAAGTGTAGTGATGACTGATGACCAGTGTTAGTTTTTACTGAATCATTTTCATCAAAAATCATTTTCATTATTTGAAATTAAGCTAAAATAAAATATTAGGTGAAAAACATTTTGGGTTAATATTAGAAAAGTGAAAATTAGAAATGTTGCCTTGGCAACTGAAACCAAAATTAAAATTTTAAGTACTAAAATAAAAATGAAATTAAAGCTCATTTTATAGAGTTGTATAGAATTATATTTTATCGTATTTTTTATAGAAATGAAAAAAAATATAAAGGACTAAAATAGAATAAAATGACAAACTACAAATATGATAATAGTATATAAGTGATATTGACTCTAAATACCATGTAGGTGAGGTTAGCCTTTGGGGTGAGGGATATTACTTTATGTATGTATGTATTTACTTTCTTATGGAATATATCTAGCTCCATTGGAGTCTCCGTGATCATTCAAAAAATATTTTTGTTATTTGAAAAAGTTAAAATATAGAATTAAATGAAAAAACTAGCTGAAATAAAGTTTTTAAATGAAGTACTTAAAATATTAAAACTGTCAATAATTAAAGCTAAAATGGTAAATTTAACAATAATAAAAATGAATAACGTAAACAACATTTCTAAAACAAACCTAAAAAGGAAACAGAAAATATGAAAATAAAAGCTTATTCAAAATATTAATAAATATTATAATAATCTAAACATACCACATGCATTTCAGAGCTGTATCTCGATCATTGTGGCAAGGTTTGAACAAGCTTTCCCATTAGGAGTCCACGATCATCTCATTTAGATGAATTAATAAAGCATAAGCTGTAGCTGAAATGCCTTGCTTATTAAAGTTGTATCATCTGCTGCAAACTTTGCTTGATTTTCTAAAACATTAAAAAGCTTCTGCTTCATCTAAAAACATTTCTTTTGGTTGGAGCCATGATTTAAAAGTTCTAAAAGATGGTGCTCATATGGATGAAGCAGGTTTCTATTCATTTACAGCTTATTTAAGTTATAACGAGAGGCTGCGGGGTCATAATATAAAGCTATGGTAATGTTGTCTGTGTGTTTACACTAATATATGTCGTTTTCTCAAGACTGAAAAAGCACAACAGAACGAGGATGGCTTGAAAAAACAACTTGTGGAGGCGTTGAAAGAGGTAAGAAAAATAACCTGCACATCAATATTTTATGAGCTCAAGCGCAAGTGTTACATAATGTTTTCCTTTGCTTTGCCAGCACCGGAAAGTTATCGAGGAGCTCAAACACGCTCGAGAAGGATTCAAGCAAGTTCTTCAAGCCAAAGATAAGGAGCTGGAAGTTACAAAGGTAGTTATGGAAAAGTTGAGCATGAGAACAAATATACAGTCAAATAAATGCAGATAAACAAGGAGATCAGAAGTTTAAAGGGTTTGCCAAAACTGTAAAACTCTGATGAATTTCCTAGCTGTTCTTTCCTGCATAATGAAGGTGAAACTTGTTTGTTTCTTTCATGCACACAGATGTTTTCATAGATTAAAATGAGCATCAAAATCTTCATGGGTGTCCAGATTCACACAGTGTTTTGTGGAAGTGTGATGACAATGCCTAAAAAAAATAAATAAAAAATAACCCATTCCATACAATCATTTCTAACCTTCTCCCACAGGAAGAGAAAGAAAAGGCCAAAGCTCAGAAAGAAGAAGTGGTCACACAGATGACTGAAGTGCTGGAGAGTGAACTGCAGTGTAGCATTTGTTCTGAGCTCTTCATTGAGGTAAAACAATAAATAAAAAACATGATGTAAAAGGTCATGGTAGGAATGACAGGGGAAGAACACTGACTTTTCAAAAGATCAAAATGTTCTTTTCTATAAAAGTTCACTAGTTTCAAAAACAGAGTGTAGGTTGACGTAGTGTTTTGTGCAAAAACTCCAGTGGAAGAATACAAAGGCCCCAAAAGTATTTGTACACTTAAATCATACCTAAAAATATTCAGATTTCATTGCATTAGATATAAAATATCAAACAAAATGTTAATGCAAACAAACAATGCTCAAGCTCTTCGTCAGATCCACTTTTACAATTATTTGTAAAGGATTTTTAGTGGATGTATGAAGTCAGTTCTTCTCAAGTTCACACATGTCGTTTCAGAATAACCAACAGTGTAGTTAGTATAGTAACAAGTGAACATTTTCCTCAAACTCTGACAATCAGAAAGAGTCCAAGATGTTTAGCTTATTTATTTTGAGCAATCCGTTTATCGTTTCATTTTTTTGAAACCTAACAAACTTAATTTTTTGAATCGCTTTGATTGGAGAATGTCCTTATGCTTAGTTTCTTTCAAATAAATGCCACTTGTTTTGATATTTCATTATATAATGCAAGTAAATACAGGTTTAACTGAGGCTTAAATGTTAAATACTACTGTCAAAGTGGGGTAAGGTCTATATGAAAGTCTTTTGCTCATCAAAGCTGCATTTATTTGAATAAGAATACAGTAAAAACTGTAATATTATGAAACATTTTTACAATTTAAAATAACTGTTTCCTATTGTAATATATTGTAAAATGTAATTTATTCTTGTGATGCAAACTGAATGTTCAGCATCATTACTCCAGTCTTGGCCATCTTGCATAGTCAGATTTTAGACATCAACCTAATGCCTGGTCTGTTTTGCAACTTATTGTGATGTAAAGTGACCAGTCACCGTTTGTTTTGCTTTTATACACCATTTCAGGATGGATTTGTCTGAAATTATGCCACAAAAATAGGCTAGGCCCACAAATTTATAGAGAACACAGAGTTTTGCAATCCTTTTCCAGTTTTGCGTGCAGTGTGCATCAGACGCTAAGTGTACAGGATACATCTGCTTATTCCTCTCAACCTTTGACCTCTGTGACCCCTCAGGCCGTGACGCTGAACTGTGCCCACAGCTTCTGTCAGCACTGCATCCGAGAGTGGCGTAAACGCAAGGACAAGTGTCCCATGTGCTGGCAGACCATCACGTCTCAGACGCGCTCTCTGGTCCTGGACAACTGCATCGACCGCATGGTAGAGAACCTGAGCACCGACATGAGAGAGAGACGCCTGGCGCTGATCAATGAGCGGAAAGGTGAGAGGTGCGTGACATCACTGCATCTACCGTCTGCAGGTGAGTCTTGCGAATTTATGGATAGTTTTTTAGCAGTAAAGAAATAGTTCACCTAAAAAAAACTGACCACCCCCTGCTTTGTTGTAAATGTACTCCCCCTGAGGTCGTCCAAGATGTAGATGAGTTTGTTTCTAAATACATTTGGAGAAATGTAGTATTCCATCACTATATGGATCATCTGCAGTGAATGGGTGCAGTCAGAATGAAAGTCCAAACAGCTGAAAAAAACATCACAATAATCCACAGCACTCCAGTCCATCAGTTAACATCTGGAGAAGACAAAAGCTGAAACACATCCATCAAGACGTTTTTTTTTACTTTAAACTGTTGCTTTCGGGTAAAAAACAAGTCCATAATCCAAAATAACGCTTCCTCCAGTGAAAAAGTCCATCTCCTGTTGTCTCTGACATCAAAATCCACTGCATATTTGTTAAGAGCTGTTTTGTAAACTGTGGTTGATCTGTACATATTTCTCTCTGATTCAGTGTGGAATCAAGCTTTTTAGCTGAAAGCAACAGTTTGAAGTTAAAAAGTCTTGATGTATTTGTTTCTTACAAACAAGCAGTTTTTGGCTTCTCAAGATGTTAACTGATTGAATTGATGTTAATTCATCAGCTGTTGAACTCTCATTCTGAAGGCACCCATTCACTGCAGAGCATCCATTGCTGAGCAAGTGATGTAATGCTACATTCTCCATATCTGATGAAGAAACAAACTCATCTACATCTCAAATTTTAATTTTTCCTTTAAAAGGGTTAGTTCACCCAAAAATGAAAATTGGCTTGTGTTTTACTCACCCTCAAAGCATCCATATGTGTATGTGACTTTCTTCATTCAGACGAATCCAGTCAGAGTTATAAAAAATTGTCTTTGATCTTCCAAGCTGTTGAATGGCAGTCAGCGGGTGTTGCAGATTCATCAGTCCAAAAGAACTGTGTACATAAAGCACATCCATCCATAATAAAAAGTGTCTCACACGGCTCCGGGGGGTGAACAAAGGCCTCCTGTAGTGAATCGATGCGTTTTTGTAAGAAAAATAACTTATTTATTTAAAACTTAATCAATTTAATCTAGCTTGCGCTCACTGTTGTACACGGAAGCAGCACCGGGCAGATGACGTAGGCGTTGCGCATGCGCCACTCAGAAGTGACAAACGTGGAAGCGCAGGGGAGAGATCAAAACAAAAAAACGGTCACTACGTTAGAAGTACAAAATGAGGATTTGTAAAGAAAAATGTAGGAGGATTTTGATATAAGCTAAGAGGAGACTGGTTTTCTTTTGCTAAAGTAAAGAAACTTTGCTTCTTTCCTGTTAACAAATGTTGGTTTTCACTAGACTCACCGGCGCATGCGCAATGCTGACCTTAATACATATCTGACTGGAGAGCTGCGTGTACAAAACTGCTGGCGCAAGGCGTGATAAATCATTATTACATTTGATAGGATATTTTTCTTACAAAATGCACGATCGCTCAGGAGCCTTTGTTCCCCAAGGAGCTGTGAGGCACTTTTATATGGTAGGAGTGCCTTTATTTCACTTTTTGACTGAGACTGCAACACCCGCTGAGTGCCATTAAAAAGCTTGAAAGATCAAAGAAAGTTTTATATAACTCCGACTGGATTCGTATGAAAGAAAAAAGTCATATACACCTAAGATTCCTTGAGGGTGAGTAAACCATGGGGTAATATTTTTTTGGGTGAACTATCCCTTTAAGCAAGGACATCAAGCTGAATGAGGGTAAAAAATTTAAAGGTATCACCATACTACTTAGCCAGTTGAATGATAAGATTGCAAAATTCTTTGTATGCAAGTATAATATGTTACGGTATAACGATAAAGCCAGGTTCAAAATTCTTGCTTCATTTTGTTTTTGCGGAGGTCAGAGAAGTCTGAAAATACTGTCAACAGACAGAAAAAACTAAACAAAAAAACATTATACAGCATTTATTCCTAAAAACATAGTGAGAAAGTCAGTCATTGAAAAAACAATGTAGTGTCTTGCTTTAACGCAACAATATAACCAACAGCTGTACTGCTTTAAACGGTTAAGATCAGGTATGTTCTCATAAAAACAAGTCGTCTAGGTACAAATGGTGCTTTAAAAGTATAAAGTCCTGTCTGAAACGCTAAATATAAACTGTGTTCTCAGGTCAGAAAGCAAGCGTCTCTCCAGCAGTCGTGGTAATAAATGACGACAGCGACAGCAGCAGCAGCAGCGACGCATTCTTTCAGAGTGACAGCTCGGTGTTCCTGAACTCCTCCGAGTCTAACGACTCACTGGTTCATTATGCCAGCGATGACGACTCGTCCTGGACTGACGAGGACGATTATCTTTGAGAAACACTCAGACATGCACTTATGAAGAACACAGGCACAGCTCATTAGTTTTGTTTCATTTAGCATGCTATTTTTATGTTTGTAGCTCACTATCATTTGTTTGGGCTTTCCTTGTTAAAATAAACTTTATAATTATTTTGCACTCAGCCATTTGGGATGTTGTTTTAATTAAATTTGTACAGAACTTCAGATCTGCATGTGCAGAACTGCACAGAAAGACATTCTGTGCAATATTATAGATAATTTGAATATGCATTCATCTACCAATAAGAATGTAGCGTATTTTATCTCATTTAAATCCCGCAGAATTTCTCCAAAATCAGCTCAGAAAATGTGAAAAAGCTTACCTGACACATACACTTAAAGCAAAAGATGTTACAAAATTGCCAATCCCATTATAATCAATGAGGCTGAATTGATTGTTGCTTGTAATGGGCACAATTGGTCATTTCCAGTATCTGACACAAGAGGGCAGCAGTGTGTTGTGAGTGGTTGTTATATGTTGATTAGAATGGGCCTGTATATTTCCCTGGTGAATGTATTTGGTCTCTTAATCTGGACTTTTATTGTTTTTTTGTTTTTTTTTACCTTAGCTTTTCTTGAGTTTGAAATGCAGCAGCATTAAGATAGCTGATTGCATTTGATCACCAGATTGTTTCAGTAAATTTCTATAATTCCTGCATGCTTTAAGGCAAGACACCGGTGAATAGGCTATAAAAATAACCTGTTTTCCCATTTATTGACTGACAGCCCTCCTGCTCAGATGAGAAAAAGTAACGAAATATGTAACGGCATTATTCCATAAAAAGAACTAAGCATGTCGAATTAGTACTTTTTTGGGGAGTAATGCAGAGAGAAACTGTAAACTTTCCCCAACACGGTTAGTAACTGGTGGTACTTTTGAAAAAACATTTGCTTGTAAATAAAAACAAGTCAAACTAGTTACTTGAAAAACGTAATCTGATTACGTAACTCACGTTAATTGTAATGCGTTACCCCCAACACTGACCATAACTAATAGATATCACCGTAATCCCAAAATGATTCATCACAGTACATTAATACAGTTGTTTTCTGTTACAAGTTTTCTGAAGTTGAAATTTGCATATATTTCAATAACAGAAATCTGAACATTACATAAAGCCAGGTTTCATTTTGTTGACATGTTAAGAGTTAAAGGTTTGTACGGAGGGGATTTTTGGATTTCCCTTTATATCACTTTATAAATCAGAACATACTGTCACAGCCAGAAATAAAAAACATTTTCACCTATGTTTTAGGATAAAATGGTTAATTAATCAGTGTGAATTATATATGAACAAACCCCTCAATAAAAACCTTCAGAATATAGAAAAACAAATACAAACTAAATTGGGAATGTAAAGTGCTGTTACTGAATGGGAAAACCAGATAGCCTAATTTGGAAGGGAAAAAAATATTTAAAGGGGTCATATGATGCTGCTAAAAAGAACATTTTTTTTTGTATTTGGTGTAATGAAATGTTTTTTATGTGGTTTAAGGTAAAAAAACACATTATTTCCCACATAATGTACATTATTGTTTCTCATCTATGACCTGCCTTTCTGAAACGCGTCGATTTTTCCAAAGCTCATCGTTCTGAAAAGTGAGGTGTGCTCTGATTGGCAGCTATCCAGTGCGTGGTGATTGGCTGAATACCTCAAGCGTGTGAGGAAATGTTATGCCACTCAACTTACTGTGATGATGCCCTGTCCGGCCGGAGCGACGAGACAAAAACATTAAAACCCATTATAAACGAGGCATTTGTTGCATCCAGTGGGGACATAATTATTGATTATAATGACTTATACGGTCTTTTTAGATGTTGCGTTGCCGCGGCATAAAACATAAAACCATGTCTGCATTGTGATCAGAGAAATGACAAACAAACAAGCGCTACTCTACACTGCCAAAAACTCACGTTTGAATCATCAGAGGCAAATCCTTAAAATGAAAACATACTTACAGTCTTTGAGTCAAAACAGCCGGCATTGTAGTCTACTCTCCCAGGATCAGGAAACAGTCCTCCATAAAATGTGCTGCACACATCTGAATATGTGGGTATTCGGCCAATCGCAACGCACTGGATAGCCGGCCAATCAGAGCACACCTCGCTTTTCAGACCGAGGCTGTTTGCGAAAACTACGACGCGTTTCGGAAGGTGGGCATAGAGGAGAAACAAAATGTACAGTATGTGGGAAAATTTAATCTGTTTTTTAACCTTAAGCAGCCACGATTGCAATAAACAGAATGTTTCATTACACCAAATACACAATAATAATGTTCTTTTTAGCAACATCATATGACCCCTTTAAAAGAACAATCAAAAGTAACATTCGCATAACCAAGAAAAACGTTTTTAAAACATTTAACATTCCGAGAACATTCAGAAATAACATGCAACATTACGTTTATGGCAGTTATTAAACACAATTTCCCTCCAATTCTCATAACTCTAATGTCATTCATAAATAAATATCGACTTAATATCTAACTTTTTTTGTTGTTGCCAAGGCAACATTTCTCATTTCATTTAGTTTAACTTGATGTACTAAAAAAACATAAGACAAATTAATAAGAAGTGAGGTCCGGACATGTCAAGAGATTCACTACATTAGGCAAATTTGTTGGATGATTGCAATAATTGCATTTTATACAAAGTGTGCTGCCAAATTATGTTTTATTTCAGGTCATATTTATCCACTGAAGTCAATCCAACAATTGAATTCTTGTCTGTTTTCACTTTCATAAGTTCTGCACTGAGAGGATGTTTTTCCCTTGCTGCCTGTGTCCAGCATACTATTGAAGTTTGACCTCGTTTTCAGATGTGTGAAGCATCTCTCAAATGTGATGTTCCCACGTGCTATGAAATTAATGCAATGCATTGTTATGAAGGTCATTTTTAAAAAATAATATGCAATTGTGCATTTCTGCTGTTTACAGTCACTCTGATCATATTAATAAAATATATATATATTTTTTTTTTGACGGAATAAAAAATATTTTGATTTGCATTTTGACCTGACCCGAATGTGACAATAACATACACAGGAATACTCAGTGGTCTGAGTGCTGCCCTCATTCCATGGTTTCCATGTGTTTGAAGTGAATTCATGGGTTTTTGTGAACTGCCAAACACACAAAATATTATTGAGTGTTGTTTGATGTGGTGCAGAAATGAATTAACTTGTATGCATCATTCTTCACATTATACAGTCTGTGCAGTGTTATCTGTCACATAAATGGCCTTTTAGATTAAAATATATATATATTATATAGATATCAATCTTTAAACATATTTTATGGTAGATAAGTAAAAATAGCCCTGCATATCCCAAACTTTGACCCTAGTTTTGACCTTTATTTGATAAGTTTCTTCATTCTTCATTTTTTTCTTCTGTCTTCTGTGCATTGACATGTTACAAGTGTGATGGTGTGCATCACGGTTGAGGCTGTTTCACACATACAGCAGCGCGCGAGGCACGTCTCTTACCGTGACAAAATCAAACTTCACGGAGGAGCTGAAAGTGAGTAGCCAGCAGCGTTTTGAATCGATTAAACTATCGAATGAATTAGCTTAACGCGTTTCACTCAAATCGATTTTAAAGGGGTCATATGATGCGATTAAAAATTTTCCTTTCTCTTTGAAGTGTTACAAGCTGATTGTGCATAGATAAGATCCTGAAGTTGCAAAGACTAAAGTCTCAAAACAAGAGATATTCTTTATCAAAGTTAAGAATCTGCCACGCCCCCCTAAAACGGCTCGTTCAAAAAAACCCCAACCGGCCCCCCCCAAACCCAAACAAAATTTTATCTACCTCACTATGTGAAATATTAGCATAATGTCGCCCAAATGTCCACGCAAAGAAAGAAGGTTGTGGTTTCAGTAACCGCAGTAGTGTTGTTGCAGTCATGTCAGGGAGACGCTGTGTTTCTAGGCGAAAAAGCAAAAGCACTTTATGTGGCCTTCAGAAAATAGATGCATTTAGGAATCTTTAAGATCACTTTCAACAGAACAGCAATGCATTTTATGGACGACTGTTTCGTGAACCAAGGAGAGGAGGTCATTCTGACTTTCTATGACAAGCTGGCGCTTCTGAATCAGTGACTGTTGTTATTAGTTTAAGAAAACCTTTCGGGCTCTGTCTTTACATTTATTTGAAAGATGAAGCTCGCGATTATGGTAAGGAGTGTTACATTTCCGACGAGGGCTTGCGGTGTTCGGCCAATCAAAATGCACTGGGTCAGCTGGCCAATCAGAGCAGACTGCGCTTTGTCGGAAGGAGGGACTTTGTAGAAAAACGAAGCGTAGAGGACCTACAATAATGTACAGTATTTGAAAAATAATGGTTTTTTTGAACATTAAAGCATGTCAACTAATTCTGTTACACAAAACACCAAATAATGATCTTTAAAAAAGCATCATAGGACCCCTTTAATATCTGAAAGACTCTTTTTCTGTAAGTACACAATTAGTCCGTCAAGAAAGAGTGACCTCCTGCCTGGCAGTAATGAGTTATGGTTTAAAGGTTGGTCCGCCTGGATGTTTGTTTTTTTTGCTAGCTTTAGGCGTGCGGTCTCGGAGACAGTCTTCAGCGGAGAACCGGGAGGCATGAGGCCGGTAAAGCCGCCGCGACAGGCGGAAAATGCACCCCCAAGCATCCATCACAGAGGATTTCCGAGTGGGCGCTGCGTAGCTCGTTCCTATGCTAACACCACTCTGGCCTACAACATATTATAAAAACACACTTTAAGGTAAAAAATAGTGGTCATTTAAGCAGGGTTGGGAGTAACGTAGCTGCAAAACACACGACGAAACGAACAGTTGAACATATTTTTGGGTAAACTGGGTAGATACATCATTTGATGCACCCAAACCCCTCCCTCAGAAAATCTCTGGAACCACCCTCAAAAGTCTCAATTTTTTTACAAAATTCGCCAAATATGAAAACAAAGTAAATGCAGGTAAATTTGGTAAAGGTAAAAGGAAAGTAAATATATATATATATACACACTTTACAAATGATGACAGTATAAAAAAAAATATAACAAAATTTTAAGTATAACAAAAAATTCTGAGGTGAAATTAGGAAATGCTTGGGATCTGCAAGCACATCAAACATGATGAAAATGATGGAAAGACACAATGTTGGGAATTTGTTTTATGTGTCACCAAAATGCATCCCTGTCCTGCTCAAATACAACAGATAAGAGCTATTATGATTCTCAAAAAACAAAAACTTTATTCATACAAACTTATTTCAGTCAACACACTCTATTACTACAAAGTAAGTGCAAAATACTGCAGACACGACGATGCACTGTGTCTCTCTCAGTATCTGCTTGACATGACTGTGCATGAATTGTGGAATAACTTTTGTGTCCGTGGTTAAAAAAAGATTTCATTTTTTTTCTCCGCCATCTTGATAGATGCTTATATGAAATTGTGGTGTGGTTCATGGCAGGCGTGGCGTATTGGTGTGTTTGCGCAGACTCATTGGCATGATTGAGAGCAAAAAAAAAGTTCTCTCGTTATTGTAGTTCCTATCTTTTCTAGCTTGTACTTATTTAAGGTCTAGACAACTTGGTATACAAGAACTCGGCTGTGTCTGTTTGCCTCTTTAAGACAGAAATCGCTGTATGTATCCCCCAATTTTAAATCGGTTGGATAAAAGTGTCTGCAAAAAATGCCTAAATGTTAAAGGTAGATGTGAGAGGTCCCGGGCCTACGCATGGTGCGGCCAAGTAAAAAATAAACAAATATCCCAAAAAAACGTAGTTTATGAAATATAGCTAAATAACCCCAAAAAGTCGCCAGTACAATGAGCAGAAAGTAGCATAAATTTGCAAACAAAGATCCAGCAACTGGAACCCGGATACATGTAAGGAATTACAGTAGCCTAGTTTAATTACAAAATAAAATGTAACTGTATCTGTTACAGATACTGAGAAACATGTTGTAATTAACATTAAAGGTATGTGAAAATGTTAATGATTACAGGGGGGTCTGCAGATCTGAATTTTTTATGACACATACAGATGTGATTGATTTCTTTCCCAAATTGCATTGACTGCTCTAAAATATTATAAACCAATGTTTCAGGAGACAGATAGGACTGTGTCTTGTTGAGGACACATGCTTATTTGATAACAGTTTTATTTCCTATTTGGTTTATGTATATGCTTTATTTTTTAAATTAACCTTTTTTTTTTTCCAAGGCATTGTTAGATTCCAGTGTTTACTGTCTATGCAAAGATTTGATTTCAAAAACAGTCTCATAGCTATTAAATTATATCTTGTTATGATTTTAAATCTGTATTTAACCTCAGAACAATCTCAAAGTTAAAAGAGGTGCTAAAGTCTGATTTTGTGGTGGCTGTGCTTTAAAATTAAATTATTATAATCTTAATTCAAGCGATGAAGGATTTTGAAAGTCTGACAGTAATCAGCGTTGAGTACTACTGTAAGGTTAACCCTGCCTGATTTAAATGTTTCAAAATAATACAAAATTGAAAACAATAGAAATTTAGAAAAGTAATAAAAAATCAGAATCAGTTACATTACTTTAATAAAGTAAATGAAATAGTCACACTACTTATTACATTTTAAATAGGGTAACTTGTCTGTAACCTATTACATTTCCAAAGTAACCTTCCCAACACTGAATTTAAGTGTATCATTTAATTTATTATTCATTCATAACCACCATAGAAATTAAGCTTAATATATTGAAATTATGTTTCCGTATGTTATTTAGGCAAAACAGCACAGATGAATAGGGTAAAACATTTACTAATAGTTATCAGCATACTTCTCTTGCTGACTGATTTCACTAAAAATTGCAAAAAGTTTTTGTATTACACGTTTCTAAAATGTAATGTCTAAATATGCAACTGAGGCATTATCTAAATAAATATGCACTGATTTGCATACATTTCCACAAAAGAAATCTGAGCATTGGATAAAGTCAGGTTCAAAATTCTTGTTTCATTTTGTTGATATATTAGAGTAAAAGGTCTTGAGGGGATTTTAGATTTCTGATTTTATCACTCCATAAATAAGAAAAAAAATACATTTGACCATGTTTTAGGAATGCAATGTTATATGAGGCAAACATATGAATAAATCCCTCTGAAAACCTTCGGAATGTAGATAGCAATAAATCTGCAAAATTTGGTGTATGTAAGTGCTGGCAGTGGAGGAAAAAAAAATAATTTTTTATGGAAAACTGTGGCTTTTTTTTGGTTTCATTGAAATGTACAGACAGACAAATAGATAAAGTGCAATAATCAAATCAGGCGAAGTGATATTGAACAAACCCCTCGATAAAATCTTCAGAGTATAAATAGGAATAAAACTGTAAAATTTGGTTCATGTAAGTGCTGCTGACGTGAAGGAGAAAATGTATTTTGAGAAAACGGCCTTTAAAAGATATTTAGTGTAATGGAAATCTACAGGAGCAAATAGATAAAGTGCAAAACCAGGCAAATGAAAGATGAAAAACCTTCAGTGGATAGATAGTGATAAATCTGGAAAAATGTGGTGCAGGTAAGGTGCTGCTGAAGTGGAGACAAAAAAACTCATTTTAGGAAACAGCCTTTAAAAGAATGTAGTAGAAATGAAGTATACCGGCTCAAATAGATAAGGGCAATAAGTAAAATATTATAATGACAAACTCCTCGGTAAAAACTTCGAGAATAATAGAGAGGAATAAAATTTGTTAAGAAAAATGGACGATTTATGGTCTATGCAAGTGCTGATGAAGTGGAGAAAAAAAAAACGAATTTTGAGAAAATGGCCTTTAAAGATACCTATTGTAATTAATATCTACAGACACAAATAGATAAAGTGCAACAAAATAAACACCAGGTGAATGTTATATGAACAAACGGTCTGTAAAAAAACTTCAGAATATAGATAAGAATAAAACTGTAAAATTTGGTGTATGTGCTGCTGACGTGGAGAAAAAAATGATTTGAGAAAAAGGCCTTTAAACTAAAGTATTGAAATGAAATCTCAGATGGCGAAAAAGGATAAAGTGCAAAAATCGTTGGCAAATTGAGATATGAACAAACCCTCTGTCTAAAAACTTTCGAATTAAACATACAAAATAACAACTAAAAATTTGGTTTAAGTACGACTGAAGGCGGGAGTAAATAATTTTGAGAAAATGGCCTTTAAATATATTGAAATCTACAGAAGCAGACAGATGAAGTGGAATAAAATACGGACTTATAGGTGTATTTTTGATGTTTTCTTTCCAATGGTCTGAAACACTTTATGAAAAGCCAAATAGCCTAAAATGTCAAAATTGTCCAGTGCATTGAAAAACCCCCCCAAAAAACAAATAACAATGTTTTTGCCTGCAATGCCTTGCTTTAAAGGGGTCATATGAGATGCGATTTTTCAAGTTTTCCTTTCTCTTTGGAGTGTTAAAAACTGATTGTGCATAGATAAGATCCATGAAGTTGCAAAGACTAAAGTCTCAAATCCAAAAGAGATATTCTTTATAAAAGTTTAAGAGCCTACCTAAAACGGCTCGTTCTAACACACCCCACATGTCTACGTCACTGTGTGGGAAGATTTGCATAACGCCGCCCAAATGTTCACGCAAAGAAAGAAGGCGTAACTTTTATTCTCGCTGTAGTATTGTTGTTGTCGCTGGTGCCATGTTGTGGAGATGCTGTGTGTTTAGTTGTGAAAGCGAAACTACTTTGTTTCGCCTTCCAAAAGAGGACGATATCCGCTTCGTCATGCCTGAAACTGATCCGTGCTGGTTGCTGAGGAAAAACAACAACTTTGCGCTGTGGATCGCTGGACGGCTTTCACCGTGGACGAAGCGGAGTCCAGCTCTGGGTCGTCACATGTGGTTGCCGCACGCTCGCCGGCCGCTCCTTCGTCGAATCCACCGGCCGCGCCGTTCTCAAGCCCGCCATGTGTGACGCTGTGTGATGCATTTTATGGAGGACTGTTTCCTGAACCTGCAGAGTAACCTACAATGCGTCTGTGCACAAAGGCTGTTCTATAAAGTGGGGCAGTTCCAACTTTGCAAGGACAGTCTGGCGCTTCTGACTCACAGCCTGTAAGTACATTTTTTATATTTAAAGAATTTGCCACTGAGTATTCAAATGTGAGTAGCGCTTGTTGTTTGTCGTTTCTCCGATCACAAATGCAGACATGGTTTTATGTTTAAATGCACAGACAAAGCGTCGATACGCATACGACAACATGTAAAACACGGTATAAGTCATTTTATAATCAGTAAGTTCTGATGCGAGGCGCCACTGGATGCAACAAATGCCTCGTTTGTAATGTGTTTTATTGGTTTTGTCTCGTCGCTCCGGCTGGGACACTGCATCACAGTATGGTAAGATACGTAACATTTCCGTCACACTTTTGAGGTATTCGGCCAATCATAACACACTGGATAGCTGGCCAATCAGCGTACACCTCGCTTTTCAGAATGATGAGCTTTGTAAAAATCGACGCGTTTCAGAAAGGCGTGCCATAGAGGAGAAACAATAATGTACATTATGTGGAAAATAATGTGTTTTTTTTACCTTAAACCACATAAACGCATTGCATTACATCAAATACACAACATAATGTTCTTTTTAGCAACGTCATATGACCCCTTTAATGAAAAGATGTTCTCAGTTTGCATGAGTATTAAAGCCTGTACTATACTATTTTGCAGAGAGGGAACCCATTCTGGGGGACAGAGAATGAACTATGTAAGGGACCTAACAACTATAAAGCCTATGTCCTCCAGCGACTGCCAACGTCTCTTCCCTTGACCGTCACCGCAAACCTCATCAGTGATGAGAGCTACTGGAAACGCTGCTGTGAAGGTCGCTGGGCTGTCGCTGACATCTCCACATACGGAAACAGCTGGAAACGCATGTTCTTCGAGCGTCACCTAGAGAACATCATTGAATTCTTCATCCCGGATGCAACCGACACCAAGACAGTCCTGGATGTGGTGCCACTTTGTCGAAACTATGTAAAGCGTCTGAAAGTCTCTCAGCTGCTGCCACCCATCAGAGAGTCCCCCAGGTTTGACGAGGATGACCGCTCGGATTGTGCAAGCGATACGGGCAGTGAAGGACCCTCCATGGATCACTTGGATTTCCACATTCTGCTCGACAAACTGCCGAACCTGGAAGAGATCAACGTGGTGTATGGAGTGAAAGGATGTGGCATGAACTTTGAGTGGAATTTGTTAGCGTTCACCTTCAGAGACTGCGAATCCCTGGCAAAAGCCCTAAATTCCTGCAAAACTTTACAGGTTCAGTTATTGTTATCAGAAGTAGTGGTAGTATAACAACAGGGGTAATAAGTGGTATATAATGCATCAAAGCAGTGGCCCGCTCTGACAACATGACGGTGGTAGCCTTCATGAATCACCAAGGCGGCCTCAGGTCACACTCCCTTTACAGGATGGCGTGACGCCTCCTTTTATGGGCACATCGCTATCTCCTCTCGCTAAGAGCAGTTCATGTGCCAGGTAGACTGAACCAGGGTGCAGACATGCTGTCCAGGGGCAATGTAGCACCAGGCGAATGGAGACTGCATCTCCAATCGGTTCAAGTGATCTGGTCTGTCTTCGGGAGGGGAGAGGTAGACCTCTTTGTCCAGAAGACAACTTTCACTGCCCAGTTTACTCTTCAAAGCTGTGAGATGCCCTGGCCTACGACTACCCCAGTGCTTGCTTGTATGCCTTCCCCCCAGTTGCCCTGCTTCCTCAGGTCATCAGACAGGTCAAGGAAGTCAGATGCTTGGTCCTCCTGGTGGCCCCACTCTGGAGGAATCAGACGTGGTTGATTCAGCTGCTATCGGCAGCTCCCTGGCCGACACCATTGATGAGAGACCTACTCTCGCAAGCGAGAGGAATGACTTGGCATCCCCGGCCCGAGCTGTGGAACCTTCATTTTTGGCCACTCGACGGGAAACTTTACAGCTCCCCGCGAGTGTAACTAATACCATTTTACAGGCTAGAGCACTGTCAACAAGACGCCTCTATGCCTTTTAATGGTCAGTCGTTTCTGACTGGTGTGCAGCACGCAGCCTGGAGCCGTAGTCTTGTGACGTGCCACACATGCTCACCTTTCTACAAGAGCTGTTGGATAAGGGGCGCACCCCTTCCATGCTCAAAGTCTACGTGGCAGCCATCGCGGCGAATCATGCTCTCGTGGCTGGCCAGTCAGTCGGCAAAAACGACCTTGTCGTTAAATTTCTGAGGGGAGCTCAGAGGTTGAACCTGCCTCGTCCTCATTCTGTGCCGACCTGGGACGAGTCCTTAGAGCCCTACGAGGCCCTCCCTTTGAGTCGCTCCAGTCGGCCAATTTGCGGCACCTATCGCTCAAGACTGCCCTCCGTTTGGCGTTTGCATCGGTCAAGCGAGTAGGTGACTTGCATGCACTGTAAGTCAGTGCTTCATGCCTTAAGTTCCCCTGGGATACCGCGGGAGCGGAAAGTTTCTTTGGGGGATGCAATATTTTTGCGAGAGAACATAAAGTTTCTTGGGGGAAACGCAATACTTTTGAAAAAGAAAACAAAGTTTCCCAGGGGATCGCAATACTTTTGCAAAAGAAAACCGCAATACTTTTGTGAGAGAACGCAGAGTTTTTCGGATGAATGCAATACTTTTGTGAGAGTCTCTCAAGGGAACGCAATACTTTTGCAAAAGAAAACTTTTCTTGGATGATCACAGTACTTTTGTGAGAATGGAAGAGCATTGAAATATAAGTTCAGTTTAAGTTTCAGTAATTTAAGTACTTCATCTTATTATTTTTTTTCCAGTTTCTTGCCAAGGCAACATTTCTAATAATTTTTATTTGTTTTAAGTTTAAGTTTTTTTTTTAAGATTTTCATTTCATATTTAGATTTAATTTCATTTTAGCTCTATTTAAATTAACAAAAAAGATTTAAAAAAAATATTAGATATTTTTCTCTCTCTTGGCTAACTGCAATTTTTTGTCAGTTTACACTTCCAGAAGAGAGAAGCGTTATTTCTCCTAGAAAGTGTTTAATTGTATAATTATTTATGTTTTTAGTGAGTCACATATCTTTTAGTTTTAGTTTAGTTTTAATTTAGTTTACAATAGCATTCATTCTGTATTTTAAGAGGATTGGTATTGATGTTTGGTTGTTAAATTCCCATTTTTCGCACCAGGTCTTCAAGGTCCATCGCAGTAAGGTGGACGATGAGAAGTGTTGCCTGCTCGTGAGCCACCTACTGGATCACCCGTCACTACAGGAGCTCAACTTTTCGCATAATCACATCAGTGACCGCGGAGCCCGAGCCATCGGAAAACTCCTGAACCGCAGTCAGCTGAAGAGGCTGGTCATCTGCAACAACCAGATCAGAGGTCCAGGAGCTCAGGCTCTGGCTCATGCTCTGTCCAAAAACACCACCCTGATGTCCCTCAACCTGAGGCTCAACCGCATCGGGGATGAAGGGGGTCAAGCTCTGGCTCAGGCTCTGGTGAAGAACAAGACCCTGGTGAACCTTCATCTGGGGGGAAATAACATGACCGAACCCACGGCCGTGGCGCTGTCTCAGACCCTGGTGGAGAACCGTACCCTCAAGAACCTAAACCTATCCAACAACAGACTGGGAGTTGTGAGTAAACCTCAGAAGATGATGTTTAAGAGTATGCTCCTACTTTTTTTAACGCCTTGGTTTTGGTACATGTGCATAAAAGTAAAAAAGGTAACACTTTAGTTTAAGGATCAATCCTCGATATTAACTAGTTTATTAGCATGCATATTAGTAGATGTTTATTAGTAAGAGTAAGCACATATTAAGGCATATCGATGACCATATTTTAGATTCCTTAATCCGACCCCATACCTAAACTTAACAGCTACCTTACTAACTATTAATAAGCAGCAAATTAGGAGTTTGTTCAAGTTGTGAATGTGTTCCCTATTCTAAAGTTTTACCGTAAAGAAAAAAACATTTGAACTGTAAAATAAATATTAAAATAAAATACATTTTAATAAATAAATGATCAATATTGAAACAAGATAAGCAAACATATTACACATGAAAACTATATGTACAATGGGGTAAGGGAAATAAACTGTTGCCCTTGAATTAATTTGCAAAGAGTTTCTCTCTCTCTCTTCGTTTTTAAATTAAAGAAAATTACTGATTTTTTCTGTAAACAAGACAATTCTTTTACCTGGTACAAATATAAAGATACTAAGTCTTTTCTGAAAAATATCAAGATTAAGTAAATTTTATTCTAAAAATAAGAACATTTTCTGCCGACGGGGTAGGAAAAATAAACTTGTTTTCCTTTGCATTAATTTAATTTTTCTTACTTTTATTTTTTATTTATTTATTGGCAGGAGGGGGGTTTTTTATTTTATTTTATTTTATTTTTTTCATTTCCTTGCATAAACCTCTCTTATTTTATTTATTTATTTACAGAAAACAAGACTATTTTGCATCTAAAGTAAATGAATCTTGATTTAAGCATGTTTAGGTTTTTGAACTGGAAAACAACACAAAAATACAGAGTAAAAAATAACTTTTGCAGTGAATTATGAGAATTTATTAAGACCTGTAATTTGCACCTTTTAGATGCTAAAACTGACAGAAATCAATCCCACATAGTGACAAAAGCAACTACATTGATAACATTCTGGCAACTACCAACAACACCTTAGTATCATACTGTAACATGTACTTTCTCTATTTTTACTATTCCTGTTTAACATGTTTTTGATGAGAAACAAATGACTTTTTAAAGCATTTAATTGTCTGTAAAGAGATGAATATGAAATGATGCAGCCCTGTCGTAGAATTATTCATGGCTGCAGGATAGATGCGCGCTAACAGACAGACATGTGGGATGGGGATTACCTCTCTCCTGGGACGGATGATCCAAATGGTTCCTGCATTTATCCGCTCCTCCCATTTCCGTTTCAAGGCAAATCATATTTCAAACAATCACCTCTTAATCAGAAAGAGCTCTGGCGCTCCTCACCAGAAACATTAGTCTGCATACTCAGAGTGAAAGCATCTCTATGCAGCCGTACTGCAAAATGTGATATGCTTTGTCATCAGAGTACTTCAACCTTCAAATGTATTAAGTGCGATGCCATTTACAGTAGAGAGATTCGGCACTAACCATAAAATACCTTTTTTTGTCAAATAAATGCAGTCTTGGTGCAGTCTTTCAAAAACATTTAAAAAATCATACTGATCCCAAACATTTTTAACAGTGCTGAGGGGTCTTTTGTTGGGTGAAATGCCATTCTACCTATCAACATTGCCCTCTATTTTTCACATTTAAAGGGGTCATCGTGATGTTTCGGAAAAAAGAAAAAATTATTTTGGGAGTGTGGTGTAATGAAATGTGTTTATGCGGTTTAAGGTTAAAAAAACACATTATTTTCCACAAACTGTACATTATTGTTTCTCCTCTATGCCTCGACTTTCTGAAACACGTCGATTTTTACAAAGCTCATCGGTCTGAAAAGTGAGGTGTGCTCTGATTGACCAGCTGTCCAGTGCATTGTGATTGGCAGAATACCTCAATCGTGTGACGGAAATGTTACGCCCCTAACATACTGTGATGCCCTGTCCGGCCGGAGAGACGAGACAAAACATTAAAACCCATTACAAACGATGCATTTGTTGCATACAGGGGGGACATAATTATGGATTATAATGACATATACTGTCTTTTACACGTTTGCGTTGCATCGTGCCGACGGAAAAATAAAACCATGTCTGCATTTGTGATCGGAGAAATGACAAACAACAAGTGCTACTCTACACTGCTCAAAACTCACGTTTGAATCGTCAGTGGCAAATTCTTTAAATATAAAAACGTACTTCCAGTCTGTGAGTCAGAACAGCCGCATTGTGGTCTACTCTCCCAGGATTAGGAAACAGTCCTCCATAAAATGCACTGCACACATCTGCATATTTGGGTTGAACAGTTCTGGAACAGTGTTGTAAATACAAACTTAACCACTGATTTGTAGTCGTGTCCTCTTTGGGAAGACCAAACAAAGTACTTTCGCTTTCAAAACGAATCACACAGCGTCTTCACGACAAGGTGGCGGCGGCGGCTCTAACAAGAAAGTTACGCCTTCTTTTTTTTTGCGTGCACATTTGGGCGGCATTATCCAAATCTTCCCACACAGTGACGTAGACATGTGGGGGCGTGTTTAAACGAGCCGTTTTAGGGGGGCGTGGACAAGTCTTAACTTTTATAAAGAATATCTCTTTGGTTTTGAGACTTTAGTCTTTGCAACTTTAGGGATCATATCTATTCACGAACAGCTTGTAACACTCCAAAGAGAAAGGAAAACTTGAAATCGCATCATATGACCCCTTTAATATGTTTTACTGGAAATATGTCACATTACAGAAGTAAAATGAGTTGCAAATGCCATCTCATGTTGTCTTTGGTTTAAAATAAGAAGCCTTGAATTAAATCAATCGACCCAAGGACTTCTTTAATGGGCCTCTCCCGCAGTTATTTCTCTGATTTTTGTCAGATACAGCACTGTAATCCAAATGAGACGTCACATCTCGTGTGTGTCTCCTGCAGGACGGCGGTAAGGTTCTGGAGGAAGGAATGTCCCACAACAGCAGTCTGGTGGAGTGTGACATTCGGCTGACTGATGTGGCTCAGGACAGTGAGTACTGCATCAATCAGGCTCTACGCACCAATCAGATCCAGGCTGCACGCAAAAATCAAACACAACTATAATCTCAATGCTGGACATGCTGGGCCTGTCAATGAATAATTACAGGCCTTTGAAAAACATTGTAAACAAATAAAAAAATTACCAAAATCACTCTTACTATATCTGTTAATCATAAAGCAAGACACTACAGGTGAATACTAATAGACATCCCTATATTTTCCACAGTTGATTACTCACAGTACATTAAGACAATTGTTTTGTACTACAGGTTTTCTGAAATGTTATATTTAAGTATAAGTATCTAATTAAATATGCATTAATTTGCATACATTTCCACAACAGAAATCTGAACATTGGATAAAGCCAGATTCAAAATTCTTATGTTTTGTTGACATCTTAGAGTTCAAGGTTTTTATAAAGTGCACTTTTGATTTCTCTTTTTATCCCCCCATAAATCAGAAAACCATGTTTTTAGGAATAAAATGCTATATAAAATCAGGCGAATGACATATGAGCAAAGCCCTCTGTAAAAACCTTCAGAGTAAAGATAGGAATTCAACAGTAAAATTTGGTGCATGTAAGTGCTACTGAATCAGAGGAGAAACTCATTTTGTGAAAATTACCTTTAAAAGAAATGTATTGAATTTGAAATCCACAAACTCAAATAGATAAAGTTAATAAAATAAACATTTGAATGTGTATTTTGATTTTTTTTTAAATGTAAATCAAGTTATTGACGCAAAATAATGCATAAAAAGCAATGGTTTTACCTGTAGTGTCTTGCCTTAAACAGTGAAATGAAATATTGACATTTTTCATTACGTCAATAGAAATATACTATCATTCACAAGCACACATGTTGCAAGCAACAGATGTTAAGAGCAGCATGTTTGGCTCAAATGTTGATGTGAATGTGTGTGACAGGGTGTTTAACTCTCACAGGGAGAATTAGCTCATAATTAGTGAGCGTTTATTAAGTGGCAAAGGTCACTGGCAGCGAACTTGTTGAATCAGAACCAGCAGACCAGCTATTTCACAATTTTTTCCCCAGAATTAATTATTTTATCCAATTAGAAATTGATTAGATGGTGAAAAGCGGATGTTAAATTCACGAAAGTTTGGAGTCAGTAATTATTTTTAAAGAAATTAACATTTTTATCAGCAAGGATGCATTAAATTTATTAGAAGTGCCAGTAAAAACATTTATAATGTTACAAAAGGTTTCTATCTCAAATAAATGCTGCTCTTTTGAACTTTCTATTCATCAAAGAATCCTGAAAAATTTAATTTATTTAATTTTCCACAAAAATATGAAGCAGCACAACTGTTTTCAACATTGATAATAATCAGAAATGTTTCTTGTGCAGCAAATCAGCATATTAGACTGATTTCTGAAGATCACGTGACACTGAAGACTGGAATAATGATGCTAAAAATTCAGCTTTGCATCACAGGAATAAATTACATTTGACATTATATTCACATAGAAAACAAAACTTATACTGTAAATCGTAATATTATTTCACAATATTTCTGATTTTACTGTATTTTTGATCAAATAAATGCAGCCTTGGAGAGCAGAAGAGAGTTCTTTCGAAAACATTAACAAAATCCTACCAAGCCCAAACTTTTGAATGCAAGTGTACCTGGAACAAGACCTGAATGAGAGCTAAAGCAATGCCTAAATAGTTAATTGCAAATTGGTTAACATTTTTAATAGTCCACACAGCCTCAGACATTATCTGAAAAGGAAACTGATTTTAGAGTGAAGCAGAGCAAGCAATTACATCTTTGATAAAAGATCATGTGCACTGATGCATATAATTCACTAAGACCAGCAGTGTGTATAAAGCAAGTAAATAGGATAATCTTGATATCAATCTGACCTTAATGTAATCCTGATTCAAATTCAAACACATAGCCTAGGCAATTTTATTGAGTTTTATTTTACTTGGACACACATATTTGGCCTCCAACCTGAGATATGCCACAAACTGAATAGGCAACATAGTGTTTACAGACTCCGTGTGACATGACATTGATTATTGTGTAAGCACTGTTTCCACTGAAATAGCCTTTAGCAGTATAAAAACATCATGCATGGCATCAAAACGGCACGGAACTACAATAATCATCCATGCTTACAAAGTATCATTTGGTCAGTGGGATATTTTATGAAT
The DNA here is from genome assembly GCA_018155175.1 of Sinocyclocheilus anophthalmus. Taxonomy (NCBI): domain Eukaryota; kingdom Metazoa; phylum Chordata; class Actinopteri; order Cypriniformes; family Cyprinidae; genus Sinocyclocheilus; species Sinocyclocheilus anophthalmus. Next base: position 226,402 of record JADLZN010010208.1, on the reverse strand, counting down.
GACAGACTGTCCACCCAGTGTCAAGAAACTTTCACTTTTTGTCATTTAGAAACTGTTTCTGCATTATGATACTGTACATCACACCGGATGTGATTATTGACACTCACACAATGTTTTTCAACACAATAGCGTTCGCTGTTCGTTATTCAACACAATAACGTTATATCAGAGGCCATACTGATGTTTACTGTATATGCACACATGTAATGGTCAAATGAACAATCGCTTTCAAAATCGCTTTTTTATACAAAATGTTTTGTATTACATTTTGTCAAGATATAAAAGAGATTTTCTTTCCAAATTACAAGTTGTGGTCACCTTCAAAATCCAACTTTAAAAAAACAAACATTGAATTGTCTTTTGCATAATGGATGAATGTCTTGAAATATGTCTGGGTCATATTTCACTCTAAAATTAAAATAATAAATTATTTAAATTTATTTAGCATAAAATGAATCCTAGCATTTCATTTTTTGTATTGTATTATTTTAATATTTTTATAATACTAATAATTATTAATTGTTATTATTATTATTATTATAATTTTCATTTGAAAGCGGAATGTACTTAACTTTCATAAAATAATGGTTTTATTTTATATATGCAAAATATAATTTCCTATTTTTTTTTCCTTTTGATTTTGTGTGAAATGTGACCCAGATGTGATAGCATATCATAATTGAAAATCTAAAAGGGTTAAATCCTTAACAATAGGAAATGATTACAAATGAAAAATAAGTCAATATTATTATTACTTCATATTTTAGTAATTAATATTTAAAGGAAAATGTGTTTAATATTCATGAAAATAATGTCACAATAAAAAACCCTAATGATTTAATTTTCAACATGTACAATATAATTTCCTGCTTTTTTAATTTTGATTTTGGGTGAAATATGACGAAGACATAATTGAATGTTTACCAAATTAAATCCCTAATAAGAGGAAATTGTTAAAAATTAAGTTGAAAGAAATGAGAAAGAAATGGTAAATCTTGTGATTTGAATGATTTTATGAAATTATCTTAAACATATTCTGGAATGTTTTAAACTACAGGATGAGGGGATTTGGATTATGATTATGATTAAGATTATGAAGGAGTTTGACTGTGCTTCAGTCACTGGCCTTTATTTCACTCTGATATTTACAGTATGTTCATGCAGAGGTTCACTGTACTGTCATATATTATGCCGTCAGGTTGGGCTTTTATAGATTATTTTGCCAATGCTTTATACAGATGAGTTCGGGTTCTGTTTTGGTGCTGATGCAAGAGAAGACGGTTTCCAACAAAGATATATCAATATACTGCAGCAAATATTTTCCCTTCGCTTGGTAGATTGTAGTTTGTGGTTTTGATGGAACAGGAACATCTATATTTATATGACTAATTTTAAGATTCATTTTGAACATCATTTGAGTGTCGGGCTGTTATTTTTAGTCCTGCTTTTCTCTGTTTTTGGCGAGGACTTATCTTACTGCTCAATGACTTTTCGTTTCACAGCAACTTGGGAAACATATAAATGCAATGTCAACACCAAAGCTTTTAAATAATTAAACATGAACACTAAAATAGCACAGTCTGAGGCACTTACACTCCTATAAAAAGAAGAGGTAGTTGCAGGAAATAAAATTAAAAAATAAAAACAACTGGAATGCTTTAGTTGATCCTACCTAAATATTATCTTACATACATAAGATAATGTTTATTAAATATGGAGCAGGATTTTCAAAGATTATGTATTTTGTTTGAGGTTCTCATGTCCTTTCGGCTACATGTATTAAACTATTCATAGCACTGACACCGTTGCCATAAATAGATCAGAAGAAAAACGTGTTTATGAATAGTTTTTTACTGAATAATTTCTGTTTTGTATCAAGCCATATTTATTTTAATAAAAGTGATTTTATGTTCATAACGGTTTTATTTATTTTCCTTTATTAATTTATTTTTTTACTTTTTTTTTTATTTTTTTTATGCCTTTGACAGGACAGCTCCGTGAATCATAATCACGAGATAAAACATTTAATGTCTAAGCTGTTGATTTGAGTTTCTGGTAAACAGTCAGTACCCTGGGATCCAACATAGTGTTATTTGTCGTGTTGTTTAAAGGGGCATATGATGCGAAGGGGGGGGGGGGGGTGGTTTTTTTTGTCGGGAGAATACAATACTCTGTACTCTTTGGTGTGTTACAAGCTCTTGGTGCATAAATAAGATCTGTAAAGTTGCAAAGCTAAAGTCTCAAATCCAAAGAGATATCTTTATAAAAGTTAAGAGTCAACCAACCTACCACGCCTACCTAAAACGGCTCGTTCTAACACGCCCCCACATATCTACCTCACTATGTGGAAATATTAGCATAATTGCGACCAAATGTGCACGCAAAGAAAGAAGGCGTGGTTTCAGTAACCGCAGTTAGTGTTGAAGCAGCATGTCAGGGAGACGCTGTGTGTTTCAGTGCGAAAGCAAAAGCACTTTATTTGGCCTTCCGGAAGTAGATGCAATTAGAATCATTGGTTAAGATTTATTTTACAACAGAACAGCACAACCCAGAAGTCCGAATTTGTGCAACGCATTTTATGGACAACAGTTTTTTAACCTAGAAGAGTACAAGGCTGGCTGTGCAAAAAGGCTATTTAAAAAAAAAAAAAAAAAAAAAAAGGGTAAATTCCGGCTTTGCTATGACAATCTGGCGCTTCTGAATCAGCGACTGTAAGTATGTTTTGTTATTAGTTTAAGTATTTGCTATTGACTGTTCAAATGCGGAGTTTTGCGCAGCGCAGAGTAACGCGTTGTGTGTGTGTGTGTGAGGTGTGTTGGAGGGAAAACAGGGTCACATCACAGGAGAGTGAACTGCCTGTAAGAAATCATAGCACGTCAGCGGTCTTAACCGCGGCTTGTGTACTGCATCATCAATGTGTCTGTCACTCGAATCTGTTGCCCTTTCGAGCTTGAACTGATCGTAAAACTAACGACATTATTAACTGTCTTAATATTTTGTTGAAAGCTGAAGCTCGCGATTATGGTAAGGGGCGTTATATTTTCGACGAGTGCTTGCGGTGTTCGGCCATTCACAATGTACTGGGTCAGCTGGCCAATCAGAACAAACTGCACTTGTCAAAGGAGGGGGCTTTGAAAATGACGTGTTTGAGAGAGGCGGGGCATAGAGGACCTACAATAATGTACAGTATTTGAAAAATAATGTGTTTTTTGAACATTAAAGCATGTCAACATATTCTGTTACACCAAATACACAAAATAATGATCTTTAAAATAGCATCATATGACCCCTTTAACATTAAGGAAGTATGTTGTTTTGTTTATGTTGAAGCTTATCTGGTGTGTATTAAAGTGCATGGAAAGTGTTTTGCATTCTGATTGAATCATCAGAGAGAAAATGATAGAAATGTCCATTTCAAATTTGTCAACATGAACTCAAATGAACCCTCTTTATTTTGTTAATGTGTTTGATAATGTGAATGATTTGTCAATGCATGTTATGTTATTGACTTGCTCCACCTCTGAAATTACTTTAATTTTTGGATGACATTTTGGATTATTTTTTAACCCTAAACCTCCAACCACCTTTCAGGACCTAATCAAATTTGACATTTTTACAAGGTTAATTTTACATTTCTTTTTTTTCTCCATTGAATATGTTTTTGTATTTAAAAATATGACATTATTAAAGTAAAATGAGTTGTGAATGCCGTTTCATGTTGACTTCACATGCAAAGTGATAAGTCGTTTGGCAAATATTTCCATTGTTGAAGAAGCTGAATAAGTGTGTTAATTTATTTTATTTTTATATTATTTTTCTCCATATAATGGTCCCCAACGGATTGAAGGTTAAAATTGCAGTTTCAATGCAGCTTCGATCCCAGCCGAGGAATAAGGGTCTTATCTAGCAAAACCATCACTCATTTCCTAAAACAAATGAAAATGTATATACTGTTTTTTAACCTCAAATGCTTGTCATGAACATCTTGGATGACATGGGGGTGAGTAAATTATCAAGAAATTTTTATTCTGGAAGTGAACTTAGCCTTTAACATCCAACCATCTTTCATGATCTAGTCAATTCTCCATGGATAAAGTTTTACATTTTTACATGGATCGTTTTACATTTTTCATTTATTCTCTTGGAATATGTTGTTTTATGTGAAAATGTGTTGTATTATGCAAGAAAAATGGGTTGTAAATGCCATTTCATGTTGATTACAAATGCAAAGTAAGAAGTAGTTTGGCAGATGTTGCCATTGTTGAAGAAGCTGAATATGGTGCATCACAAGTGTGTAAATATAATAATAAAAGTCCGATTGCATTTGTTATGACAAAATGCAATCATGTGCCATTCAAAGTTTTATGCTAATGCACATTTAGAGGGAAAAGTAAAGATTCTTACAGACATTTCTGTACCAGTCTGTTCATTTTGCAAATACATGAGAACACCAGGTTTGTGTTATCGTCCTTATGCTAACGCTATAACGAAGTCTCCACGCAGGATCCGTTACAGTGCAGCGAATGGTGATCATGACCGACGCAGCCCTCGTTGCGGTGAATAATCAGTACGGGAAAATACAACGCGTCCTGATAGGCCGGTGGAGAAGGTGGGCTCTCCTCATTGGCCGACTGACCGGCCAGGCACCGCGTGCTTTCCGTCGGACAGCTGGGATCGTTCAGGCTACTACTGCGGCTTCGCCAAAGACAGCTGCGGCGTGAGCCGTGCAGACGGCCTAGCGAGAACCGGCTGCCGCTGAAAGGCAAACGCGGACTGCTGCTGTTGCAGATGCTCAATGCACTGCGCGAGAAGATCGATGAGCTGCTGATGGAGCGATGGCAGTGTTCGCAGTTCTGCCGATATCCGCCGAAGCCATTTCCGCCAGCCGCACCGATCCCACGCGGCGAGAACGTGTTGCAGCTGGACTGCTGCGCCAGATCCATAAGCACGGCCTCGGAGTAACTGGGAACGAGCTGTTGGTTGGAACGAATGTGCCACTCGAGCTCCGTGCTGTCAATGGTGTTGACCCGCGGGATGTGGTGGCAAAACGGACGCTCATCCAGAGGCGTAACAGCGATGTAGTCGAACCCGAAAAGCTTCTCCACGTGGTAGTGAACATAGGCTGTGCGGTACTCCGTCAAGACCCGCAACGGCCAGGATAAAGTCAACGCCGCCGCTAACCAGAAGCTACAATGCGACGCATACCAAGGCAAGCGATCTGGATCTGCGAAGGCAAGCATGTATTCCTTAAACTCGACGTTTTTTAGATGCATCCCTTCACGTGCTTCCATATAATCATCCAATCCTTCATTCTCTGTGAAGAACTGTGCTCTTTGCGTCAAATAGGAGTTCTCGGATTCGACGTTGGCGAAACTGAAGCACTTAGTGAAGCGCAGCTTAGTCACCGGACAGCTTTCCAGTCCTGTGAGGTGTTTCGAGATGTCTTTAACCCCACAGTTCCCGTAATCAAACTCGGCCTCCGCGACGTGCGTGTTCACGCGCTCATGGTAAACCTGCGTGGTCGTGTAGGCGTCGCCGTTGCGATACCGCGTCACTTGTCTCGTCCGGCGTAAGTAATGGTAACTTATAGCCTTCCACCAGATGCACGGCGTGGCTTGTTGCATGCGTTGCACGCGCTCAGCGATGCTCTCCAGGCCTACTTTACACTGGAGTTCGTTGCGCGAGTAGCAGTGCCAACACTCCACCAGGTAAACCACATAAAGCATGATGAGGAAGGCCACCGGGATGTAGATGTAGCCGTTGGAACAGGGACTGTCGTGGTACAGCATGGACTTGCCCTTGAAAGCGCTGTCGAAGGTGAGGCGCGTGACCTTCGTGACCTGGCACCAGGTCATCGCGATCACGCAGCAGTACATCAGCAGTGAGAGAAGGAGGCATTTCCAGTGCGAGTCGCGCCACAGGGGACTGACCAACGATGCTTAACGGGCCGTTGCTGTAAAGACATAAACGGAGAGAGAGAGAGAGGTGAAAAAAAAACAACAGAATTGGTCCATGAAGGAACCGTTAGACCGGTTCATAGACCAGGGTTTAGCATTAGCCAGGATTAGGCCATAGTTCAGTTAGGACAAGTCATTTTTATAAACATGCCATAGAAAAAAGCATTACTGGTGTGCATCTTAAGACAAAACAAAGGCACTGACATGTTTTAAGATCAGTCAGTGCAAGTTTCTTTTAGTTGAAAGAGCTCAGACTTACATTTTAGTCTGGGACTAGGCTTAAGCCTTGTCTGTGAAACCGGGGGGTAATCTCTCCATTCCACAAATGGTTCTCTAGTGGAAAAAGGTTCTGTAGATGTACTTCACACTAAGTCGATTGAAAAGGTGTTTGGGGAACCAAAAATGATTCTTCTACACCAGGGTTCCTCAAATCTTGCCCTGGAGGGCCAATGCACTGCAGAGTTTGGATCCAGCCCTGATCAAACTCACCTACCAGTGATTTTCTAAAGATCCTGAAGACAAGCATGCTCAGGTGTGTTTGATTAGGATTAGAGCTAAACTCTGCAGGAAAGTGGATCTCGTAGGCCAGATTTGAGGATCCCTGTTCTACACTCTTAAAAATAAAGGTGCGTTATGGAAGTAATGATTCCATGATGGAACCTTTCCATTGCACAAAAGGTTCTTTGCAGTGGACAATGGTTGTTTAGATTATTAAAATGTACTTTACACTAAGAAACAAATAGTTCTTTCGAGAACTGATCACTGAGTCGGGGAAGTTGGGCCTAATGGTTAGAGAGTCGGACTCGTAACCAAGGTTGTGGGTTCGAGTCTCGTACAAGCAGGGATTGTAGGTGGGGGGAGTGAATGTACAGTGCTCTTCAATACCATGAATGAGGTGCCCTTGAGCAAGGCACTGAACCCCCAACTGCTCCCTGGGTGCTGCAGCAAAAAAATGGCTGCCCACTGCTCCGGGTGTGTGTGTGTTCACTGCTGTGTGTATGCACTTTGGATGGGTTAAATGCACAGCACTAATTCCAAGTATGGGTCACCATACTTGGCCACGTGTCACTTCACTTCACTGAGAAGGGCTTCTATGGCATCACTGCTAAAAAAAACTTTGGAAACCATTACTTTTAAAAGTGTACTGAACATTTTTATGAATTTCTTCGAAAAAGATAAAGATTTCCGTGAATCCTGCCCCAGGACTGTAAAAGTTGGAAGAAAAAGCATTTGATTGATCCGAAGATTCTGATAAGGTCATCTTTTTCAAAAACATTTATCTACAACCCAACATTCTTTCTTCTTATTTTCTAACTTAAGAGTAAAATTAAGAAATAAATGTTTTTCTCAAGACTGTTCTAAAGACAAAACCTAAATAAAATCATTTTCAAATTCTAATCAAATATAAATAACTATATAAATCAATATCTATATATAAATCAAATCTAATAAAATCAAATTCTTCCTAAAAAGATTGTAAATAACCTCTTAAAGTTATGATTGATCTATTGGCGTCTTGAATTTTTAATTTTTAAAAATTAAGGCCAAAAAAAATTTATGGCCTTGTTTAAAATGTAAAATATTTTTTAGAACATCTTAAGAATTTTTTTAAGAACTGCACACACATACACACACACAAATTAACATTACATTATTTTTCTAAAAATAAAGGTTCTTTATTTGCTTTGAAGGTTCCATGAACAACCTTTTACATCCATAGATCATTTCCATTCCAAAAGGTTTTTTGTAGTGGACAATGGTTTTATAGATTTTTAAAATGTTCTTTAAATGCACTTTAAATTTTTTTTTTTTTTTTTTTACCAAATTCAATTATTTTTACATTTCAGTAAAAAAAAGATTAAAACAAAAATATAAATTAGAAATGAAGATGGCATGTTCAACGGCAACTTTTGTGATATGGTATGGCAGGTCAAAGGTCATCGAGGGCCACCTTAGGTCATCTCTGTTCCAACAGAGAACCCTCTTTTGCAACCGTTATTTTTAACACTGTAGGATTTACTTTAAAACTATTTCCACTCAAAAATTGCTAGTAAATTTCACCAATAATTACAAAGAAATGGCCAGTAACGTTAAAATAAGCATGAAATTTTGAAGTAAAAATGCTGAAATAGGCCTAGTATTTTCATGTAAAACACTCCAATAATCTTTCTTTAGAACGTTGAAACATTTTTTACAGAGTACAAATGAGAAAGTGTATAATATTGTAGATTATTCTAGTTAACCTCATTGTTTCTGCTTTAAGAGCATTTTTTGTTAATGGTTCTGGAAAAGCCTTCATTTGAGAGAACGACTGGACAAAATACAAAGATTCATATTCATGCTGAACAAACTTCTCTGGCTTTTATTTTGCTGTTTCTGGAGTATGTGATTGCATGGCTGTCTTATGCCCTTAACATGGCAGCTGGCATTAAATAATTGATGATGTTCCATAATTATCCGCTCTACTTTTACCGCGTGGCCCCTGGAGCCCCTCACGACCGGAGCTCTCAGCGGGAACCGCAGCACTTATGAAGTATCTCTCAGCCATTAATATAAAATGCATAATACTCTCATTTGTGTTTTTGTATTTGAGTCTCCTTACGTTCTTTCAAGTAGTTATTTGAGGGAACTCCTAAAAAATCAGTGCGAAAAGATTATATTTTTATGTCCTGTGGCTCACAAACCTTCTATGGGAAAAGACTGAATAAGATCTGCATTAGACAAAATGACTTGAGTTTTTTCAGGTTTTGCCAAAAAAATCTGAAATGTAATCAATAAAAATGTATTTGAGGTTTTGCATGGCGGAAAAAAACAAAAATACACCCCAACTGGGGTTATTATTCTGTTAACTAAAACTAAAACCATAAAAACATTTGAATTACTTGAAATAAAATATGAAAAACTTATTTCTAGCTGCCAACAATGTTAGTGCCATATTGAGATACTATTATGGTTTTATCAATATTTTGAATTAGATTTTGTATTTATCTTTTGTTTACATTTTAATTGGTTAATGTTTTTTGGTAATTTTGTGTGGTTTTTTTTTTTCCATTATTTTCTTTTAAAAATGTCTATATAGTTTTAAATTATTATTATTATGTTTTTGTCACTTTAGTGCATCAAGTAAACCGAAAGGAAAAAATGAGAACTAACAAATAACAGATAAAAGAAGATATATAGTATTTAAAGAATATAAATATCAAGAATTTTACAAAATATTTGAATAGATTTCAGAAATTTTTTATTTTAAGTTAACAAAAGATTATTTTATGGTTTTATTTTTAGTTTAACTATAATAGCCCTGGCAACATTTCTCATTCTCATTTAATTTAAGCCAAAGCACTAAAATAACTAAAACTTATATTAAAACTAATAACTAAAATAGTAAAACTACAAACCCAATTCCAAAAATGTTGGGACACTGTACAAATTGTGAGTTAAAAAAGGAATGGAATAATTTACAATTCTCATAAACTTATATTTTATTCACAATAGAATAGAGATAACATATCAAATGCTGAAAGTGAGACATTTTGAAATGTCATGCCAGATATTGGCTCATTTTGGATGCAGAAGCTACACATTTTCCCCCCCCCCCCAAAAAGTTGGGACAGGTAGCAATAAGAGGCCGGAAAAGTTAAATGTACATATAAGGAACAGCTGGAGGACCAATTTGCAACTTATTAGGTCAATTGGCAACATGATTGGGTATAAAAAGAGCCTCTCAGAGTGGCAGTGTCTCTCAGAAGTCAAGATGGGCAGAGGATCACCAATTCCCCCAATGCTGCGGCTCAGAGAAGAGTTTCTCAGAGAAAAATTGCAAAGAGTTTGAAGTTATCATCATCTACAGTGCATAATATCATCCAAAGATTCAGAGAATCTGGAACAATCTCTAAGGGTCAAGGCCGGAAAACCATACTGGATGCCCGTGATCTTCAGGCCCTTAAACGGCACTGCATCACATACAGGAATGCTACTGTAATGGAAATCACAACATGGGCTCAGGAATACTTCCAGAAAACATTGTCAGTGAACACAATCCACCGTGCCATTCGCCGTTGCCGGCTAAAACTCTATAGGTCAAAACAGAAGCCATATCTAAACATGATCCAGAAGCGCAGGTGTTTTCTCTGGGCCAAGGCTCATTTAAAATGGACTGTGGCAAAGTGGAAAACTGTTCTGTGGTCAGACGAATCAAAATTTGAAGTTCTTTTTGGAAAACTGGACGCCATGTCATCCGGACTAAAGAGGACAAGGACAACCCAAGTTGTTATCAGCGCTCAGTTCAGAAGCCTGCATCTCTGATGGTATGGGGTTGCATGAGTGCGTGTGGCATGGGCAGCTTACAAAGAAGACCTAAGACAGTTGAGCAACTAGAAGCCTGTATTAGACAAGAATGGGACAACATTCCTATTCCTAAAATTGAGCAGCTTGTCTCCTCAGTCCCCAGACGTTTGCAGACTCTTCTAAAAAGAAGAGGGGATGCCACACAGTGGTAAACATGGCCTGGTCCCAACTTTTTTGAGATGTGTTGAAATTTAAAATCAACTTATTTTCCCTTAAAATTATACATTTTCTCAGTTTAAACATTTGATATGTCATCTATGTTGTATTCTGAATAAAATATTGAAATTTGAAACTTCCATGTCATTGCATTCTGTTTTTATTCACAATTTGTACAGTGTCCCAACTTTTTTGGAATCGGGTTTGTATATAGACATATAAAAAAAATGAATTAAATAAAAAAAGTCTACAAACTTTTTATTAAAATGAAAACCACTATCAAATAAATTGATATCAAATACAAAAATAAAATATAATGTCCAACATTAATGAAAACTCAATGATACTAAAAATAACACTGACCCTAACCACAACCAGGTTAGTCCACAGCTGATGTGCGATATTGTGGGGTTAATGCCAAAAAAACTAGTTACTAGTCACATCAGCAAACTCATTTTCTCTGAATGACCTTCATAAGTTGAGCTAATTTGGTCTTTGAATATATGATTAAATGCTGTTTCATTTTGTATACAGTTTTTACAGTTGGACTTTGACTGAAAGGGTTTATGCACATCATTTCTAGGCACTAATTAGTGAATAACGAGCTTTCAGTGACCCAGAGGGGCATTTTACACTTAAGCACTTCTGAGGAAATAATGATCAAACCAGTTAATCACCATCTTTCATCAGCCAAATGAAGTGCAGAGCTGCATGAGAGGAGACGATCCCAACAGAGAAAACACATTTCCTTACAGTCTTCTTAGGTTTACTGTGTTAGTTGAAGCTGAAGCACTAGGGACAAATCTGTTCTCTAAAGCACTTCAGCAGTGAAACAAAGCCTCTGTATTGTGCTCAAGGCCGAGGCCAGAGGCTCTGTCAGACGCTCCCAGTGAAAACACCACACTGTAAAAAATGACCGTGAATTTAACGGTAATAGCAGCCCAAAACTGGGCAAAAAATTGGGTGCAGTTGCTGATGTTCACTGCGAAAATGTGAGATGGAATTCTGATAGCTTGTAATGTATATCACTGAGATCGGTATAACAGGCTTACATAGGATACAAATATCAGTTGTCACTCTCTGAAAGCTCTATAGTTTTTATTGTGCATGGGGCAAAACATATAATGCAGTGCAATACAATGATGACTGAGAGATCTACAAATAAATGTTACCCAGTCAAAAGTCTGTTGTGGCATATTTGCATATCACAGTTTAACATGATTTTCTTAAAAATATATAAAGTTGCTTCAGTTCATTAAATGTTCAACTTGAAATATTATTAAGAATATAAAAGCTATAGTTACGATAATTTCATTTATAAAAATCAGTAAAGATTTCACAGTAAAAAGTCACATGTACCATTACCTGAAGGATCTGTTTCTTCAGTTATACAAACCACAATCAGACCACAGAATGCACGTAGTACATTGTGTAAACCAAGTTTTTCAGCAAAGTTTTGATCATGTGGATAATTTAAGAGCCTTCTATCAAATATGATATGAGACAGTAAGCTTTATAGGGTTAATAAATACATTTCAACAGCCTCTATTATGTTAAATGTGTTTAACATCGATATATATTTGATCATAACCCAAAGCCTGATCCGTTAGAAGGCAAAATAATTCCCAAAGCATCAAGAGTTGGGCTCAAATTTCAATGCATTGAGATGTTTTTCTTACAGTTCACCAGATGAGGGAGTCATTTACTGCTGCTCAGCTACAGATATGATTTAGCATAACAAACAACTCTGAATCCCTCCCTCTCAACAGATCTATGAAGGCAACTCATTTATGAACTTATTTATGTTAAATAGTCCTGCATATGACATCTGAGAATTACACTGAAGAACAGTAACACTTTACAGTAAAGTCTCTTTAGTTAAGGTTAGTTAAGGCATTATTTAACATTAAATAACAAGCAAAAAATTTTTTGATTACAGCACTTATTAATAATTTGTAAGGTTAGTTAAGCAAAATCATAAAGGTAAAGGAGCTATGGAGACATCTTTTCTACAAGCTGAGACCAAGACTTCCAGTTTAAGACTAGGAGGCCAAGATCAAGACAATATGCCCTAAGATCCAAGGCCATGTTGTGATCTTGAAGGTTTGTCTCAAGACAAAGAGCACACAATCAAGACTTCAATTCTGATGTGTATATTGCTACTGTACATATACACAGTGGAATAGCTATGTCATATGTCTATTTGGGATCTCTGACACATATCAGGATTTTAAATCATAGCAAAGTTATTTGAGATTGATAAGTCAACATCTTCTCTGAGCTCCTGGGCAGTCAGCCAGTTCTCACTTGTCACAAGCCCTAATTTAGCTTTGCTCTGGTACCTGATAGTGAAGACTTCAGCTATCTGTAAGCAGATACGCAGAGGAAATACAGCTCTCTGTAGACCTTGGTCATGATTAGCAATGATATCTTAATGATTTGCGAACAATACTTGAATGCTTTAACAACAATAATTTATACATTTTGATCTAAAAGTAAAACTATGAGAAAGTTTTAATCAATAGACTATTGTTTCAGACCTTTTAAAGTATCTTTTTGTATTCCAACACAAATCACATGATAAATTGGCAAAGATACAAATTAAACTAGACCCATCAAGCTAGATTTCAGGGCCTGAAACATTGGAACATGCTTGAGTGAATTGTTATGCAGCATATTTCAGCAGCTGTGAAGCAAATACAAATGTTTCAAGTGTTACAATTTCTCTTTGAAACCAACTGTAAACTTTCCATCATGCCCAGTGTCCTGCTGTGATCTGCACCTGTTCCTGTAGTAGAGTAAATGCCCAACCAGGCCAACAGCTGACTTGTTGAGAGAGGGAGCAAGGCAGGCAGGAAAACAGTAGTAAAGAGTCAAGGAGAAGAAGAAATAAAGACATAAAGAGGGGTTAAATTACATTTGACATCACGCTTCCTGTGGGAATTGTATTTTTTTATCATTTGTATAAAAAATAACCAATAAGCCTGACATTAGCTGTTGTGTAATATTTGGGAATTCTTTTGCCTAGTCAGACAGATTTCCATTAAGTCAAACAAAAGAAAAACATGATGATGCACAGTCAGTGGCTCCCTAATCTGTCCATCCCAAGGAGTTTAATAGTCCCTATGCCCAGAGCATCTGAGTCATTTTTTACATTAAAGTTGGCATGAAATGAAATTCAGAAGATCTATTTTCTAAATGCATCTTATTGATATTTTCGTGAATGATTCATCCATGCATTGTATCTTTTTTTAACGTTTTTCCTCAATTTCTATTTCAATTTCAGATTTTTCTCTGGTGATATATGCAGTATTTCTCCAATCATTTCATCCCCTTAAACCCCACCTCTTTCTTATAATCAGCTGTAAGCTCACATTTAGATCCACCTCCATCCAATCAACAACCAATGGACAGATCTAAGTCCCCACCCTACATTTTTTCTTCTCTCTTATTTTAGTCAAAAGTTTATTGCAAACACGCAGCTTTCTGCTTCACAAGATGCTAATTGATGGACTGGAGTCGTGTGGATTACTTGTGTACTGTGATGTCTTTATCAGCTGTTTGGACTCTCATTCTGATGGCACACATTCACTGCAGAGGATCCATTGTGAGTAAGTGATGTAATACTAAATTTCTCCAAATCTGTTCTGATTAAGCAGTGAGAGAAGCAGCAGTGAGTATTAGCAGGCTAGCTGTCTCTATAGCTCTGATCTCTGCCCACAGGTGGGATGCTATTTCGGGCTCTCCCTTGTTGTCCCCATTGGTCTTCCAGAGTGGAGCTTTTAGCATAGCACTTTAGCCTTCAGATTGAAGAAAATTTATTTTTAGCGCAACTTTCAGAGGCTCAAACAGTATAAGGTTCAAATATATTCATAAAATGGAGTCAGAACCATACAGTATGACTTATAGTCTACTTTATTTTTTTCTTTCATGGTAGGAAATGCAACCCCTTGCATGACACTATACAAACATCTCATGCAAGCATCCTCCTTTTGGATGCTTCTCAAAGCTGCTGGTTAAACCCCTTTAACCCTGAGTATGAGTCTTCCAGTACCGAAGGTGTCGCAGTCTGAAGGGAGAGAGAGATGCATGTTGGGTCTAAGTTCATGTTACAGATGACAGTGCTGTCCTTCAGGCTGAGGAGGTTTCCAGCTCGTTATGGTTAACACTTGCTGAATGAATCATTGCTGAATGAAAATATTAAAATTGACGGTTACACTTTACTTGAAGGGGTGTGCATAAGACTGACATGACACCTTCATAATCATGACATGACACCTACATAATCATGACATGACACCTACATAATCATGACATGACACATGTCATGAATATGAAGGATTTTTTATGCATGTTTATGACAACTGTCATTAAGTGTCATTCGCTCAGTTATGTAATTTTTAATGCAAAGATGACATTGTTTGAGATGTCTTTGTTATGGGCTATGGTTAGGGGTAAGGGTAGGGGTAGGGTTAGGTCAAATAATGTCATATTTGCATTAAAAATGACATAACTGAGCGAATGACACTTAATGACAGTTGTCATAAACATGCATAAAACCTCATGTCATGATTATGAAGGTGTCATGTCAGCCTTATGCACACCCCTTCAAGTAAAGTGTTACCAAATTGACAATAATTAGCATCTAAAAATTCTAAGAACCCCCCGCACCCCCACTACTACTGGCTGGTGAGGTAGAGAGATATAATCAATTACCTGTTCACACTGCGTCCAAAGTTTGTTCATAGTATTATTAGTCATTTGTAACATGAATACAATGCATGAATGCTCTGGAGGGAGGCATCAGAACTGTTCATCCCGAAAGCATGCTGTTGTGTCAAAGAGCAATGAGATAATAGATCCCCACTGACAGGTCTGAACCACACTGTCACCACAGCAACAAGGCCTGTTGTCTATTAAGTGCTTAAGTAATATTTGCATTTTCTAAAATCCTAAATCCAAGCAATTAACAAATAAGTTGAAAGTGGCCATTTTTATTCACATACTTTATTTTTTAATTTTTATTTAATGTTATACACTGTGATATTGTTTGAGGTCTGGAGTGGCCCATTGAGATATCTGGGTTATCACACACCTCAATGTGACTGTGATAAGTGGGCCAGAACTGACTGGACGAGCCACACACTCTCAAGATAAAGCCTACTGGCTCCAACGGCCAACAATAGCTTTCCATGTAAACAAGCTGATGTTTGTGTGGAAAATAGGAATGAAAACAAACAAACTGTAGATGATGGACATAAAGCGTCTATAATATGTGGATGATTGGAATGTGGAAAAAAAAAAAAAAAAAAAAGGGTTAAAGTGCGCTGGAAAATTTTTGTTTTTTGGCTGGCAATGGAAAAAGTATGACTTATATATAATACAGTAATATATCTTCAATAAAACATTTTTATAAAAGATATTATTAATTTATTATTAATACGTGACCTAATTTAAACCTGTATTATATGATATTGTGTATGGTACAAGTTTAGTAGCTAGCTCAATATAAGCTGCAAATAATCCATTGACAGACATTAGTAAAAAAAAAAAAAAACGGACAAAACCGTCGCCTGCATGTGAAAGGTTGAATTTTACGTAAATTTTACATGATTGTTTTAGTGTACATGCAGGCTGCCATTAAAAATACATAAACTAATGAATAAGCACATTACTAAATAATAACTTACAGGTAATTCGTGTCGTTGACAGACAGAAAATAACAATTATGGTGTGCCAACAATTAATTTTGTGTAAAAGAGCCTCAGACTCGGAGATAAGGAGACATATGTGGTGCGACAGCTGAGGCCGTCAGCCGGTGGCGCGTGTGGAATGCGGTAGATGGAGAGGGGCACGGATATTTTTATGGATAGCGTCCACCGATACCCGACTGCGCTCATTTGATTCTGTCGCACAGGAAGAGAAGACTGAACCTGTGCTTGGGGATTTAGACTTGATTTTGGCATTATCAAAGTCTCCGTGAACTACGGGAAAAAAAATCTTATGATTGAAGACAAAGGGAGAATATCACTCTAAAGAAGGTAGGATATTTTACGTTATCGCTTACGAAGTGTTAAGAATATAATAAAGCCTGTTGGGGGCGGGAATCCAAAGGGCAAGTCCACAGGCAGATGAGGGCCTGTGTTACATGGTCGACCTCATATCTTTAATCTTTCCTTAACTCACCGAGAATAATACACTAGACTAGACTTTTATTTCTTCTTTTATTCTTTTTCTTACATACTTTTATTTATTCTATTAGACCCCCAATTAATCACTAATATTTAAGGGGGAAAGGCTTATAAATAAAAAAGCACAACTGCAAAAAGCTAAAGATCTTCATGGAGACCACATTATGAGAAATTGTAATAAATTATCGTTTAGCCAAAGTATAAAGATATATCTATTCATTTATGTTGAAGACATTATTAAATAACAACTAAATGAAAATACTGACATTTTTGTGACACCTTTAGCTAAATGCTTTTAAACAGAAAAAACATCCTCAGTATCCAATACAATTCTGAAATCAACCTTAAATGTTAAGTTTAAGTCTGAATACTAATTAAGATGGTAAACATTGTAGCAACATATTTATGTAAGGAATGGATGTCTGTGGAAAATGTTTAGTGTACTGCATAAATTCACATCAATTGATAAAAATTAATACTTCAGTTGGAAATGTGGTGGGAAACAATGTTTAAAAATGGAGACATTGTTTGCGGGGGCCATATTGTCTTCATATTGTCATCTTCTAAAAGTGAGGTGTGATCAGTTGTGAGTTCTAGTCACCAGAGGAGCACCATGTTGTCATATATGAATAGCAAAGGAGAGTGACTATGCATCAAAATTTTGATGATTACTGGTATATAATATTACACATGAATCATGCCTAAAATTGTGTTTTTCTGTGCTGCATGGGTAAATGCTGCTGCTCTTCTGGGATTATTGTAGCTTGGATGAATGATGTCAGATGCAGAACTTATGAAATGCAAAGATACAATTTTAAACTGTGCACACATTATCACAATAATTAAATTAACTGTACTTTTGCACTGTAGAGACACAACACATCTGAATCATCTAAAATGTAGTCATTTAGTCAGGGGTCTCGTGTGCCATCTGGGTGCTGACCTCTTCTTAGACTCATATCTCCAGGTAAAAATAGCCCCAATCACATGGCCGGACCCAGACTGGGAGTTAAATTTAGGGCCTGTATGTCCCACAAGGCTCCTGGTGGAGGTCCCACACACACACATCTGTTCTTTTATAGACCACCAACTAACACTATCAAGACTCAAAGCTCACTTAAGTTCCAATTTCTTACCTTTTCAAGAAACCAAGTAACAGTCTAAGAATCTGTAACATACTAAAGATTGCAGTTAGTCAAAAGCAGTGCCTTTGCAATGGAATCTTGTGGTCATGATGTCTTTTTTTCCAATGTCAGCTTCATCTGACGTATCTTGCAACAGGCCCTGTTACAGTGTGTCTTAGAAACAACAACATGACTGAAGCGATGAGCATGGCAGACGTGTCAACAGACATGACGCATATAAACAACACAAAAAACACGAACGATATAGCTGATGCTAATGATACAGAGAACACAATCAATGATGAAAACCATAAAGAGGAAACATGTGATGTGAGCATGTCTGAAGAAGTGGAGATAGAGAGTGCTGCAGATGAAGCAAAGAAGACCAACTTACCAGAGAAGGAAGAGCCCAAACAGGAGACAAAGACCACCGGCCGGACGAGAAAACGAGAGAGGGTTTCAAAAACGAATGAGGAAAACACCAACCAAGTGGAGAAAGATGAAGAGGAGGATGCAACATATGATTTGACAAATATGTCAGAGGTGGCACTAAAACAAGAGGTACAGTATGATTAGGCATAAATAAAAAAAAAAGATATATATATATATATATATAAAAAAAGTAAAAAAATAAAAGACTCAAATTATAGTGGGTCTTATTATGATCAATTCTTTTATAAAATCAAAAAAAAACAATATGATAAATATTTAAATCTAAAAAATATTGAATGTTATATTAATTATAATAAATGTATAATCTTTATAAATCAATGCGCATATATAATTATATATATTTTTCATTTTTTTAAATTTTTTTTTTTTATGAATGATTGAAA
This sequence comes from Sinocyclocheilus anophthalmus, assembly GCA_018155175.1. Classification (NCBI taxonomy): domain Eukaryota; kingdom Metazoa; phylum Chordata; class Actinopteri; order Cypriniformes; family Cyprinidae; genus Sinocyclocheilus; species Sinocyclocheilus anophthalmus. The sequence continues at coordinate 207,791 of JADLZN010010208.1, read as the reverse complement.
ATTCTATATTTTAAAGAAATTATATGCTTTTTATGAAATGAAAAAGTAGTCAACTGTGTTTTATGTCATTTATAATCTTTATATAATCAATACTCTCTGCAAATCAAAAAGAAGAAAAAATTTAAATGAACAAATTTTCTATTTCTCTATTTTACTAACAATCTCTCATACCTCATTTTCTCTTTCTTCTGAAGAAACTGCTTAAAACATCTAAGCCTGTACAGAGAAGTTATGTTCCCAAGTTGGGGAAAGAAGATGTGAAGAATAAGTTTGAGTCCATGCAGAAAGCTAGAGAAGAGAGAAACCAAAAGAGAAGTCAGGAGGAGCAAAAGAAACGCAGAGAGCAGTTCGTTAAAGAGAGAGAGTATGTTCGCAGGAAGCAAATGGTCAGTAGAGAAACGTGCCCATCAGCATCTTGTTTTGTCACTTCATCCACTGACTGCCCTGCCACTAACAACGCATAGTAGGAGATTTTGACTTGAGGTTAATGAAGATACTGCTTGCTGGGTATGCAGTGTTTGCATAAGATTTGGCATGCATCGATTCCCAATTTCAGGTATTAAAAAGGATATACACAAAACTTCTTATAAAAAAGCCTTTTATCAGTAAAACACCCCAGTATCTGTGATGCCTGCTTGCTGCATGCACACTCTACTGATCCCCTGCCTATGTCACGATTGATGGCCCAATCAGCATCCGCCCCTGTAGGTCATACGTGCCTTACAAGGATTAAGGTCTGCTTGGCTTGCTACGACCAGCATGGTTTCTGATCCTGGATAAAACGGCTAACCCCACAAAAACTGTCGGATCCTCCACAGATAAAGGAACTCCTCACCTCTAGTGATGAAGAGGAAGAGGTGAAGCCGACGAAGATAGAAAAATCGTATGTTCCTAAGATTACAGGTAGGGTGAAATGAGAAAAATGGAGGCATATCGAATATTTGATTTTAGGACTGATCCAACTTAATCTTTGTAACAGCCCTTTAATCCTGTTATAGACACCAACTGTCGACTTTCTGTCCATTCACAGGCAGTGTGAAGGGGAAGTTTGCAGAGATGGAGAAACAAAGGCAGGAGGAGGAGCGGAAAAGAACAGGAGAGGAGAGAAAGAAGCGAGCTGCACAGGAGGCCATAGAGAAGGCCAAGATTCAGAGAGAGCTGGCCAAGAAAGCCGAGGAGGTGAGTCAGTGTGTCATGATAACAGGCTGTGGCTACAGGAGGATGCTTTTAATGCGACTTTGGCAGTCGGCTGCTTTATCAGGTCTACTATTAGAAAATCTCCACCAAAGTATCTGTAATCACTCAGGAAATCCTCTGATATAATGTAAAGTACTATTTTAAAATCTAGCAATATATGGAAGTGAAATCAAATCATGGAAGGGATTTATATCATAGAACAATAGAACCTGCAGTGACAGGCAAGGTAAGACATTCTCATAAACAACCAAAGTTAAACATTATTAATATAGTGGTTTCATAAACTATGAGTTGTATTAAATAATTTGTATCATTATATAATTTTATTTTATGTATTTAATCATTTTTTATTCAATTGTTAAATATATATAAATGATCATATACATTTGTTAATTAAAATGGGCCCAATGTTACAAATACACAAACGAACTTTGTGGTTCAAGTGTGATTTTCAAAACATTTTGTAATGCATTACCTATCATGACTAACAAGGAGCATGTCTGGTAACAGCATTGATATTAAGAATTTTATTTTTTTTTAATTATCATGCTAGTTCACAGTTAATTGTTAACAGCTACAGTACAACTGTTAAATGTTAAATATATTTAACATTTTTATATATTTGAGATTAACATTGAGTTAAATAAATACTGTAGAAGTATTGTTCTTTGTTAGCTCATTTAAACTAATGTATTAACTGAAGTTAACAAATGAAACCTGTTAGTTTAACACGTTTATTCAGCAAGACTGCATTCAATTGATCAGATCAAAGTCACAGTAACAACATAAACAATGTTACGAAGGATTATATGGCTGCTGAAAAATTCAGCTTTGCCACTGCAGGAATAATCATTACGTTTTTAAATATACTAAACATAGAAAACAGTTATTTAAATTGTAATAATATTTAACAGTATTACTCTTTTTACTGTATTTTGATCAAATAAGTGCAGCCTTGGTGTGCATAGGAAACAGTTCCAAAACATTAAAAAAAAAATCTTACCAAATTTTTTAACAGTAGTGTTTAGAAACTGTGAAATGATATGTAAAATGTGTACAATGACGCCCAATTGCCCTACTGTCCATTACAAAGACATGTCAGTTCACATTTAACATGGCACTGGGTGTTAAATTAAAGAAAATGCCACACTTTCTGGAGCCAGAGTTAACAAGCATGGACAACATGTAACTGCCAACTGTTTCCCACACCACTTGCAGGCCATGCTTTCTGACTGAATTAGCCATCCCATATCTCTGTCTAGTATGACACAAATGAAGGCAACTGTGCCAGAAGAATGTCTTCTGCTGTCAGGCCTTATCTGAAGCCTGTCTGGATGCTTGTCCATGACTGCAGAAATGTTGCAGGTCAAAGCAGTATAGATAAAATTTTTTAAAAATTGTTATTGCTTCAGATTAGACCTCACATTTGTTTATGATTTTCAAAAAATCCTAACAAAACAGGAAGACATTTCATCATACCTTTGTAATAATTTTATCGGTTAGGGTGACTTCTTCAGTTCTTCTTCATCACAGGATGGCGATGACAGTCTATTGGTACGAGTGGTGCCTGCAAAATCACAAAAACAGCCGGGAAAGATTAAGATCAACTTTGAGGACTTGGAGAAGAACAGAGAAGAGGAACTAAAGAAGCGAACTGAGGATGAAAAGAAGAAAAGATATGACGAAAACCGGCGGTCTTTCCGAGAGGCCAAGCGTCGCTCCATGATTGAACAAGTGGACGATGCAGATTCTACTCCCAAAGAGAAGGAGCCGGTGACCCCTGGCAAACTGCTTCTGACCTTTGAAGAACAGGAGAAGGAGCGACAGGAGCAGCAGAGAAAACAGGCAGAGGAGGAGGCCCGACGCAGACGGGAGGAGGAAAGAAAAGCTTTTGAAGAGGCCAAGCTGGGCATGGTGGGTATATTTCCACAACCAGTAGATATATCGGTTTGCATATACAATATAGAGTGGACACTTTTTTACTATTTGGACACTTCAAATAGTAGTTACCCAAAACTGAGTAGTTTTGAGTAGTTACCCAAAACTGAAAATTTGCTAAAGATTTACTCACCTTCAGGCCATCCAAAAAGTACTGTGAATAAGATTGTTTCTTTATCAGAACAGATTTGGAGAAATTTAGCTTTGCATCACTTGCTTACTAATAGATCCTCTGCAGTGAATGGGTGCCGTTAAAATTAGAGTCCAAACAGCTGATAAAAAAACATCACAATAATCCATAAGTAATCCACACGACTTCAGTCCATAAATTAATGTCTTGTGAAGCAAAAAGCTGTGCATTTGTAATAAACAAACCCGAAAGTTTTACTGTACCAACCCTGTCTCAATTCAGGCATGTTACCTGGCCGCACTATCAATAATATTACTTCACACAAGTAAAACCACATTGCTCCCCCACCACCCATTTAAATCAGGAGAGCACAATATTCACCCCACAGATCAGCACATTTACAAGGAACGGCCAAAACAGTTCTAAATAAATATTGTGATATTTACAGTTAACGTAACGAGCTACACTGGTGGTTATTCTGCAACAACCATGTGTAAACTTAAGGAGAAATTACTTAATATGCCCATAAAAAATGGCCTCAAGACCAGTTGGTTTAAAGTTGCTCAGAAAGTGAAGTTAGTTCTAAAAAATATTATATACAGTGGGTACGGAAAAAAGTATTCAGACCCCCTTAAATTTTTCACTCGTTGTTATATTGCAGCCATTTGCAAAAAAAAATTAAAGTTAGTTTTTTTTCCTCATTAATGTACACACAGCAACCCATATTGACAGAAAACACAGAATTGTTGACATTTTTGCAGATTGATTAAAAAAGACAAAAAATGAAATATCACATGGTCCTAAGTATTCAGACCCTTTGCTCAGTATTTAGTAGAAACACCATTTTGATCTAATACAGCCATGAATCTTTTTGAGAAAGATGCAACAAGTTTTCACACCTTGATTTGGGGATCCTCTGCCATTCCTCCTTGCAGATCACTCTCCAGTTCTGTAAGGGTGGATGGTAAACGTTGGTGGACAGCCATTTTTAGGTCTCTGCAGAGATGCTTAATTGGGTTTAAGTCAGGGCTCTGGCGGGGCCATTCAAGAACAGTCACAGAGTTGTTGTGAAGCACTCCTTCGTTATTTTAGCTGTGTGATTAGGGTCATTGTCTTGTTGGAAGGTAAACCATCGGCCCAGTCTGAGGTCCTGAGCACTCTGAGAAGGTTTTCGTCCAGGATATCCCTGTACTTGACAGCATTCATCTTTCCCTCGATTGCAACCAGTCGTCCTGGCCCTGCAGCTGAAAAACACCCCCACAACATGATGCTGCCACCACCATGCTTCACTGTTGGACTGTATTGGACAGGTGATGAGCAATGCCTGGTTTTCTCCACACATACCGCTTAGAATTAAGACCAAAAAGTTCTATCTTGGTCTCATCAGACAGAGAATCTTATTCAGGTGTTTTTAGCAAACTCCATGCCGGTTTTCATGTGTCTTGCACTGAGGAGAGGCTTCCCTCGGGCCACTCTGCCATAAAGCCCAGACTGGTGGAGAGCTGCAGTGTGGTTGACTTTCTACAAATTTCTCCCATCTCCCGACTGCATCTCTGGAGCTCAGCCACACTGATCTTTGGGTTCTTCTTTACCTCTCTCACCAAGGCTCTTCTCCCCCGATAGCTAAATTTGGCCGGAACGGCCAGCTCTAGGAAGGGTTCTGGACATCCCAAACATCTTCCATTTAAGGAATATGGAGGCCACTGTGCTCTTAGGAAACCTTAAGTGCAGCAGAAGTTTTTTTGTAACCTTGGCCAGATCTGTGCCTTGCCACAATTCGGTCTCTGAGATCTCCAGGCAGTTCCTTTGACCTCATGATTCTCATTTGCTCTGAAATGCACTGTGAGCTGTAAGGTCTTATATAGACAGATGTGTGTTTTTCCTAATCAAGTCCAATCAGTATATCAAACACAGCTGGACTCAAATGAAGGTGTAGAACCATCTCAAGGATGATCAGAAGAAATCAGACAGCACCTGAGTTAAATATATGAGTGTCACAGCAAAGGAGCTGAATGCTTAGGACCATGGATTATTTCAGTTTTTCTTTTTTAATAAATCTGCAAAAATGGTCAACAATTCTGTGTTTTTCTGTCAATATGGGGTGCTGTGTGTACATTAATGAGGAGAAAAAAAATTAAATTAAATTATTTTAGCAAATGGCTGCAATATAACAAAAGAGTGAAAAATTTAAGGGGGTCTAAATACTTTCCATACCCACTGTATATAATTTTGATCTTATTAAGACATTTTTAAATATGACTTCAGTGTCCAAAGAGTTTTTACAGTGGGGCCACTGTATTTGTGTAATAATAATAATAAACTATTTATCACAGTCCCAGGATGATGAGGATACTCAAGATACAAAGGAGGAGAAGGAAGAATTCAGACCTGGTAAACTTCGTCTCAGCTTTGAAGAGCTGGAAAGACAGAGGCTGGAAGAGGAACATAAGCGAGTTGAGGAAGAAAGGAAAAGACGCATCGAAGAAGAGAGAAAGGCCTTTGCCGAGGCCAGAAAGAGCATGGTCAGTTTGTGTGCTTGTGAAACAGCACCATGGTAATATCATGTTTGTTTTTTAATGTGTACTAGGGTAACCATGATATTCTTTGACAGCGTATATCAGTGTGATGTTCTGATCAGGCCTACGTAATATTTAATAGACATAAACTGCTCACTATTATTACAAAAGGTCATAGAAAGCATGTATGAAATGTCTGACTTGAAATATAATGGCTGCAATCTACAATCAGACAGAGATAAGGGATTACTGACTTGGCATAGTTGGACATGTAAGTTGGACGCCAGGTCAAACTCTTGACTCCTCTTAACTCACTTTCCCCAAACCTAATATATTGATTCACAGGTTGTAAATAGTGATGATGACATCCTGCTGGCCATGATAAACTCAGATGGGGCTAAACCCGGCAAGCTGGCCATCAGCTTTGAGGATTTGGAAAGACAGAGACGAGAAGAAGAGCAGAAAAGGAAAGAGGAGGAAGCCAAGCAACGCCTGGAAGAAGAGAAAAGACTTTTCGCAGAAGCTCGCAAGAACATGGTAGGACCATGCATGAGAACTTATTTGCACATGTACAGTGCATTTGCATGCACTAATCTATGATATGAACAAAATAAATCAACAATAAAAATCCATAAATGGGCTTATATTCAACATTCTATTCAGGAAACGGTTCTGCTTATTAATAATATAACATAAACATACATAATGCTGCATGTTTATTGTAATGCAATCTGCTCATTATATTTATATCATCTGAGCACATGTTGTCTCTCAGCTAACAACTGTTAACCTTTGAAGAACAGGAGAAGGAGCGACAATTTCAATACATCAACTTTCTTGTGGTCTCTGATTCAATCTAAAACAATGAATTCGGATGCAAATGTGAAAACATGTCCAAATCTCCAGTGTGCTCAAATGGTATACCTGCTGCAATGCTTGTCTGTTATGCTTTTCAAATTGTGTTTTTAAGAGCCCTGGATTGGATCAGGATAATTTGACTGGATATGGAGATAAAGAAGTAAGAAACATTTTTAAAAAGAAACAGCTATTCTGCTAATGTGAAGAATTGCCACAATGATTAATTATACAAACAAAAGAGGCTTAAAACAAGCCAAAATATTTAGTGGAACTAGACAAAATAAACATATATTGAGGATACTATACATTCTTAGAAAACAGGTCTTAAAGAGGAAGTATCATACATATTAATTTCAGTTTAGGTAATATTTCCCACTAAGTTCTACTTGTGCTACGGATAATGTTATTGCATGTTTTTATAGCACAATAAACTGTTTTTATAACTAAAAAGTTCAAAGAAAATGGTATTCCTTGTGATATGACCTTTTTAAATATCTTGCATATTTTTGCTTCTCAAGCAAATGTGTCTTGTTTAAAGAATATTTTGATCTTTTTCTTGTAAATAAAACAAGATACCAATGCACTGTATAATCCTTTGTAGTGTAGAAAATATTAATATTCTGTTTTGAGTATTAGTACAGAACAGAATTAGGGGTCCAGACCTTCAGTTGAGCCTATGTTATGAGTTTTTGATTTTCACAGTAACAAGTCAAAAACTGTGATTATTGTATATCATTCTGCTGTTTTGCACTATACTTATTACAATTCAACTTTCTGTGGGATGTGGAGCAAATTCAAATTCCAACTTATGAACTGAAGTAAATTCTTCAGTACTGAATTGTAAAGTAATATAATTATATACACCTAGCATTTAGAAATATATTCATGATGTTTGATTACCTGTTAACTTATTTTTATTATAAATTCAGCATGCTTAGTTATTATCAGTCAAACATAAGAAAAAGGATAACAGCAGGTAACACAGGAAAACTCTCGTTGCCTGCACAAGATGTATAATACATATGTTCATATGCAATTAAATATCAGTCGCTTATGAGATATTTGTCCCGTTCTTGTGACAGGTGCAGGATGATGATGAAACTCTGGTGAGGACAGAGTCACAGGAAGCAATCCACCCAGGGAAACTAGAAATGAACTTTGAGGAGATGCTGAAAATGAAAGAGGAGGCAGAGCGAAAACGCAAGGAGGAGGCCAGACGCCAGAAAATGGAGATGGAAAAGAAAGAGTTTGAACAGTTGCGACAAGAGATGGGCGAGGTCAGCTTCATGTGCCAATAAAATTATCATTACACTTACAATTTCAATACGCTTCAATTATTTACATTGTTTTGTGGGTTTGATTCAGGATGAGATCAATGAAAGCTCTGAGGTGGTGAGCACAGAGTACGAAGAACTAACAAAGCTGAAGCGAACTGGCTCCATCCAGGCCAAAAGCCTGAAATCTAAGTTTGAGAAGATCAAGCAGCTCACAGAGGAGGATATCCAGAAGAAGATCGAGGAGGAACGAGCAAGAAGGAAAGAAATTGATGAGAAAATCAAGGAGAGAGAGGCAGAGCGCTGTCAGGAGGTAAAAGAACAAGGGAATTTCTCACATTTTCATTCCCGCTAAAGAGCAGCTCATTTGCAGCAGCTTTTGCTCATTTCTTTCACAGGATGAAGATGAGGATAAAACAACTCCAACTAAAGTAGAGGACGTCCCTTTCAGACAGAAAGTGGACATGCGTGCGCGATTTGAACAAATGGCCAAGGCCAGAGAAGAAGAGCAAAAGAGAAAGATCGAAGAGCAGAAATTACAAAGGATGCAATTTGAACAACAGGAAATTGACGCTGCTCTTCAAAAAGTAAACCTCTCCTGGGCTGCTTTGTTTAAGAGCTAAATGGTGGACCGACCTCAACACTAATGCATGGCAGAGCTGCATGCGTGTGATTTCTGTTGCTTTGCTGTTTTTTCCGAGTGTGAACACTTTGTCATGTGTCTTGTCAGAAAAGGGAAGAAGAGGAGGAGGAAGAGGGTAGCATCATTAATGGCTCCGCCGCCTACGAGGATGAAGAGGACCACGCCAGGTCGGGCGCTCCATGGTTTAAAAAGCCCCTTAAGAACCAGTCGGTGGTCGACACAGAGCCTGTGCGGTTCACAGTGAAGATCACAGGAGAACCCAAACCAGAGGTCACCTGGTGGTTTGAAGGTGAGCTGCTGCCGGACTCTGAAGACTACCAGTACATTGAGAGAGGGGAGACCTACTGCTTGTACTTGCCAGAAACGTTCCCCGAGGATGAAGGAGAGTATATGTGTAAAGCCGTCAACAGCCGAGGAACTGCCGCAAGCACCTGCATTCTCACCATTGAAAGTAAGCTGCCCTCCGTCTCCACTAACCACCTGCATGCTGAGATTTCTTATGCCGTCTCTAACCTCGAACGGATCGCACGCTCCGCTTCCTCTCGGTTCTACTTCTTCTTGTTCATCTGTGTCACTCTGTCTCCTTGTCTTTCTCTTTCCAGCTGAGGACTACTGATGCTCTCCTTCTCTGGAACTTTCCCAGACTTTTATTTTTTCTTTTATAAAAGTTCATTTCTGAAGGTAGGGCCAAAAACCGGCCCCTTTTTTTGCCATTCCTCCTGAAGATATGCTCAATGATGAAGTGCAATCTGTTGTTTACATTAGATGCTGCACTCACGGTTAACAAAACAACAACAACAACAACAAAATCCATATTTGGGATGAATTTGTGCCAAAAACACAGATACTGTTCCCATGATCTTCTAGCATAAATACATAGCATAGCTGAAAAAGAAATACAGTTGATTAAATACAGTTGAGTATGTTCAAAATATACCCACTATGTCACTGAGGAAGGATTTCATGCTCATGTAATCGAATGAATGAGACGTTACTTGAGAGTTTGATTCAGTCTCTTTAAAGGGGCTGTGGTTGCATTTCCTTTGTTAAACTCTGTGGTTGCATTTTTCTTTGTTAACCCACCCCACCCCCCCCCCCACACAACACACACATTTTGATCTGGGTACTATTTAAAGGTTTGAATAAAATGTACACATGGAGCTTTCATAACCCCAGCTGTTTCTATGTTAAAGTGTAGTGAGTAAATGAAATGTATGGACAGTGTATGTAGGTTAGCAAAAGGTGATTTTAGGTTTTAGGCCGAATATTTGTGTAATGTACAAAATTATAATAAAATTCATGAAACTGAAGTGATGTTGTCTGTTTTATGAACTAACAACTTTATTTATGATACTTTTCTTTGAAACAAAGTCATTAGTTAGAGACGAGGCCTGACGGATTCATCTGATTACTGTTTCAAATTGATTGTCTGTAAATATTCTATTTTTTTTAGTTATTACATAATGCAAATTGGTTTGAAAGCCTTCCTAATTTGAATGTAAGTATAATGAAAATGTATTAAAATTCAACGGAAAAAACAACCGTTATTTTTAACTAGAAAGACAATGTTTCTCAAGACATGTTAGCTTGACAAAAATATAATTTTAAAAGCGGGAAGGCTCCAAATGTCAGAACAACAGACAAAACATAAATAAAAATAGAAAAGCTCTGTTTTAAGGGCCAACAACTCTCCAACCAGAATACTACAAAATGGTATTTTGCACTCACTTTTGCCAACACAAACCCGTCAAAACTATGTTCTTCTTTGCAAACTGTAACAGTAATACATGTTGTATCCGTAGGGAGGCGCAGCTGTGTCATTAATCCACGCACTATCAACAATGGTCTGCTGGTAACTATAGCAACAAGGCAAAAAGCTAGACCGCTAGTGCAAGCCTCTGCACTTATCCTTACCTCATTTATCCCCCAGTCAGTTCATAAAACTATAAAATACCATGCTGAAAATGCAGTAACGGCGTGTAGATGAAAATATGACTTATGCCGACCGACAGTATTCGATGTGTGTGAAGTTTGTTTACGTCGAACTAGCCAACTTGCTATCTTGTTCCCATATTTACCGCTGTGTTATTGTGATCCATGATGGGCAAAGATGTTGAGGAAGTCTCCGCGTCTCTAGTACGGGAATATCTCAGTCGAAAGGTAGGTGACAGATCAGTTTCATTCAGTTTATTCTATTTGGAAGACTTGTAAACATGGTACACATGCTAATGTTCCTGTACCACTCAAAGCAGCATTGTAGGTGATCTTTAAACATATTTACTTAGTATGATATACACATATTGTGTGTATTAAAGTTAGATTTCTTCTGTAAATGTGTTTGTTCTCTGAGAGATTGCTCTGGTTGGATGATGAAATGTACTTGCAGGGCCTGAAGAAAACCATAGCTTGTATGGATGAAGAGCTTCCACGAACTAATTCAAGCATTAATAACAGATCAGATATGCGCAGAATACTTCACCTTGAGGGCCTTTACAAAAAGAATAAGGTATCAAAGCGATCAACATCTGTACTTAAAATATCAAGAATGTTGAAAAAGCAGAGAGTTCATAAAATGCATTTGTGTTTAGACTGAAGAACATAGCTTGAAGACAATGTTGGAGATGATTGTGAAGGACAGAATGAGTGAAGGTGGCAAAACCAAAGCACGCCGAAATCAAACCACATCCAGTTCCTCCATAGACACGACTGGCAATGTTAAGAGAGAGGAAGATTGTATGGAAACTCTGTTGTGTTACAGTCCAAGGTATTTATTTATTTTACAAAAATCCAGTGTGTTCATTTGTTTGAGACATTCAAGATCTGTTGACCGCAATAAACATTCACCTTTTACGCAGGTTATCTGAAAGCAGTGTGTCACAAGTTATTGTGCCTTCCCAAATGCCTTCTGAAAAGCTGCACAAGAGCTTTGCTCTTCACCCTGAAAGTGAGAGAAGTATGTACTGTTTATCGTCTAGCCAGGATAGTCTCTTAACTGTATTGAAAGAAGGATTTCCCTCTGAGAAAAAGGTCGTAGACACTGACAGCCAGAAGAACAGAAGTAGCAGGATAAGACGGGGCATTATGTCAGGTCCCATTGCCAGCTCCTCGCAGGTGATGAATGTTGATTAATTAAGTTAATATTAATTTGTTTAAAAAGCTATTTGTTTAATTTATTCTGCATTATTCCTCCTTAACAGCATTGCATTGCTTAATTTTCTTTAGGAAAGTAACAGGAGGCGTCCAGCTCGAAAAGCAACGCCATCTGTTATAGCAAAACTGGAGGACTGTAAAGAAGCAGCAAACTGGACAAATGGTGTCAATACTACAAATACAAAGTCTATCCCGTTAGCCCCTCTTGAGAGCAGCATGCTTTCTAATTTACATACAGGAATCATAGACCGTAGTGGACATGAGAGGATGTCAGATGTCAAACATCGCTTGTAAGTTTGTTTGAATATGCCCAGTACTTAACCTGTGTCTGAGAAACCTACTCTACATATTTTACGTAAACCTTCATTTGAAAAATTGATTCGAAAAATGTCAAAAACTTTTTATTTTTGAGGCATTAACGCAGTTATAGCAGTTCAAATTCTAGAGGTGAAAGGTGGGAATGATTCTAGGGGCCCATAGGTCCAGGGACACACACACACGTTTCTGAATTGTATATTTAAAAAGATAAGGGGCCAAAAGCAGTTTACAATTAAGGGGCCCAGAATTTCTATCCACAACCTTGAATGTAGGCATGAAATCCCTTATACATAAAACAGTATGGCTCTAAGACTATGAAATTTGGGATGGTAAAAGAGGCTGTTGGTATTAATTCTCAGCTGCAATATGTCAAGTGTGTGATTATTGACTTTTATTGTTTCCTCTCCAGAAAGAATTCGGCACCCAGCCAAAAACTGGATGGACTCCATGTGTTGGAAATGGTTTTGGGTAGTGCACCTCAAATCTTCAACAGATTACATTTTGTATCATAGCCAATACACTAGCAGCTGTTGTATTGCTTTAAAATAAATGAAGTGCTTAAATTAAATACTTGTGCAGTTGTCCACTTTTAACATTTATTTTCCCAATCCTATCAGTGCAACTAAAATTTGCTTTAAAACAATCTGTTATTCAAAATTGTATAGTATTGAAACGCCTCTCATTCTTTTTTTATTATTATTTTTTTACAGATGACATAGAGAATGAGGAGAGCCTGTGTGATGTTTCTAGAACAACCATGCCAGAACTTAATTTGGACAAGACTCCCATGGACCAGATGACTGCCACTGTAAGTGTATTATCATTTTAACTTCCTCAAACCATTATCTGTGATTTCAAGCCAGTCTGATATGATATCTGTGCTCTCATGTCTAACTCAGGCTCTGAAGGAGATCATCTTTGGTTCTTCTATGGCTTGTTTCACTGAGGATTGGAAACAACAGAATTGTACCTTTTCAGATACTCCCGGTTTGAAGTATGGGATTGTACAAAAGAAGGTAGTATTCAAGACAACCTCAAGATTTACTGTAGTTTTGGTGTGTAAACCTTTGCGTTATGAGATCTTCTGGGGTTGTTTCATCAGGGAGGACCGTGTGGAGTCCTTGCAGCAGTTCAAGCTTGTGTTCTACAGAAGCTTCTGTTTGAAGAATCGAGCAATGACTCATTGAAGGAGTGCGTATGAACATCAGTCATATTTTTGCTCATTTTTCTGTTGAAAGATTAGATATTATTTTTTATTATCACGTTAATATAATTTTCATAGCTCTTACTGATCTCAGATATATTTGCATTTTTATACAATATATTGTCTCAATTTTTTTTAAATGTCACCAGGAGACTGGAGGTATCAAATGTTTTAAGGACAAAATGTCTGTCTCGGGCTTTGGCTGACATACTATGGAGAGCGGGGAATATGAAGAGAGCCACAGTCACAATGTAAGTGTCACACATTTAGAATTGTCACTTCTATTTACAAACCCATTGTTCATTTCTCAACCGTAAAGCACCTGCCCCCACAGAAACACAGGAAGAAGTCTGTTCACCCCGATTGGACGCTACAAATCAGATGGTGTTCTAGAAATGGTAAGGTCATTTTTTGACCCTTAAATTGCCTTCTAATTGCTTCTTAATCTTTTTATGACTACATATTTCTCTTTTGTTAATAGATTTTTTTTCATATTCTGCATAGATAATGCACGTCACTGTGGAGACCTTAGATGATCTCACTTTAGTTCTTGAGCAGCATGTTAGACAGGTAAGTCTGCACTTAAATGCCTCATGATGACGCATCCCATATACTTGATTTCTAATACTTGTAGAATATATATTTTCAAAAAGGTATGAAAAAAATAAATTTTAAGATTCATTATGTACAATATTGTTAAATATTTATTGGTGTTATATACACAGTAAGTGTTACTATTATTGTTTATAATATTGTTATTTATAATGTTTAAATGTGTAAACAAGATTTGTATTTGAGCACATCCAGTGATAGTCTTGAAGCATTTGAAGTCATATATCACCTGTTTAATAGCTCTTAATGTGATTGATGATGGCAATTAGTAGCAATTTTCTTTCTTCCTTTTAGTTTGAGTCTGGTCCCTTTGGCTGTATTTTGCTTACCGTCTCTGCCATTCTTTCCAGAACTATTGCAATGTGAGTTTCCACCTCTTTAACTCAGTGCAGACTGTTTACTTTCATATATTCACAGAGCTAATCGATTTTGTTTTTTGTGATTTAGTATACAAAGTGATATGGATGTGCCTACTTCCACCCTCATCGGAGCTCACGGCTACTGCACACAGGTTTGCCATATTAACACTTTACATTCCTTATCCTGATACACATATGCAAGCATTTGATTTTTCTCTTATTGGACACAGTGTTGTTTGATTTTTGTTTGAACAGCTCCAGTGTGTAAGTCATTAAGTCTTATATTTTCCCTTTCATTTTTCTTAAGGAATTGGTCAATCTTTTGCTTTGTGGACAGACAGTTTCAAATGTCTTTGATGATGAAATGAAGCTTGATTCCGGAAATGGAAATTTTACATTTCTGAAGGGAATTAAAGCACGTTGTAATATTGGGCTGCTATCTTTATTTGAACACTATAATATATGTAAGGTAATAAGGCTTCAAACACTCTAACATATACTTAGATATTATATCCAAATTTATTATATCTAGATTCCTCTCTTTTTAAAGGTTGGATCTCACCTGAAAACTCCCAAGTTTCCAATTTGGGTAGTGTGCAGTGAGAGTCATTTCAGTGTGCTTTTTTGCCCCTCTGAAGACCTGGCAACCGATCACTGCAAAGAGGAAGAGTTTGACTTGTACTATTATGATGGCCTGGCCAACCAGCAGGAACCAATTAGATTAACAGTCTGTGAGTCTCACACACACAAATCAAACACTGGTTGTATTATCTGTAGGATTTGAGAAAAACAAAATCAACACAACCTTTGCACACTTGCTTTGTAATTAGGGTTTATTATAAATCAGTATTAAAAGGCCTTGTGTATTTTGTGTCTCTGAACAGATCCACATTCTGCTGCTGGTGCTGCTCCGAATGACAACGCAGACAGTGATCTCATTTCTCCACTGGAGCTTTGCATCAGGACGAAGTAATTCTTTTATTTCATCAGTGCTTAGAAGTGTATATCTCTTGCTTATTAGAATGTTTTCTCTAACATGTAATTTTGATATTGGGAAATACAAACATGTGGTGATATTAATGCTTCAAATATGTCTTACAGATGGAGAAATGCAGTGGTCAGCTGGAATAATACAGATCCCATTCTTTGATAATTCACGTAAAGGAGATTTTTATTTGACCCCATATGATTTTATCTGGTCTTAAACAAATTTCAAGTAGGTTTTATATTTAAATAGGTTTAGTATTTATTTTGTCTTTTATGATTGCTGCCATTCTCAATATTTATAGTATTTTCATCAGTCTGCTGCCCCTCTTGCTTGTTTTATACTTTATATTTATTGACAGTATGGCATTAGGAACTGTTATGCTTTGACAGACTTTTTAAAAACTTTTTTTGCTTTATTCAAATCATGATTAAATTATCAGACAGAATGACTTGTGATGTGTAAATAATTGGCATTGTTCACTCTCTAGTAATTAAAGGATTAGTTTCACCCAAAAAATTAAATTCTGTCATTGTTTACTCACTCATACCGTTCCAAAACCCTATCTAATGACTTTTTCTTCTGAGGAAAACAAAAGGAAGTTATTTTGAAGAATGTTGGTAACCAATTTGCCTGGCCATTACATTGTGGACAAAAATCAGACATTTCTGAAAATGTCGTCTTGTATGTTCCACTGAAGAAATTCATATGGTTTTTGGAATGGCATGAGGGTGAGTGAATTTTCAATTTTTGGTTAACTATCCCTTTTACTGTGTGCAAGAAAAAGATTTCTAACGAGGATATACAGTGTCATTTTATGCAAAGAATGCTTTTGTTGCAGTCTGTCCCAAAAGGAGAACCCTTGCATGGTGGAGACTCTTTGGCTTACTAAAATGTCACAAGAAATGCATTTCAAATATTAAATCTTCTTTGAACTGGATCAATGAGTTATGCCAGAGCTCTCTTCATTCTGCTTATGGCATTAGAGGACAGTTTACTCTCTATGATTGTTCATTTATTATTTCTGGTGTAGTATTTCTGTCCTAGTAATGTTATCATCATATGACTATAATTAGTCATTGTAATTTAGAAGTATCATTTTTAATTAGTAGTGACATAGTATTATAAACATGCTTTATGTAGAAAAGCAACTGACTTCAAATGTTACAATTCTATGAAATAATCACAGCCCTATAGCAGCAAACTGAACTAAGCAATACTAATTTGTGCACATGTAAAAGAACAAAGTGTAGAACATTAATAGCATAAGTTGATCAACACTATAACCCCTTTACAAGATGTTTGCTTGATCATTAATCATATTTTGTCAATACACAAACAGTCTTCGTGATACAACACAGAAGGTTTAACTGCAAACCTGCAAAAACAGATTTAAGCAGTTGATGACTCACAAAATGTGTTCATATGGCACGCATTACTGAGCACATAACGTTCACCTCTGCCACCAAAATAGGGCTGAATAGCCATGCATTTTGGGTAGTAGTTTTGGTTGAACCTTACACATCAGTGATCACTCAAGGTCTCATAGTTGGCTATTAGTCAACAACTGCAGCTGAGGTTAGAGCTTGAACTAAGAGCTGATTATGTGAGTTTTGATGCTATATTGCACGTATGCCTGGAATTTGAGATAAGCTTACAGCATAGTGGAATTCTTAGACCGATAACACCAATGTAAACACAAATATTGCATTGTTTTTCCACCAATCAAGTGTTTATTGTAACACAAACATTCCAGATCTTATAAACAGACATGCATTTTAAAGGAAGTATTGCCTGGCAAAAGTATATCATACTTTTACAACATCTGACTCGCTAAGTAACTCATTCACTTTGATCTGTCTTTTTCCTTCCACGCAGTTAAATTGCATCACTCCACGCAACCATATCGCTGTGCTGTGGAACTTTCAACTAGATTCCATCCCGCAGCTGAAAGTGCAAATATATTTTCCTCTTTGTGTTTGGTGGTGTGTGTGTGTGTGTGTGTGTGTGTGTGTGTGTCACAGTACTCAAACTGTCTTCAAGGTGCCTCTGTTGTGTCATGAATCCAATTTCAATCACAAATGTTTGTATGGAAAGTAAAAGCACTTTGTCTGAAAATAATTAGAATCAGAAGTGATTGGTTTGACAATGACAGTTCCTGTTCACTTTCTTTTCTCTACACTTTTTTTTTTGCGCTCAACTGCAACATAGCAATGTTCATAATCCGTACAGAATGACATCTCGGACAATGGTCCTGATGTTATCATATGTTATTCTCCTATCCATGGCTCCCAATCATTTTATAAGGGCCATCTGGTGTTTTATTTTTAGGCCCATGATAATGGAACAATTTCCACCCACACATGGTAATGCCATAAATATAGAAAGTATCGGTCGTTAACCCACCATGGGGATATATTACTCAACTGGCATCATTTAAAAGTGGTAAGGAATCTAGTTAGCTGTTCTGACGTTGCTTCCTGTCAATGGTAGACTCAATATTATGTGTTCTGCTTTTATCAGTTGTAATCATTTAAGAGCTTTTTATGCTCTATGTACATTTCATTATTTGAATTTCCTTTTTGAGAGGGCATATATACCAACCTTATGTTTAATGCAAAAGTGAGGTGCGGGCATTTGTAAGTTGAATGAGCATGAGACTTCCGGTGTCATCAGTTTCGAGTTATTTAGAACATTGATTTTGAAACTTGTGAATCCTTTAGAATCGTTAGAATACATTATCGTGATTTATATATGAATAGATGTTTTCGTGCACCCACCTTGTACGTAGTCCTACTGTGGTTCGGTTGAATTATCCCTGTGGTACGTCTGGTCCAGAACGAAGCAAAGATGCTTCTTGATTCACAGAAGATTTATTCCACTAGCATGTACAAACATGTGGGTGTTTGTGTGGTTCTACAAGACAAGTAGAAACAATTGTATATATCAGTACTTAATATTCACCATAGCATAACAATTCAACAATCAGTAGCTAAAGTTAACAATATTAATAGTTAGAAAGACATTAGAACATATCCAGAAATAATATATTTCACTTTCAATACCTTATTTATAAGTTATTCAACTTTGGTCAGACCGGAAATCGAAACTTACTTTTAGATGCATGCACACGATTAAACACCACTAGAAATGAGGAAAACTCTGTGCACTCCACACTCTACTGATTTATACCAACAACTGATGATTCTTATGACGCACTTTACAGCACATTCTAGCATACTCCGTAATTCCTCAAGGGGACAGTAACAGTCCACACTCATTGAATAGTCCAACACATACCAATATAGCTGTATTACCTAAGAGTGTCTGAATACAGAGACCTTTGCAACACCCATAGTTTTCTCTTCCTCTTCTATAAAGCAGCACAGCATGGACTCGCCTCGCCCTTTCATTGCGTGTTCCTGGGGGCGGGGTTTATGTAAATTTCTGGGTTTGTGATGTAACAAACCCGTGAAGTAGCTCGTTGTAGTCCCTACGAGCCGTTTTTTTAGGCATTAAACCGCCAGAATTTTGAAAAAAGATATCTCCGTTTGCATTGAACTTTCAACTTCATAACTTTGCAGATATTTTTTATGTTCAAACAGCAACATTACACACGTTAAAAAAGTGAAATCACAATCAACCACCCCTTTAAAAACTACCTAAAGTGAAATGTAGCATTTGTGAAATGTCCCCAGGTGTCTTAACTCCCATGGGAATTTTAACGTGAAATATAATGTTTAAAATCCTTCAGAAATCATTTTTATTTAGCATTTTTGTGTACCTCCATATCCAATCTGTGCTTTAAATACATTTATTTCAAAATAAATCTATAATATTTTAGATCAAATACACATTTTAGTCGTGTTCCCAGGTTTTCACTCAGTCCTGTTACCCTAACACGTTCCCCCCTCTGAAAAACTGGGAAAATTTGTTTTCGTGACAGAAGCTTCCACAGTGTACCAGAATGACAGTTACAGAACAAAAAACACAGATAATAAAAAATACAAGGAATTAAATAAGGAATAAAAATATATAAATCAACAATTGTATGTACAGGACACTCATATATTCACAATGAGTGTCCCACTTCATGTCCTGAGAGATTGTGGTGCCCAGGAGCCTGAATGACTCCACTGCAGTCACAGTTCTGTCCATGATGGTGAGTGGGGGGAGTGCTGGGGGTTTCTCCTGAAGTCCACTATCATTTCCACTGTTTTGAGCGTGTTGAGCTCCAAGTTGTTGATACTGCACCAGACAGCCAGCTGCTCGACCTCTTGTCTGTAAGCAGACTCGTCACCGTCTTGAATTAGGCCGATGAGTGTGGTGTCGTCTGCGAATTTTAGGAGCTTGACAGAGGGGTCTTTAGAATTGCAGTCATTGGTGTACAGGGAGAAGAGCAATGGAGAGAGAACACAACCCTGAGGAGATCCAGTGCTGATCGTACGGGTGCTGGATGTGAGTTTTCCCCAGCCTCACTAGCTGCTGCCTATCTGTCAAGAAGCTGGTGATCCACTGACAGACGGAGGTGCGCACATAGAGCTGAGTTTAGTTTTTGGCAGGAGGAGGTTTGGATGATAGTGTTAAAGGCCTAGCTGAAGTCCACGAACAGGATCCTCACATAAGTTCCTGGTCTGTCTAGATGTTGTAGGATGTAATGCAGTCCCATGTTGACTGCATTGTCCATAGACCTTTTTGCTCTGTAGGCAAACTGAAGAGGATACAGCAAGGGTCCAGTGATGTCCTTCATGTGGGCCAGCACCAGTTTTTTAAAATACTTCATGACCACAGACGTTAGAGCCATGTCATATACCTCTCCTATACTGATATATAGTAACTGACGAAAAGAACAGGGAGTGAGTATGTCACCAGATTTATTATGTAAATTTAGGCTACACATCCTATAATCTAGATAAATTTGAAAATGCTCTTTTTCAACGTTTTGGGCTTTCTATCAATCCACACTGAGACAATAGCATTTCCCCAGAGAAAAACTTTGGTTGTTCCTGCATTGTGGTTTATATTACATCCTGCAAGCTATGACAGAAAATGTACTTGAAAGATTGCTGATATGGCCAATGGAATGGCGTTTTAGCTGCACTATAAGAAAATAATTTCTCCAAAAAACTGAAAAATCTTATTTGTTAAGTTGATTATTTTTTTATCTCACTTTAGAATTTAAATAGTTTTATATTTATTTATTTTTTCATTATTCTATCCTTATCCCGAACCCGTCCTCTACTCTCGTCGAAGCGTGTGGGCTGCCTAACAAAAACTTCTGCAGACCACTAGTAGATTTAAATAGAAACATGATTTGACCTTTTTTTTTTTCTTTAGCAGTGAGGTCAGCTCACTAGTCAATGTTCAACACTTTCACTATGTTGTTGCGGGCATTAATACCTCACATGTGTAGTCAAACCTGTATACTTATATAATGGATACTCATTCCTGTTACCCAGTTTCATTCCTGTTACTAAACAGGTTTCTTTCTTTAAAAAATAACGTTAAACCATTATTTTTTTTTATTAAGTTTGGTCCATAATTTATCCCATTGTTTAATAAATTGCATCATAGAAAATGTATATTTGAAAATTGAAAATTGAAAAATTATAAGCTTGAGGTTTGAATCGCCTTTAAAATGAAAAATGGGATTGTGTACTTTAGAAAAATACACCTTGTTTAGATAAATAGTGTTTTTTATGATAAAAATCATCTGTTTTTGACCATGAACCCAACAATTTCTTTAAAATAAACACCTGCCTGAGGGAGAAATTAAGGAATTTGTTGACATATTTTTAAGTTTTTGATAACAGGACTGAGAACAATGCATCCATCTTCCACTTAAAAATTGTGTAAAAAAATAAATAAAGTTACATGAGATGGACCAATACAGATTTTGAATAGTTAAATATGTGTATTACTAGATTCAGTCTTTAAAAAAGATTTTTAAAGAGTCTTTTTTAAAAGAGTTTTGGAAGCAAATGGCACCCATTTGGTGGAATGGCCCAGCTTACTTCCGCATTGCGAAATAAGGTGAATATATTTAGTGTTAAGAGTTTGCTCCCAAACTTGCCTTGTTGCCATTATGTCTTCATGGATGAAGAATACTGGCATCACCTGTCTCTTTTCATTCATGCCTGAGTATCACAAGCCAACAGGCGCAAAATGAGTGGAGGTGGTGAAAGACTCCCGTGTGACGTGTCAGGAAGGAGGAAAGGAAGATTTGGAAACCTGACAAATAACACGTCCTGAGGAGAAAATCTTCTGTAGTCATGTGCATGCACTTTGGGACCAATAATACCTGAGGCCCCTATTGAACATCAAAAGAGTTTAAATGCTAATGCCACTGAATGGCAACCCAAGTTAAGTGCTGAATTAATTAAAAGACAGCCTGTCTGTAAGATCTTCCACTTCGCATGTCAAAGTATTTGTCTGGGTGATATTGGTTTGAGTGTCAGCTAATTCATATTCATGTTTTGTATTTCTCCTAAATTGGTGTTAGTCATAAACTGGCAAACACAAAGCTTGGCCCTGCCCCCTCTCACTGATGTATGAACCATAAATCGTTAGACCACACAAAATAGATCAAGGGTCTTTCAGAAGGAGATGTGTGGGTTTAAAAAGAATATGGAATCAGCTATAAATAACAGGACAGGGCCCCTCAGGATCTTCTAATGGGATTAAAATGTTTACTTTGCTGTAAAGTGTTGCCTCAGAGGCAAAATTATAGAGTACGTCATGTTTCAGTGTTTTTTTTTGTTTTTCAGTACAAGCATCCTTCTCCTTGCATCCTGTGGTCCTCATCCTTTTCCTGAAGCAATCAGTTGTTAGTCAAACTGGTTTGTCATTACATGATTTGAGTGCAGACAGTTGTTAGACAAAAAGAGTTCAGATTCAGCCGTTTTTTTCTTTTGCTAGGTATGTATTCTCCTTGATTATGGTATGATGATATCACATATATAGATAGATAGATAGAGAGGTTGGTTGGTAACCATTTTTTTTATCTCTACGCTCACTAAGGCTGCATTTATTTAATCAATTATATACAGTAAATACAACAGCCTACTATTGTAAAATTGTATTACATTTTAAAATAAATCTGTTACATTTTTTTTATTTACTTGTGTGATGGCAAAGCTGAATGAGCACATGATCTATCAGAAATTGATTTTTCTTATTTTTGGAAACTGTGAGGCTTTTTCAGGATCATTTTATGAATTGAAAGTTCAAAAGAACGCATCTTATTTAATGTCTATCGTATTCTCTTGTAAACGATTCAGTCTTTACTGTCACATTTTTAATAAAATTTTTTAATGTTATATTACAACAAAAAACCTTATGATTTCATGTCGAAAAAAAAAACAAGATCCAACCCATTATTAATACTTTTTTATTTATTGATTGGAAATATATCACCTACAAATCAACATTTGATGTCAAACTAGCTAGCCCCAGCTAACTTTGTATAAATCTTTGATATATTCTGTATTAGTAGAAAATAAACACTCACATATTTAGTTTGACCTCCTGAACTCTACAGTCAACATTTTCTAAAGGTTAAGCATAATTTTTCACTGATTTGCAAGAAAAGATAAAAGTACTTCATTTTTAAAAAGTCCTATTTTAGGCCATAGCCTACGTCGTTTTCGTGGAAAGTGCCTCATACACTTAGGCTACTAAACACATGTTTGCATGTAAATGTAGAATGTTCAGCCCCTAACTTTGAATCAGTCACATTTTAAATACATCATAATTATTTTAGTGTGTGAAGGTGAATCACATATGAGGTATAGATTCAGTAGGAAGAATCTATAGAAGTCAATAGGTTTGGGTCTTGCTTTTAATAGACAGGTCCACATCACTCTCTGGTGAGTCACTGAGGATGCGTCAAGAATCATGGCCAGGGAAACTATTGGACAAAAAGTCTCTTCAATTCATTACTTCATGAATGGCTCGGGGCTCTTCGGTTCAATGATGAAGAACTCTGAATGCCTTTGTTAGACTTATCTCCGGACAGCTTGCCGGTAACTGGAGGATTGTGTGTTTGGGTGTAATTGTGTTAGAACCCTCCCACATATCCTCCCTTGTGCGTCTTCTGTCTCGTTCTTTAATCTCTGCTGTTTGTCTTTGTGATAAGTGATATCCCGTTTCGATCATGATAGACTGTTTATGCCCACCTGATGAGAAGAAGGCTCTGTAACGGCCCCGGTGGATCCACCTTATTTATAGCGTCGGAATCAAATTAGACTGTTTGTGAAAGCCCAAGATACCTGCCGCAATAATCTCAGTCTGAAGTGATGTATTGATGCTTTTAGACAGAGTCCTAATTACGACGCAAGCCGTCAATTAGCGAGGGATGCATTTGAAGATTTAAAAAAAAATGGCTCAATTGTTTGTTGCCAGACATTTAAAGTCACTATGTCTGAGGATTTATATTCCCTCTAGAGCAGTAAGCCAACTGCTATTTCATAAAAGGCTCTAAAAACCACTCAAACCATGTCACACGAGATAATGATGAATGGTGAAGGAAAATGACTTCCCGGTATTACTTTCCCAGATTTTCACTGAGGAGCGCTGGAGCGAGAGTCCCATTTTTTGGCAGAAAGCTGGTGGCGTCAGCGACGTAAAACGTTCATAAGTTCACATTCATCAAAATCTGTGGAGAGGGTTTTGGTTTATTAAGAACACTTAAAAGGGGTCATATCATGAAGAATCAAGCTAATCTTTTGATCTAGATTTTTTTGATTGCTATTTAGAAGCTTCCTTCCAAAATGAAGAAGTAAGATTAATTGATAGGCTACTAATCTGCAAAAAAAAAAAAAAAGAAGGAAACTTTTTGACGTCATATAGGCTAGATAAATACATTTGAAAATTCACATTACACGTCAATGACGTCTGCTTTTACTCATTGCACATGCAAAGTAGTGTTAAGGAGTCTTAAAGGCACAGCAGCCAGAAAAGTAATATAAAAATGTATCAGTTTACGGCTTTCTAGGGTCAGAGAAAGAGTGGGAAATGTTCATTAAAAACTCGAAAAATTTAAGAAAAAAATAGCGTTATAAATGAACATGGAACTGTAAAAAAAAAAAAAGGCATATGACCCTTTTAGACAGAATGAAAGACAAATATGTCTGATAAGCAAGATCCTGTCATGCATTTGCCATACTAATTAATTTGATAAGTTTTCAGAGACATTCTGGCGTGAGAATTTGTAGCACTGTGAGTTCTGGCGCAGCATTGCTTTAATATGTTTATGTCACACTCTAAACAACAATTAAACACAGCTCAAGGCCACATTTAATGTTTGTGTTAATAACCATCCAGATCAGATCAGGGAAATATTTGATTACGATGGAGATATAGATAAAGCCACAGTTTTAGTGGATCTCAAAAGTATCTTATTTGCATCATTTTAGTAACACCAACAGAAGGGGAAGACAAAATGTTTGTCATTTCTAATATGAGAACAGGATCTCCAAGAGTGAATATTCTCTGTTTATTTGCTCATTTGAAAGGGTCCACTCTTGTTTGTGTGCTTTACTTTTAAGACTTTCTCATATGGAGTCTTACTCCAGTGCTAAAAAAGACACACTGTAGCCATGTTGTATCTGCAAAGCTGTTGAAAACAAACAGATAAATTACTTTAATCCAAGACAAAGTCAAGATAAGCAACTTTCGAAATCCTGATAAACAATTACAGAACTATGACTCTGAACTGATCTCTACTCTAAAAATAAATACATACATAAAGTAAAAATAACGGTGCAAATCAAATCGCATGACAGCACATATAAAGAAGTATTATACAAGCATGTAAGCAATTAAGTCAAACAAGACATTTAAGAGTGACAGAGACTTGGTGCCCACCGTTGGGATATATGAATGTGATATTGTGAGAGATTTATGATCTTATGTTCCCCCCTGATACAGAAGAAATGGGTTGTCAGCTGTTATGAAATCTGCTCAATTACTGCAATGGAGCAGATTTCATAATAGTTGCTAACCCATATTCCAATCAATCATCCAACAAAATAAGCTAAAAGAAACACAAAATATGATGTTTTTATGCTCGAGTCATTTATTATCAGCCACAGGAATGCTTTAGAGAAATATATCATCAGATCAAACAGTTTTAGAATGAATTTTTTAATAAAATTTGAATTAATTAAAAGGAGAAGGAAAAAAAAAAACAGGAAATCAAATATTGTGTTTGAATGTTTTTATTCTTTCAAAGCATCAGTGCAATATTACCATTGTTATCAAACAATGTGTTTTCATAATTCAAAATAATTCATCATTTGAATTTCAATAAGTGCCAATGGTAGATATCATGGAAATGACAGCATGGTAAGAAACTTTCACAATCCTTTTTTTAAAGTGTAAGGAATGAAATAAAATATTTAGATTTGAAATAATATGTTTGGAACAGAAATATATTTGAGTAATGGTGGCTTAATGAGATACATATTCAAATGCAATCAGGACAGAATATTTACAAATCATTTAAATAAATAATTGGCTGCAAAGATAAATAATACTTTCTTTAAAACTCATAATATAAAAAGCAAAGCTATTAAACAAAATTATATTTTAAGAGCATTTTAAAACAAACATAAATGATAAAAAGCAAAAAAAATTTTTTTTATTATTATTATAGAACAATTATACTTTGTAAATGGAAATGACATGAAAACAATGACAGTTAATTGCAGTGATTTGAAGGCACTTCCTTGGAAAAAATAATTTACTCCAACATCTCTGGAGTTTCTTCGTTTATATCCTCAGGACCTACGACACATACAGAATTAAACAGAATTATTTTAAGATTTAATCATATTAAAATTTCCTTTATATTTTAAATGAATACTTTTAGGATTCGGTTACAGTTAGAAAAAAGTATGAGGAAGACAGCGTACGAAATTAAGTTCCTCAACCAGCTCAACCTGTCATACACAGAAACAATGAACTTCAGACTTGAATTAATTTCTCTCCACTTCAATGGAAATCACTTATTCACGTCATAAAAGGCAATTTAACCATTTCTAATTGATTCAGAGGAAAACCAGTCTGAGCAAGAGTAATCATAACCTAATAAAACCACCATAATTCACCAGCCCTATCATTTGACATTCAGATTGGTAATGGATTCTTTCACCTTTCACTAACAGGTTCTTTGAATGTCTCATTCCAGCTGATGATGTCACAGCACAGACTGATCCCAGCGTCACAGTTTGGAGGTGAACTATTTTGAATATGTTTCTAGGAATTAAATGAACAATGTTTGATTCTTTGACACATGAGCTCGGATTGACTTGCCAAGATTGTTATTTAATCACTTTATTACACAATCTAATATACAATTATTTGATCTATCAGAAAAAATGCATTAGGCAACTGCAACTTGGCAAAAAGGAAAAATATCACAGGACAGGAAGAGTCTGCTAGATCCAAGCTTGTGCATTGCTTTTCTTATCAATTATACAGACATAAATCTGAAATCAGAATCAGTTTCTTTAAGACTTTATACATTTAAATTTCAGTTGCCAGAACATGAACTCTTGGGAGACTTTGTTACATCACTTTGTATATAATTACTTCAAAGTGATTAGTTGCACGCATATTACAATGCAAATTTATGCCTCTCTGGAAGTTCTATTCTGCCTGTGTGAACCGTGCATTAACTGCATGCCTCAGAATGTACCAGATGGCCATGATTAAACTGACATTATATCTTACTCAATATTTCTTCTAAGGTTTCAGTTAAGGAAACATGCAAAACTTTCCCAACAGTAACCGGGAGCAGGCTTGGCTATCATGTTACAAATCTTGCCGTTTCAGACAATAATAAATACACACAAACACATAATAAATATACAAATAATAGTTTATATACTCATAATTACATGTGTTAAAGCAGCTTTGTACTTACATGCGGTTTCTATGATTGTGTGCAAAGGGGACTCATAGCTAGCCTCGTTAGCAATCGTGCACATCTTTTATAATCTGTTGGGGACAAGACAAAAGAAATGAAAACAAGGAATTTTCGCTTTCACAATATTAAACAGACATTGACACTCTGGCTTGTGCTGTGTGACATGAAGCACACGTCACCACTTCAAACGCACTGATGAAATTCAGTTTTAAGTGGAGCTCTCATGCCATCACGGGGTGACGTATAGAGTATGAACATGGCTAAGGGTTAGATGGATCCCTGTAAATAGCTTCATCTCTGCCCCAGTAATGTACTTGATGGCCTAAAATGACTGTGTGGGTTCAAGCACCACATGCTTCCACCCTTAATGGTGTTTGTGAAGTCTGAACATCCCATTGCTGTCCTGTTCCAAGCACCGTTGCCGTCATTTTCTCTCAAGGTACTGCCACGTTTCCCTTCATCCCGTTTAAAAGTGACACTGTCAAAGCAGAACTCAAACACTACAAAGTATCTTGAAAGTATACGGCGTGGAATGGCTTTGAATTCGCCGTTGCCATACATGAAAACGTATCTTGTGTTAAGTTTACTGCAGTTTAGGGAGCATTTATGTCATAAAAATGCTCTGGAAGACAGAAACTCTGATTTATGTATGAATTATTATGCATTTGTCATTCCCAGCGTTCCTTGTGGCTGCCAAATACTCACATACAGCTGGATGGATTTGCATGTTTACAAAGCCCATCATACCAAATAATATCTCTTTGTCATACGCATGCTGTACTTTCTTTACTACTACTTTCAATAATTCATAGATCCTGATTTAGAAGAGAAAAATCCACAGTTTCTAAGGTTGAACTTCACAATTCTTCCTTCTGAGAACCACAGAGGAGGGTCGTGAAGCAAGTTCACAATACATCGCTGGCCACTAACACACAAGTGTTTTTACTCAAGAAAAATCAAACAAAACACTTGAACGGCCATTGTCTAGAGGAAACAGGCATCTGTTGTGACCCAAAATATAAATCTGATCATCACTATGGGAAGCTGGTTTGTCTTTTATTTTGTAAAATATAAAATGTAGTACAATTGAAGAAAAGGAGCCTTGATTTGTTTGGACATTTATGCTCTCTATACAGAGTAACACTTTAGCTGCGCCTTTAAATAAGTGTTATTTAATGGAAAACTCTAAACCTCTCCTGAACACTATGAAGTCCATGAGGACTAAGGGTGGAGGAGCATTTTCACTGCGGTGTAACGCCCTGTCAAAACTTTTTATTTTTTACTTCAGAAAAATAGAAATGTAGGCAGCATTTCTAAAGTCTCTACAAAATAAACAAGCACAAACATATAAGCAGAATAATACAAAAATCAACTAAGATCATAACATAATTCTAATTTGAAACTACAGGGAAACATTTCATGTCTTTAAAGTGATAGGTCACCCCAAAATGAAGATATTTAAAAAATTTTGGGTGAATTATTTTCTTAGTTAAAGATATACGTACATGACGGTCTGGAACATTCCCTTGTATTGTGATAAATTCTATGGAAATGTGTCCTGCATTCAGATGGAAACTTGACTGGTCCTGCTTGAAACAACAAAGGTTTCAACCATCAAATTAGCGTTTTATAGATTAATTACTCTGGTGAATGAAATCATTTAGCTTTTAATTTCAAAATCTCTGCTTCAGCGTTATGTCTAATCTCGCAAATTTGTACAAAGAAAATGGTAAAGTTGCTGTAACTTTTTCACTTGTGCAGAAACCCAGAAGGAGAATTAGCACATGCTAACACTTGACATGCTATCACAAGGGCAGAGACTTAGTGATTCTTATTCTGGCAAAGCTCTTACAAAGTTTCATTGTACGAGCTTTTGGATAACAAATTTGAACACTCAACTGAAGATTCTGCAATGAATAATCATTTTAAAAGCACTTTTCCAAACAACATTTGGCTGGAGTACAAAGTGTATTTCACAACCCAGAGGCTGTAAAAACAATTTAACTAAGTTAATCTATTGCAGGCTTAACTTATTTGACTGGCCTTATTATGTTTTACAGGATGAAAGATTTAAAATTATGCCTATAATGAGAACAAAAACAGAGGATGTATTCAGAATGGCTACTGAATACTGCACAGTATATATTGCATACTACTTTTTTAAAAATAGCAAATGAAACGGTGTTATTCCACAGTCATCATTTTAAACAGAATGCTACCTTTTTGTCACATGACCTCATCAAGTTACATGTTGCATCCGAGTGAATGGTGTCTGGTTATTATCTTTTTCGCAACCCAGTTTTGTATAAAAATGGCTTTTATTTTTGGCAGTCAAATTAAATGAGTCAAGAAATAGATATTACTTCTGTTTCACTCCTGACACTGGAAATGGAAGGTCAGGTTGAACGCACTACATTGTAGAATACAATATTCGACAAAGTAAACATGTGGCAAAAGTAGCAGGTCATAAGAAAAAGAAATTCCACACACTGTGCATGCACTGTATACTGTACATATTATATACCGCAGCAACAGGAAGAGTAGTATGTTAGTATGCTATTCTGAATACATAGCCAGTAGCCACACATCTAGAACTCATCTAGAGGGCTGCTTGAAATATTTAATACTGCAAAAAATATGAAACATATTGAAATGGGTTTTTGTTTACCTGTAAAATGTTCTATAAATCTGTCTTTCATGCTCATGTCTCTTGGGACAACCTCTGAAACATAAAGACAAAAAGACAGTGTTAATGTTTTTGCCACCACTGTATCCAGCCTAATCAATAAGACTCAAAGCTAGTAAATATACCCCTTCATCGATACCAAACCAGAAATGTGTTCTTTTAACTCATACTGGATATTAATTAGCAATTTGACCATTCTTAAAGAAACTGAAATAAGCGATCGATACTGTGGGTGAACAAAACAGACTCACCAAGTAGCTTCCTCTCAAACTGAAGCAGTTTGAGAAACATAGAAGCTGTTATTGCATTTAGCTTGAGGTTGGTTGGATGGATGAAAATGGGAAAGAGCATTGTATTTTTGTGGAGAAATCTGTCTCTGTCTGGATATATTATCAGATATTCCACTATAATTTGTGTCTTCCAAATCAAAATGCACACATTATTTTTTCTTTTCTTAAAAAAATAATGAATTCTTTCATTAGTGTAATATTTTTGATAACCTATTGCAATTTTAAAGTCTGTTTTATACGTATAACAAAACAAAACTGAAACTACTCAAGTATCCCTTTGGGTAAGTGTTTTAATGTGTTTAGTGTTTAATAAAACACAAAGCCTCTGCCAAGTGGCAGCTATAAAATATGTTTTATAGAAATGTACTGCGGGTATATAAAACACTGAGATTTCTGTTCTGAGTTAATTGTGATTATTAAAAAAGAAACATTACAAAGAGACAACTTTGTTCAGTATAACCATTTGCTGTGTATTAATGAATGTGATTTAGCCGGGGAATGATTATGTCATCATCTTGCGTCCAGCTTAGTCACTGAATACACTGTCTAGCACATGGTATGAAGTCATTTGTAAGTCTGCTTACTTTGCTATATATAGAGAGACATACTACTGACTTCTATTGTTTTTTAATAAAGACATTCTTTATAAACCATTTATTTTGTTGACAACCTCCCCAAAGGTTTTGCAAAACTGATAACATGACTTCAGTTTGCATCAGCCCACAATTAATGATGAATTTACAGACAGTTTGTTAATAGTCTTGTAAATACTGTTAGCAGTTTGTCAGATCTCAAACTCATAAATGCCTGCAGTGTACAAACATGCAACAACCTCTTGGAAAACATCCCTTTGTAAGATGATGATATAACCGATTACAGTCATATACGCCATGTGTTTTACTGTGGTGACTACATGCTTGACGTAAGAAAGACGCGCAGCCATTTAAAGCATAGATGTAAAATGCAATCCCAGATTGATAATCCAGTGCTCAGTAAATCTGCTAGAGCTTGGGGTCCTTGCTAATTATGTACAATCTGTGGCCCGCCCGACCCTGGGACACCGTCCCCACATGTAGACCATATCAGTTCCAGCCTATCGAAGTAAGGAGATTATTGCATGCAAAGTTGTAATGCCTATCAATGTCAGGTCCACAAATCCATGCAGCAGCTAATTTTAACCTGCCTCAGAATGTAGGATAACCAACACTGTGTTATGAATGAGTTCCTCTTTCATTCAAAATACAGTGACTTTCTACCTTTTCGATGTCTACACAGATTCTTCTACTGAGGGCCATTCTTTTCCATTTTTAATAAGAAAATCATGGAGATGATGCACTATTAAACACCCATCAAGATAATTCCAGGTCTATACGCGTGTTGTCGCACCTGAGTCTTACATAAGATGACTAAATGCCTATACTAATGGGCTGTTCTATTCAGAAGGGTACAGTACAGTGCAGTGTGTTGACTGTTTAGATTATATAAATGTCCATAATCAACTCAGTTTTCAAAACTAGCATGTTTTCACTAGATTAAAATCATTCTCATTGCAAAACTTTAAAGGCAATAAACTCATTCAAAGGTCATCCAGATCAGCAATAGCAGATGTTTATGGGTGTAATTTTTCTTTGGCACACAAATTCTGTGTAACAACACGTCAATCAGTTTTATTTTTTGTTATGACTAAGACATTTAAATAGAATCAGCACAACCAGAAAACTGGCAAAATTTCATGAAATTTGTTTTATAATTAAATTAAGTAATGGGGTATCACAGCAGTGAAGAAACCACGTAATAGCAAAAAAAAAAAACAAGTCTTTGTCTGTATTTGAGTATAATAAACTATTCCCAAGAGTAACAGAAATGCTAAAATGCCTCTGAACACATCAAAACACTGGACAGCTTCTAGATGTGACATGGAACATTCAGTAGTTGCTGTTAAATGACACATATTAAGTTCAGCACAAATGGCAAAACTCTTTGGAAAATTACACCAATAAGCACGTATTATTATTCCAGCATGAACAATCTCAAGTACATACAATTTAAATGCACAAATAACGTTGTTCTATTTTAATATACATTAAAATCGAAAGTATTCCTGTGATGCAAAGCTGAATTTCCATCAGCCATTACTCCAGTGTAAAGTGTCACATGATCCTTCAGAAATCATTCTAATATGCTGATTTATTATCAGTGCTGGAAACTGTTGTGCTGCTTAATATTTTTTTAGAACCTGTGGTACTTTTTTTCAGGATACTTTGATGAATAAAAATTTAAAAAGAAGAGCATTTATTTAGAATAGAAATCTTTTCTAACAATATACACTACATTTCAAAAGTTTGGGGTCAAAAGTTTTAATTAATTCTTTCTTTTTTTTTGAAGACCATTAAAACAAAAAAACTTTTAAATTCAGCAAGGATGTGTTTAATTTTTTGGGGGTTTTTTTGTTACGAAGTGATAGCAAGATTTATATTGTTAGAAAAGATGTCATATTTGAATAAATTCGTGTTCTTTTTACACTTTTTATTATTAAAAGAACTGAAAAAAGTATTGCAGTTTCCTAAAAAATATTTTGCAGCACAACTGTTGCCAACATTGATTATTCTAATAATAAATCAGCATATTATAAACACTTGACACTTTATACTGGAGTAATGGCTTATTGAAAATTTCAGCTTCACAGAAAATAAATAAAATTAAATTTTGAATGGATTTAAATAGAAAACAGTTATTTTAATTTGTAATAATAGTTCACAATATTACTTTTTTTACTTTATTTTTGGTTAAATAAATGCAGCCTTGATGAGCCTAAGAGACGTCTTTAAAAACATTACAAGTCTTACTGATCCCACACTTTTGAACAGTAGTGTACATATATCCTCTTCGCGGAGGGGTTTCTATTGTGTTTTTTTTTTTATCACCTCAGATTATAATGGGATACACTACTTTTACAAATACTTAATACGGAATTTCTGAACTTTATAATAGAACGTATTCTTACGTCAATTATTAAAGTAGTACATATGTTACTCTGAATATGAGCGCTTAGACAAAACACATGCTGTGTTGTATCGCGTTGGTATCGGGGCATTTTAACGAAGTACGAGTACAGGAGCTCAGTATCCGACCCAATACCGTACCAGTATAGGTGTCGGTGCACCCTAATTGTGTTATCATTATATATCGGATCCGTGCCTCAGGTTCCTTAAAGGACACTGCCTATTGCTGTGGTATCAATAATACTTCACTTTCAGTAATTAAATGGAAAGCAATTTTTAATTTGACATTTTTTCTTTCTTGCTGATCCTAAAAATGTCTGAGGCACCCGTGGGTCAAAAACCATACTGTGGATCCGATCGTGAGATTTGTGATCATGTTACCACTATTTCTGTCAATGGTAAATTTGTGATAACGTAAGAAAAGTATTTTAAATGTTTTGACACTTGCTTGAGCAACATAATATATAAATCTAGAAGTAAATGCAAAAGTAAAAAGCATTGAATAATGTGTTGCTTATATTTATTTATAAATTATAAACTTTTTACTCCACAGGCTGAGGCTTCTTGTCACA
This sequence comes from Sinocyclocheilus anophthalmus, assembly GCA_018155175.1. Lineage (NCBI taxonomy): Eukaryota > Metazoa > Chordata > Actinopteri > Cypriniformes > Cyprinidae > Sinocyclocheilus > Sinocyclocheilus anophthalmus. Next base: position 174,125 of record JADLZN010010208.1, on the reverse strand, counting down.
GAATGAGGCAAAAAATATGCTACTTTAAAAAGAATACATCTATTAGCAATAGATTATAAATTAGGGTGACCCATATGTCCTCTTTTCCCCGGACATGTCCTCTTTTTCTTTAACCCACTCCCGCTGAATCTCTGACCATTGCCGCCTGCTCCCGCAACGCGTTTCGCTCCCGCGTTTTTTGTGTCCACTCCTTTAAAACATTCTAACATTGTATATTTTGGCGCATCAGGGAGCCGCTCTCAAGATGTGGTGTATTTAAATATTTTTGAACGAGCGTTCACGCTGTTTACTTTCACTTTCGATTTCGCGATCACACGCACTCTGTGTAAAGGGAGCACATCTTACAAGATCAGATATTTGTCAATGAGCTCAGAATCTGTTGAGCAGCAAACACTCCAGCATGGTCTTGTCAGTCATCATTCCTTATTCTCGACCTGTGATCATTCCACGCGTGAGACTCCGTAGCTCTTGTTTTGGATGCAGTGTTGCCAAGTCCGCGGTTTTCCCGCTGTATTGGGCTACTTTTAAACTGTTGCCATGGGTTTATTTTCCCAAGTGGGTTAAAGGTTTTAAATATTGCATAAATTACATTTGACTGAAATGCTTGTATTGAAACATTTTGCATTCTACCTATGATAAAACTTTCATGGACTTCTACATTAACTTCCCTCCTGGTGGAATGACCTGCCCAGCTCAATTCCAAGTCCTTAACCATCTTCAAGAAAAGGCTAAAAACATATATCTTCCATCTTTTTTGACCCTCTAACTCTAGCAATCTCTATTCTAATGCTACTTCTAATTTTATCTGCTTGTTTTTTTTTTATTAAAAAACTTGACCCTCTAACATTTGCACTCTCTATTCCATTTCTATTCTAATGGCCAATCCATTTTTGGGGGAATTTTTATTTATTTTTTTTAATAAGTATCAGTTTAGGCACCGGAACCGTTTTAAAAGTATCGATTTGGCACCGGTAGCGTAAAAAAACCAAATGATTCAGCCTACTAAAACAGCATTTTCAGTGACAATGTTTTGCATTATAAATCAAAATAATGGATAAATGTTGTGTTTGTGGTAATCAGCCATGGATCAGTAGCGGACTCCTTTGTGAAAGCTGCTTCCCCTCTCACAAGAGTCCTAAGAGGAGAAAATTCCCCCCTTTTCATTTCATCATTTCTGATGTCTAAAAATCCTGCTTGGAGTATCACTATAAATAGTTATAAATTATAAAAAGAAGATCGGTATCGGTGATCGGTATCGGCAGGTACTGCTTTCTGCAATCGGTGATCGGCCTCAAAAATCCTGATCAGAGCACCCCTAAGTTTTTACATATATGAAGACCCCTGTATTTTAAAAGGCTTTTGTGTTCGTGGGCATCTATATGTTGAAGTTGGCAGAATGAACTTTTTATCAGAATTAAATATGTGCAGTTCAAATTCAGCCGTGATCGTATCACTGTTACTAGGCTGTTCGATTTGGGGGAAAATATCAAATTGCGATTTGATTTGCGATTTTAAATTTGCAAAGTCAAGCTTCAGCTCAATATTGTCAATAATGTGCAGCACAGTATGGGTATCATTACCCTGCTGAAAAAAACAATAGAAACCATCACAGAAATTCGTATAGTTTCCATTAAACCATTACAAAATGTCTTTTTGTTTTGGGCATTATTCCAATAGGAATTACTGTTGTTCTATTGGTTGCCATCTGCCAGATTACATCCCACCAATAGAAGCCATCAAATAGACACCATTATAGTTTACATTAAACCAATACAATTCCCATTATAACCCTGAAATCCATTAAATTTGTTATTTTGTTTTGGGAGGGGTTCTATTGTTTTTTTCAGCAGGCAAGATTATAATGGTTACTGCTCTTACATAATTTACTTAATTACTGAATTTCACAGAAAATATTTGTTTATTTTTTATAAATAAAGAACTGTATTTCTTAAGTCAGTTATTAAAGTATTACATTGATTTATTCATTTTAAGTATTTGGGATTTTAAGAACAAGTGGAAAATGTGCTGAATGTTTAATTTCATCCAAGTGAAATTAGCAAGCAGTTAGACTGAATTTACTTTCGTTTTAAACGCGGAGCCAGGCGCGAGTCAACACAGATTGTGCGCGTGCGTCAAGCCTCATCCATACCACCAGATGCGCTCGTGGAGACTTGCGGAGCCGAGTGCGAGTATAAACGAGCATTACGAGACAGCCTGCGTGAGTGCGGCAAGCATGAACGGCTCGTCCGTGACGCGGGATTCACGCCGCGTGGGGCGAGAGGAGCGAGTATTAGCATTCAAAGACACTGGCCCGTGTGTTCGCTCTTCTGAATTGGGAATAGCCAACATGCATTATAAACTTATTTCAAATTAATCTGTTGGGGAGATAAAATTTATAAGATAACGTTCACGTACTAACAAAAACATCTAAGAATGTATCTTTTATTCTCCAGTACTGAAAACAGAACCTATAAGGGAGCTTTTGATATGCGCTGTGGTGCAGCTCTTGCAAATTACCTTTTTTGATCGTTGTCTGTCATTTCGAAGCTTTGTTGCATACGGTTTTCTTTAGTTTTAATTTGCCTAACTATCGATCTGACCCCGTAGACGCCATAATCCCACTCTGTCTCTCTCCCGTCCCACGTTCCGTTTAATTAAATGGAATTTTTAATGGAATGTAATTGTTTACGCAGTTGGCTAGAGCAGTGCTGATTGGGGAGATTGGAGGTGCGCTCACTCTTGCCCAGGGCTGGCAGTCATGCATACAGTATGCTCTGGAACAGAGTAATATCGCTCGCGTCCACATCGCAGGCTTTGCGATTAGGAAATCACAACGTCTCAAATCGCGATATCGATTCGATTTTTGATAATCGCACAGCCCTACTGTGTCGTGCTTTCGTGATATGTGTGTGTGGTTTCATGATGTAGTTGGCAATACCCAGCCCTAATGTGTGCGCGCGCAATGTCAGAAAGCCTTGACGCTTTGCAAACATTCAGACATCACCTTTGTTTGCGTAACATTTGATAGTGAAAGCTTATGTGATGTCATTTCAATGTGTGTTTTGTGAAGAGAAGAAACTAAGAGAAACTGGTTCGGGATTGCCCTAGATGTCTCTGTAATTAAGTTCAGGGGTTTTCTCCCCTTTGGTTTAGTGTCAGTGAAAGAGTTATTCCCCAGGCTGGCCTGTGATATCTCTTGATGTGTATACTTGCAACAACTCATTAATAAAATTATGAATAATGCATCAGAGAGAAAGGACAATCATTTTGATCAAAACAATTTTTCAAATGTAGGTTTTTAATAATTTAAATATTAATTTAATTCAATTCAGATAAAAGATGCAAATGCTATATAATAGGGCTGAACGATTAATTGCTTTTGCGAAGGGGGGCTAATATCGCGATATGCCCCTTTCGATTTTTCAATCGCATAGGCTGCAAAAAAATTTTTTTTATTTTTTATTTTTTACCGTCCACGTGACAGGCGAGAGTAAAGAGGTGTGTTCGACTTGAAGATCAGATCGGTGTATGACATCAAAGTACGAGAAGACGTCCGCGCTCTCTTATAGCTCTCTCAGTATTTTGATGACACACCCATCGGTCTAAGCAGCGCTGCTTCAAGTCGAGCGCGGGCCCTCAGCAGAAAAAGAACATAAATAATAACATCAAAGGACTAACTTAGTGGGAGATGGATTGGTTTGTGAAAGGGAAGAGAACAGCCATAGATGAAGTCGCACAGACCCAGGCAGGTGCTGGTCATTTAAAAGCTAAATGCTGAAAATATGACAAGGCATATCTTGCTCTCGGCTTCACTCACCGTGTCTATACCGGACGCTACAGTTGTCGCGTCGCACCGCAACAGCTCTACACTGGACGTGACAAAGCGACCGTTGCAAATCATTTTAACTTTGTGTAAGTACGTCATAAACAGAACAAGGCATCAGTTTAATGTTGGGTTTTGTCGCGCTGCGCTGCATCCAGTGTAAACAGCATCACTGATTATAATAGGTTCTATTGTATTTTGTCGCTCGCGTCCGGTGTAGACACGGTGTTTAATGTCGTTGGTGAGGAGGAAAGCCTGTGTGTGTACTATACCTTAGCGGACAGCATGAAACCCACAAAAAATAAATAAATAACAGAGATAGAATAATAATAATAATAAGTTATTCTCTCTATGCTATTTTTCAATGTGATGCAGGTGTTTTTTTCCCTGTAGGTTTTTTAAATTAAAAAAAGCATTAATTTTTCATAATGTTTATTGAAATTATTTGGTAGTCTGAGGGGGCGCAACCAAAAAAGTTTGAGAACCACTGGTCTAATGTTAACAGACAGTGTTTAAAAAGTGCGGTCCACATGTTTAAATATGTTTATTACAATGACTGTGAATTACCTAAAGTAGTGTGCTAAAGCAACAGATTTGTTTTTATATTTCTGCAATATTTTAGTTTGTGTGATTTGTTACTGACTTTCATATTAATGTTTACACCAGGCTTATTTGTCAGTGCTTTATGTTTTCATAATTATTGCATGCTTACAAGGTTGGAAGTTCAACAAATCAGTCAATATACTGTGTTTGTAGTTGTTAAATAATAATGTCATTCATATCAATTCATGCATCACCTAATTTCATCGTAACATATATGCCTGGCGTACAGAAAATAACATTTATGTTTAATCTATCTAATAGTTTGAGCATACTATACAATGATTTATAACTTGTCTTTGTTGAATAATACAGAACAAAGATCTTTAAAAAATAATTGCATATTAAATCACAATCGCAATATTGGTAAAATCACCAGCAATTAGGTTATTTTCTAAAATCGTTCAGCCGTAATATATAACTTTTTGCTCAAAGTGAGTAATTTGTTGATTCAGACTAGTAACAACTGAATTCATAAATCTTTTTTGAATGATTCATTAAAAGAACCAGTTCATAAATGTCAGTTTCTCGTGAATCGATCGCTCTATTTGTTTATTTTTGTGTGCAGCCCTTGAGGACAATGCAAATATTATTTATAAATATAAATATAATTATGATTACTAATTAGTTATTTAAACGTATTTGCTTGATATGAATTTGGTCATGACCATTCTTCCGCTTCAGTGTTACGTCCATGATCCTTTTATCATCTATATTATGGCTGCACGATAAATCGCATGTGATTGTGATGCGCATCTCGTCAGTAAAGCCGGTCCTGTGATTAGTAGTAAATAGGGTTGGGCATCGTCTATTGCCGATGGCTGATGGATATCACGATGTTGAGCCGGCGTCGTGATTCCCCCCCCACAATCCGTGTGTTCGGAAAGAAAATGGCGTGTACTATGGAACCCCTAAAGTTAATAAATACAAGATGAGAGAAATACATTTCGATATTTTCTCTCGCAGTAATATCATTGGGTAACCCTTTATTTACCCTATTTGTTGTTTTGTGGCAGCCCTATCATTTAAAGTTGCTGCTCAAGCCTTTTTTGGCTCAGAATTCAATTTTTTTTTCTCTTTTGTTCTTTTCAGGTGGAGTTTATTTCCATTCTCTCCAGCACACCCACTGGAAGGCCCCAACATTGGCTGAGTGCGTGGATACTCTGTGTTTGAGTGTGCGTATGGTCAGCTGAAAGACGAGATAACTCCACATTGTCAGAGAAGAAAGTGCAGGCATGGCTCAAGGCACTCCCTTGAGGCCGCGTCCCCCTGAGATCCTTATGTAATGCCTCCTCATCTGCTAATAGACGGCAGCTGGGCCTGATACACTCACACGTACACATTTAAGGAAGTCTCTGAAGTGTCCCAAGGGAGAAGTTGAACTCTTGTCCATTGTTTTCTCTTTGACCTCATCCTCCCTCAATCTTCACATTCTCACCTGTGAATCCCAGGATTCCTCTGAGCTCCAAAGTCTTCTTTTCGGAATCGCTCCACTGACCTGGATCAGTTCCCAGGTGTTTTGAGGTGTGTGCAAGCTTAGCGCTGCTCTTTCACCTGTTTTTTGTCTCTGTGCAAGCTCCATCAAGAGAGGTGTTTTAGCTGGAGCATTCCTCTCATTTTATGCACCTTGTCTCAAAAAGCGAAAATTTGATCTAATCAGCCATGCAGGTGTAAGCCTGTTTACTTTGGAAGATACTGGCCTGTCCTTCGAAACTAACCTGTGGATCAGCAATGCTTCGACTCAGGAGAGAGACACTTGAGGTTCCATTTTTTAAGGTGCAGTGTAGCGCACGTGTTGGTTGAAATGAAGGAAAGACATTTTTATATTTTCTGAGTGTGGATGGTGGGGGCAAATTGTTAATGGTTGATTCCTTCGTTGTCGTTGCTCCCTTCAAAACTGGACTACACCAAAACTGAGAAAAATCCTCCTGTCTCTCTTTTTGTCTTTTGCCGTTTAATTTTTTTTATATCTGTTTTGGTCTTTTTCTTTTTCAACTCCCAGTTCACAGCAGGAAAACTCCAGGACATTAATTGACTACAGTGCTGCTTATCAAAACATCAAACTCAAATATATTTTTAAAATATTAGTTATCATTCAAAAAAAGCTAATTCATACACATTGCTCTCCTCTACCTCTTATTTTATACAGTATACAGTAACCTCATATTTTATACAGTAACACCAAACGTTTAAAAAATATTTTTAAAGCACCACTAAAGAACTGGTTGAACCCAATTTTTTTTTTCACAGCAGTTCCCATATTCAAGTCCTTTTTTGTGGCACTTTTTAAAGTTTATCCTAAACCTTTAGAAATCAAATGTTTTTTTTTGTATAATTGTTTTAAATGACCCAAAAATAGATTTTGAGCAATTTCTGTTAAATTTTGTTAAATGCTTTAATAATTTACAAGCCAGGGTGTTTTAAATATCAGAAACTTTTTTAATCATTTTCAATTTTGAGAATTTGTTTTTGTGTTTTTGCAACAATGCTCATCTTGTGGCCTTTTTGTATAATGCTGAAAGGGCAACAACTTCTCCCCTAGTCTTTCTTTGCATTTGTGCTGTCTTGACAACACAAACACACTCACAAACGGATCATTTTCCGGGGCACGCTGCCATCCTGCCCCCTGGGTGATGCCGAGCGGCAGCATGAGTGGGGGCGTGTCTGGACCCACTTCCTCACCCCACCCCACTGTTCCATCCAGACCTCTCCGGCCTAGTCGCTACGTGCCAGTCTCTGCGGCAACAGCCTTCTTGGTCGGATCAACCACCCTCTTCTTCTGCTTCACGTGAGTACACAAACACGTTTACTAACACTGATTGCTGCAATCATTTATGATGGATGAGTCAACATGTACTGGTAAATAACAGTGATCAAAAATGTATTGCTGCGCTGTGGAGTGAATAATGGCAGGTTTTTGCCTAGAACTCATTCAGAAGCACCAAATTATTCTACCTGGAATTGATTTTTGCTGGCACGGTTCATAAAGATGAAGTCTTATTCTCTACAACACAGCAGTGTGTGTTCACTTGCTCACAGTATGACAGTACACACAAGCTAGGTGAAAACTATTTTGGATAAAATGGGTGTAACATTTGAATGCTATCTTTATTGCATATGAGTGTAAACATCAGGCTGACCCTGTAGATTATACTGTTTATGTGCAAGCAGTAAACTGTTGACATAATTTTATAAATGCTTTGTATTGTGAGTTTGCACATATTGCGCATATTGTTACTGTACAAGTATATCTGTAACTTGAATTAATACTTAATGAAGTAACAATTAGTTTGAACAAAAGATGGTTCTTACTGATGTTAAGCATATTCATCATAGGGGGATGAGAGGTGACCGCATGCACTTCTCGTTCTTATTTAAACATTTAGAAAAAATTACTAAATACCATGTATGTCCTTTTTAATATCCCTTTGCTTCGTTATCATTTATCACCGCTATAACAGATAAATTTCTATAAAATCCTGTATAAAGCGATTCAAGTGCACAGGATTCCATTATTTTACTTTACAAAATAGCTTGTCTGATGATGATCATGTGGCAGCAGTTGCAAGGTAGGATAGTATGTTAACGTCATTCCAGTGCTGTCATTTTTCATCCTTTTTATCATTAAATGAGCCACAGCTGAGATTATTATAGTCTCTTGTGTTAAAATAGCTAGAATAGTCTTTTTTGTATATATATTTTTATTTTTATTTTTGACGGCATGCATCTGAGCAATACGCTTCTAATAATATCCTCAGTTCATAAGTTAATGTTCAATACAGCAGGCTGTATCTTAAATATCAGAATTGACCTTGCCTGTATTGTATTAAAATACTTCTTTGCTTATTAATAATCTATATTAAATGTTTTGAAGGATGACGATCAATATTCTATATATTTTGCTTGATTTTCAAAAGACTCACAACTTTCAACAATTCTGATCTAATGTAAATTAGTCTCTGTGTCCTACTTCATTTCTTACATGAAGTAATATAAAATATTTTTCCAATGAGGATTTATGCATTTTGACACAGTTAGTAACACTGATGTAAATCCAAAAAGGATTTCTGGTCTTAGGAGTCACCTTCCTGCCAATGTTACTTACAGTTAAGAGAACACCAGACTTTTTTTTTTACAGCACCCATACCAAAGTCCCCTGCGAAGTTAATAGATTGACGTATTGACACTGAAATGGACATGATGTTGATGTTTATGTTAATACATGTTTATCAGCATTTAAAGTGCAGTCAACGCTGTTTTCTTTTATTGAAATTGAGAAATCACATCAGCTTCCTGTTGACTTCTTCTGCCCTGTATTCTGCAATTCGTGACCTGTAAATATAACAGGAACATGAAATAGTCATCATGCCAAAAAAAAACAAAAAAATGGCCCATCCAGTTGGCACACAAGAGGAAATCTGGGGGGCTTAAGTCAGATGCTGTGTCACGTCTGTTCATTCTTGTCATTTGTCCCCTCTGATCCCTCTCTTCTCACCAACTCCTCGGATTAAACACTGAAAGGCAATGAAAATAGGACAGCATCTGTCATAAAGTGCCACTTCCCTCTCTATTTTCTTCTTTAATTTCTCTCTGCTGCCTGTTTTTGTGTTGTTACACATCCTATGTTTTGTGGTACCCTCTCTTTCCCAGGAGAAATTGTATGGTTATCTGTGCGTCTATATTGCTTATAGTAAGAATGTGGCTAAAACATTATCAGTCAGTGTGTTCCCTTGACAACCAGCTCTTTTCCTAAATTAGGACGGTTAAGCAGAC